>JAWLRI010000379.1:3851360-3869203 GCA_034781795.1 Crypturellus tataupa
TCGGCCCCGCGGCGGGAGGAGGAGGAGGCTGGGGGCTGCACGCGGGAGCGGCCGCCTTCGCGCTGCAGGCCGGCTGGGGGGAGCCGTCGCCAGCGGGATTAAAGGCTCCAGGTGGTTGCGGCGCCGTCCAGGTTAATACTGTTTGCCTGGGATAGACAGTATTAACGGTAGTGCCGTGAGAGCCACGTTTAACTGCTGTGGTGCTGGGGCCCGGCAAAGAGGTACCTGCTCATCAGATCATTGTCCTTGCCACAGGCCCCTTGCCTTGAGGCGCGACAGGCTCCTACAGTGACAAACCCGGCGCCCTGCAGTGCCGCTGCCGGCTGGCAGGGTCAGTCTGCGCCTCCCTGAGCGGGTCCCCGGCACCAGCAGGAGCCGGGAGGCCACGTGCCCGTTGTGTCCCTTGTGCTCCCCACCAGCGCTCTGCAGTTGCGCTGGGTACGCTCGGGGTCACCCGGACGGTAGCACTGATGCCCACTGGGATGCTGCTCGAGTGGCTCTCGTGCCTTCCCTGAGAGATCTCGTTTGTTCCTGCCCGTTCCCAGGTAATTGCAGGTCTGCATGGGGAGATTAACCAGAGACCCGAGACCACGTACAAATACCTGAGGGGAGAATGTAAAGAAGATGGGGCCAAACTCTCCTCGGTGGTGGCCAGCAACAGAACAAGGGGTAATGGGTATAAATTAAAACACAGGCAGTTCCACCTCCGTGTGAGGAAGAACTTCTTTCCTGTGAGGGTGACAGAGCCCTGGCACAGGCTGCCCAGAGAGGCTGTGGAGTCTCCTTCTCTGGAGACCTTCCAAACCCGCCTGGATGCCACCCTATGCCATGTGCTCTGGGTGCCCCTGCTGGAGCAGGGGGTTGGACTAGATGATCTCCAGAGATCCCTTCCAACCTCAACCACTCTGGGATTCTGTGATTCTGCAACAGGAAAGGCAAGGTGTGGGATATGAAAAGCTCGTGGCCTGCTAAGAGGATAACGTTAGTAGCTGTTTCTGTTTATCAGCTACCATCCCTCAGTGCCACTCTCGCTAATCTGGAGCTCTGTCGCTTGCCTCTGGTTGGGCTCCGCTGGTCATGGCAAAGATGGAAGCCGAGCTAAGGGAGGGTCCAGGTGCCTTCACCATCTGCTGCTCTTCACTGGCAATGGAGGGGTCCTGCTAGAGAAGAAAGGGAATGTGCGTAGTGGGAATTTAAGGAGGCTGAAGGTAAATGCCTGCATGGGAAACAACCCGTGGGCCAAAAGCTTGTCTTCTCTTGTCCCCTAGATAAACTACCATGGGAAGGTTTTACCTAGTTACTGCATGCATCCTGGATGTTTTACCTAATTCTCAGATGAACAGTTTTACCCTTGATAACACGGTACTACTGAAAAGTTTTGGGGGTGCTGAGTCGTTACTGGTCCAGAAAGAAAAGTTGCTGGTGTTTAGAAAGATTAATAAGGAATTAACCAATCCAGTGCAAATCATAATCATTAAGGTTGGGTTTTTATTTAAGGCAAAAGATAATCACAGCTTTTATAGTAATAATATGGGTATACACAGAGTTTGTTTTGTCACTATGAAGCCTAATATGAACACTGCTTTTAAAAAGCTATAAAATCCAGTTTCTATCATAATCTACAATACAAAACTAGTACAATAAACACATTCTGAGAGATCACAGTGTTTAAAACGTCAGAACAGCAGGGCTTCTGCTTGTATACAATAAGGTGCATTTCTAGAGAATCAAACTGACGTAGGTTCTAAGGGGACTACACCAAACCTTACTATGGCTGTGAACCGCTATCACGCCGCGACATGAATCTAGGATGCAGCATGTACTCAAGAAATGGACACCAGAGGCTAGAATATATTGACTAATCAAGTGTCACCAACACAAGCTAGATATGGAGTAACACCCTCTGTTAGTAATGCCATTTAAGTTCCCTGTACTTTTAATTGGTCTTGGCATTCATGGATATTGCAGACATATGGAGTCAAACTGCTATCATGTAAGGCCCTGCGTGTGCAAACACTTGGGCTTTCCTGATGCTCTACGGACTAGTCTCACAAATCCCACAGGGCTCAGGAGCAACACGCATCTCCTCTGAGTTCCGGTGAGCATATGTGCCCAAATGTTTGCACATCTGGGGCTCACAATGATGCAGTTTTGCCCCAGTTTCACACATGTGGAAGGGACTGACTGGCACCCATAAAGTCTAGCGCAGGGTCACCATTCTCCCTGCATGGGCATGGCAGATGAGCCCGCTAAAACAACTGCTCGAGGCCAAATCAGTGGAAAATCCAATCATCATTAGAGGAAATCTTCTCTCATTCATGTTTTTGTTAATGAAGACAGAAACTGAGTTCAGTTGCAGGTTAGACAGTATTGCTCTTCTGTATGAAGTGGAAATAAACACTTGAATAGGATTCACTTCACACTTACAACAGGATGTAATTGGCTTCACAACTTCTATATGATTTTTTTTGTGAGGGATACAGTCATGCAGTGCTATTAATGAGTATTGCTGCATTATACAACACATTTTATTCAGGCATCATTATATCACTATGCCAAGTAAGATTTTAATTAATTTTTCTGCCACTTTAGATGGTATTGCTGTATTGACCTAACTGCCTCCATCTTCCCTTTGAGTCATGCCATGAACAAGTCAAGGGACTTCCTTGTATATATGAAAGGAAAATACATTTTTATATTTTAAAGCAGTTTGTTGTTTAGTGTACAGAACCAGCTGGGACATCAGTGATAGTACAGACTGGCCAAGAATTTTTAAAGATCGAAGTAAGGTCGAAAAGTGTGTGCCTGTGGGCTTCTCGTTTTTTTTTTTTTTTTTTTTCTCCTAGCCATATAAGCACTCATAGCATATGCCACTTTTATTCCATTAAATGATGGGTGGAGGCAGTAGGTTCAAACACAGGCAGTCCTTCCCTAGGCAGAGATTTTTAGCAGGTTTGCTTACGATGGCTTCACTCTAATGGCAATGAAATGTTGTTCAAGGCAGCTAAAACCTGTTAAGTCCAGCACCTACGGTACCAGTATTTGCGCAGTGAAGCAAACTTGTGCTGTTCACTTGGAAAATGCCTCGTCACATCCCTAACCTGTATTGTTTTGTGGGCCCTGAGCTTTTTTGGCTTATGGCTTTGCAGTATGTTCTTCCCTTAATAATGTGATTTTTGGTCATTTTCTCATAATTCAATTTAGCACTCATGCTGCTTGCTACTTAACCCAGGACATTTAAGTATAGATACAAAGGTCTTCTCAAAAAAGTCTGAACAGTGCTATTAGCCAACATTTGCTCAAGTGTGTAGTTCTTTACAGGAAGTTTTCACTTTCAAATCTACACAGAAATTCTTAGCCCTCATATGCTAATCTTCCTACGGTTTAGAAAATGTACGCATGCCAACAGATTTTCAAGATAGGAAAAAATCACCGGAGCTAAGATTTCTGTGGCTAACCTCCGAGACCCATTCTGTCCATGGATATTACAGATCAGGATTTCAAAACAAGTAACAAGGATATTTTATCAAAATGCCCATGTGTGCTATGATAGGGCATTGCTCACCAAAAACACGCAATGTGTTGGCAGAGGCTGTAACTATGTATGCAAATAGTGATTTGCCTATAAAAATCTGATAGCTTATGAAATTTTTCATTTGTACTTATTTTGCTTGTATGTTTTTTAACACATCGGTTACCCGCATTTCGTTTCTTGGTAGGATTTTGAAAAATGATCTATATTCTTATTATATTCTCTGCATGTCCATATAAACAATATCAGAACACCAAAGTGGCATTACTTAATTACACAGAGTAATGAAAAGCATGATCACTTTACTTGCATTCCTTTGTGCATATTTTCCAGAACTATTTAAACATATACTTTGGGATGTTCAGCAAATTTACTCCATTACTTTTGATTGTCATAATAGAACTGAGATACTCGAGAAATGAGCACAGTTCCTAGAAAGCCACTCTTGTCTTTCATCCAATCATGCAAAACAGCAGTAACAGTTCTTACACTGTATAATAATTTTTACTTGTCAGGAAAAAGAGACTGGCCAGAAGTGTAAAAATAATGTCATGTAAATAAGTAGACAACTGCTCTTAAATAAAATTAATCTATTTCATTTTCAATAGCAGAAGACCTGGGCTGCCTCTTCACCTTTGTGAAATAATTCATAGATTGGAAAGGAAAAGGGGAGAAGCTGAAGGAAACATGATGGAAACAAAGCAGGTATTCAAACCAGTGGCACAAAACAAGTATGTTCTTATCCTAAAAAGCTGTGAATGGTAGGAAAAAAATAAGGTATTTGTTAGAACTGTACTGTTGCTGGAACATGTATTGCATCTGGCTCTATGAATCCTGAAATCCTTAAATCTTGACATTACAGATCTACTTTCCATCCAAAGTGTTTCATGTCATCCATCTGTGGATAACCTACCAACAGTCGTGATTAGTATATAGCTCCTTAAGATGATTTGTAAATCTACAGCTTTACTCACAAAGAGCCACACACAAGCACAAGGACATCACAAAAAAGCACCAATACCCACACAAAACGCATCCTCTTTGCTTTAGAAGCCTAATCCCTACTGTATTGCCTAAATTTCTATGGCCTATGCTTTAGAAACCAAACACAGTAAAAAGACTAATGTGCAAACAAGATTCAGTACCTTATGTTTTACACTCTGAAAGAGGCTTGTCAAGGTTCTGGTAAGAGAGTCCTTTGTCACAGCACCATGGCCAAATCTATTCAGACATACAATTTTTCAGTCTATTAGGGCTTGATGCTGGAGCAGAAGGAAGTAGCATCCAGCTGGGCATGTATAGCAAAGGTTGCATAAGCAGTATCTTGGAACAGTAAGGAGGGAATGTAAAGGAGCTTATCTATTATTTTAATCACACTGAAAAGTGCTTTCGGCTCTACTCATGTTGGTTTTGTGTCTTAAAATCAACAAAAAAAGGTTGCAACAGCATATGTTTAAAATAGTGCAAACTAAAAAGAAAAGTGTAGAAGATTAAAAGGAGGAAAAAATAAAAAGAACCACATTCAGGTAATGATTAGCATTTTCAGAGAGCCCAAAGGTGCTTTATAACTGTGTCAGAATCTCTAACTACAGTACATCTCAACACAACCACCATAATCCAGCTAGGTCAGGTAAGAAAAGCCATGAAGCAGTGAGAATGAGCCAAGGGCACTGCCTGGTGAAGCTGATGAATAACACCAGTTACATCCCAAGATTTCATAAGACATATTCCAAGAGACTGGATTTCTGTGTTAGCTGCTTATGCCCTACAACCAAAGAGCAGAACTCTTGCTGAAAGCAGGGCCAGGCTCACACAGACTTGCAGAGCTCTGCTTGGGACTTGGGTTTGGAAACCAGGTGGTGCCATCGCCTTTCTCACTGAGCAATGGGTAAAAGTACAGGATCTCTCCTCTTTCTCACAGGATTCGTGTCAGATGAAGCCAAACACAACACTAAGGATGGCATACAGAAGGAAGTGATGCAAAAAGAGAATATTGTTTTGCTGGTGCTTTAGAGGACAACACAGAGCAAATGAGATTCTTCTCTGAATGGAAACCAGAAGGAATTAATTCCATAAAAAGACAGCAGGAAAACCACCAGAAGCCTGATGTTGAATGCTTAACATATGCTTCCTGCCATTTGTGAAGAATTATATTAAAAGATAAATACAAATATGACTGTTGGAAGTTAATCATAATAAAGCAGAGTGATCTTAACAACTGTTAAGGTACACTGTAACATATAGGTGGTTTCTGTGTTACAGTATAAGCACTCTTGGTTTTGTCAGCATCGAAATTACTGTATTTATTTATTGTGCTCTAGTTTTATTGAGGTTTTGGCAAAGATCTCCTTCAGGCACCTCCTGAGAAATAATTAACTAGGTACAATTAAAAGTTGTGTCTCAGAGAAAATGTAAGAATACGCACTGGAGAAAAAATCAAAAGATGATGATTGCTGTGCTGGTCTGCACAGATTCTGTTGAGGCTGAAGTCTGTGAGTTTTTTCTGAATGTCTAATTATCAAAACACTTGGTGGGTTTTTTTAAGTATGCAACTGTAGATAAAATGACTTGTAATACTTGTAGGATTACAGCAGCCTTGAGTCCAGATCAGAGCAGAACTCATTTCTCTGTCTTAAAATAATTAGAATTAGAACAGCTAATTTTATAGCTACTTAAATGCTGTGGCTCAAATATAGTGGCTTAAATACAGTTCCTTGTACATTGTAGCTGAGTAAGGTTAACCTCCAGTTTAGACTGAAAAGCTGTTGATCACAGGGCAAAATAGATAGGCCAAAAGCTTTACTTTCCTTAGCCATCTGTTTAAAAAGGTTCCAGTTATGAAATATATTCACTATCCAAATTAGAGCAAGCAGATAAAAATCCAAATGGACTTAGAATCTGCCTTACTGAAAATGGATTTTGCTGTGGTCTCACAGGAGCCTTAAAACATGGCTGTGCAAAGCTTATGAGCATTCCCATTGACTTTGGATTTAACCTCACATACATGAAGTCAGTCAGTATTTCACCCGACGAAATGGGCACTCCTATGTGAGCACATCTCCTCGCTCAGTTTAATGAAGGTAGGTGATGTTAATGGCTATCTTAAAAGATCTTTAACCCTCCAGAATAAACATCTTGTAACAACCATATATTGAATTTTTACACTTTTGTTCATCAAAAGGTTCCTAAGTATTCGAGAAACTAATACTGAATGGTGTTGCCTTATTCACCAATGAAATGCTGTTACTCCTGGGCTCAAGTAACTAACTAGAGCTAAGGAGTACAAGACTAAATAGCAGAATTCTTCATTTGCAGGTCATAATAAGGCAAGTGATTCCATTAAAGTAACAGTGGCACAGGTAGGAATGGGATTACTATAGTAAATGTAGAAAGACTGCAAGACCTGACTCCTTTCTGCAATCAAGTGAGCTCTCTAATGGATTAGGCATTAAAAATAAAGCAAGCTAGATTCTCCTCCAGGAGAGGGAGAGAGAGGCTGAAATGTTAGCAGCACATGTAGGTCCTTTTTTTTTCACTCTAACTGCAATTTTTGACCCACTATTCTTCCCAATATATCTTTAAATGTAATTATATTCCAGTATTCCAGTATAAATAAAAATAAATAAATAAATAGTCAATTATATTTGAAATACAGATATTTGCTTTTATAGCTTTCTGAGTACAGACCTATGTTCTTTAGCTTTCAATTATCATATCATATATCTATAATGTATATAAAAATAGGATATAATTGCAACCTTAAGTGCTAGTGCAACTAGTGTTGAGCAAACCTTGTATTTCTACAGCTACAAATCATTTGGGTATATGCATAATTTTGTTGACCAAGGAAAGAAGCAATTTTGAGTTTTACCAGGATTTTCTTAAGCTCTTTATGCCACCTAAAGTTGGCCTTCAATTTGCAGGGTTTGCTCTGAGCAATTCATGAGGAAGATGATAGTTTTTCTACTCTGTGCAATCCATATTATTCAGAAACCCCACTACAGGAAATGATTATTTAAAGGAAGGTTCTGTATTGCTGCACGATACTTATCTAGCAATGCTGTATTGGCAAGAAAGCATCTGCCTGCTGCATCTTTGCTACAAAACTTCCCAATCCAGGCCTGCTGCACATCTCTGTTCGCCTCCCTGCTGGAAGGTGGGTAGGGGTAAGAAGTGCTGCCACTGAGAAGACCTGCTCCTCGCCCCACACTGAGCTCCCCACCGAGCTCAGAGTCACCTCTTGCACACCTGAAACCTGCCAGCTGAAACGGACCCGTGAAGCTGCAGACTGACTACACAACTACTGTAGAGCTAGCATTATATGCATATGAAGATGAAAGAGCTCCAAGACACGGGTATGTTTAACACATTTCTAGTACTGGTAAATGGAGTTTATGTAAAAATTGCCAGGTTTTGCCTTTGTGCAGTGTAGTGACATATCTAGGCCACCTTCCTTCTGCCAGCGCATTGCTGCGTAAAGATTTGTTTCTTTAGGTCTCTTCCTAAAACCCACTGGATATATAATTTTGTTCTTTTGTTTTTGCATGTTCCTGTAAGTCTATCTTTTCCCCCCCCAATGTAATCACCAAATTAAAAGTTACATAATGCCCCTTTCTCTCTCACTTGAATACTTAGATTTTTGCTTCTTATTACACCTAAATATCTACCCCCAAGAAATTTAGTCATTCCCCGCGCCCCCCCCCCCTTTTTTTTCACTGAACCGCTTTTTATTTTATTTTTTCCCCAACCCCACACTTCCTTCCCCAAGCCCCCGTGTGTTTCCTGCTTCGCCTGCTCCCCGTGACATTAAGGCTAGCGTTAGTGGTGCCACTGGCTTGTTTTGTAAAGAATCTCTCTGGGCAGATGGATGAAACTGCAGGTGCCCCCTCGCATTGCCGGGAGCCCTTGGAGCGTGTCGCCCGCTACACAAAGACGCTGAAGAGAGGGAACTCTGCCTGGTTGGGCTGCAGCAGGTCAGTCAGGAAACACACAGTCCCCGAGAAGCCTTCGTACAAACTGTATACACTTTCTAACGCCCGGGAGCCAGCCTTAAATTCTTCTGTGAATAAGAACTCTGCGAACCTAGGAAACAGAAAAACAAAGAAAGCTTCTTATTGTCTGGCATGCCTGTATATCTGCTTACTCATTGTTTGAAAGCATCATTTTAGTACTATCAACAACTTAAAAATAGGATATTTGTTTTTTAACCTTATCTGCAAATTTATGCTCTCTTCCACACTAAGATGACATCATTAGCTCAAGAAGGGCAGAACTTTTGCAGTCTGTACATGTGCTATGCTTCTTTAAGAGCTATAAACTTTCTACGCCTCTATAATACATCTCATTAAACATTTGTTTACCTTATTGATAACTTTTAGACTGGTTATTATTTTAGTGGAATTCAGGCACTGTTTTGTATTGATGCAACAAATTGTGTAATGCTGGAATAATTAAAATGAAATGTTCTTACTGCAAAATAATTGGCTGAAAATAAGTCTCCCTAATTACCACACCATTTCTCCTCATTATTCTATGCTGAAAGAAAAACAGTTATGAAGAGTGAATACTATCATTTTGAACATGTAAAGTAAATCACAGAAATATAAATTAAAGGTATCTGCTGCAATGTGGCACAATTACTGAAGTAAGATGAGCAGCACAATGCTCATCCGGTTAAGGCTGGGGTGAGAGCTGTGTTTATACAGCAAAGGAGGTCCTAACCTTATTTTCCACTTTTAGTAGGAACAGTGTCAAATGCTCTGAAAATCAAAATGAATCAATATAATAAACAATATCTCATTTTATCCTGCTTCTGGACTTCAGTATGCAACTTGGCTGCTTTTTGACCTCCCAATATGAGGAGACCTGGAGGTGCAACACTCCTTTCTACCCACCCACCCAGATTCCCTTCAGAAAAATCCCAGGCTTGTGGGCAGGAAGAGAGGCAAGATGAACTCAAATCAAACTTTGGGCAACCTCAAACCAGAACTTCAGGGCACTCTGCAAAGTGCATTTGCCCCATGGATCAGATAGAACCTTCAAGAAATAGAATTATATGAGAGTTTTAAACGCTTGCGACTCATCAGAGCGTTGTGATCACAGATTTCGAGCAGCCCCATATACGTTCTTGAAACTCAGGATTACAGCCCTACACGCAGAAGGAAGGAAGGAAGGAACTAACTTTTGTGCCCTGTAAATGTATTTGGAGTTCCCGGTGAGCCGGTATAGGAGCAGGAACACATAGGCACTACCGGCCACCCCATGGCAGATCCCTGGTCCCTTCTTCAACAGGCCTTTCTGCCAAGTCAGCTCTCCACAGCGGATGCAAGTGTCCAGGTACTGAGGCTTCTTGGAAACCAGGTAAGCTTTGGCAAACAAGTATGCAATGCCTAGAAGATAGCAGAGAAATTGTCCTTTATAATAAGTACAGAGAAGGACTAAAATGAATACATAAGAAAATGCAAAATTAATACATGAAAAATGTGGTCCCATGCCCTATACATGCCTGCCTGTATTACATGTGAATATGCTAGATACAGGCATATGCTATCTGGTACACCATAAGCATGCAGTAAGATACACTTAGTCACTATCTTTGACAACAACACTTTCAGTCCTCTCAGTGCACGACTTAATTTCAGGGTTTACTGTAACTTTCCCAGTCCTTCGGCAACTTAAAAGAGGAGTTGCACTTTTGCCTTTAGAACAGTAAGTTCTTAGCACTGTCTGCTAGTGGTTTTGAATTCTTGTTCCTTCACTAATTTAAGAAAGGATTCAAATATATTAATCATAATCTCCAAAACCAAAATTGCACAGCTGTACAATGTAATGTTAAAAGCATTCATAGGACACACAACCAAATCAAGCCCCTTAGGAAATGTTTAGAACAGCTCACTTGTGATCTGAATATATACTGGAGCAGCTGAAAAATGTTCTTGTGAACTACCTGAGTTTTATTACCCATGAACAGAATACTACCTGAATAGAATAAATTTTATAGGAAAGAAAAATAACATTTAATGAATTTAAATAACTGTAAAATGTCTCTTTTATAATAACTTCTTTATAGCCTTTAGAATTTTGTCACCTTGGTTCAGTTTCACTGCTTTTGTCTGCAGCAACCTAAACCCAGGCCAAGGCCACTCTCAAGATATTAGGATGAGAAGGGCATCCTCCCCTGGCATTGCACCACTTGACCAGGTCTCCCACAAGTCAAGTTTCCTCCTCTTAAAAATAGTTAAAAAAAATCAGTATACAAAAAATGTTTTCTATTCAGAATGTAACAGCAAGAAGCTTGTTCATTAATCATACCAAGAAAAAGATAAAACAGCAGCAGAATGAACAATTAGTACAATGAGGTACCTTTTGTAATTTAAATCGAGCATCTTTAACAGCAATGCATCAATGCTCATGAGCACCCTTTAGAAGAAGTTAGCTTTCCTGTAACCCGGGAGGTTCAGGTTACAGAATCATCACTCGTTAGCTACCAAATTCTGCCCAGCGGCAAAACAGTGTCTCAATATACAGCACTGCTTGCCAAAATCACTTGGCTAGAGAATTAGATTTTGATCTAACAGACATCACCCTTGGTTCATCACCCCAAACTAAGAACTCTCCTTCTGTCTCAAAAGCAGTCGCGTGTGGGTAAGTTCAAGAAAGAAGAGGCTTATGCTACTACAAACTCTCCTCTAGACTTTGATTTCTGCATTATCTATGTTAACCTGCAGGTTTAAACCTCTATTTTGATAGGTGCAGGGGCAGAAACTCTTCTGAAGGCTTTCCCAAAACTCACAGGTGTATCTGCACCTGTGTAGCTTTGTACACAATTTTCCCATCAGGCCATATGTTGCCTTTCAGCTCATCTGTACTGTTCTTCAAAGGCTTGTGGAACAAAAGGATCACGCAGATCACCAGGCAGAATTCATTTAGGTATGATCACATATGCTTTTAAAGTCAAAGATACATCTGCCCTTCCAGCTGCTTCTGCAATAAATAAATCACTCCTAACTGCAAGAAAAAAAAAATCTGCCTGCTCCCCATAAACTGTCAAAATCAGACAAATTTAACCCAACTTATCTTCTACATGGAATCACCTAATGTGGAAAAACAACACGATCAGCATCTGTCTATTTCATAGCATCAGTTTGAAATGAACCTGGAGCTCCGTGACACCAGTGGACGAGCTCATTCTCCCGCTCAATCGTCTCTCCCAGCTCTGGTGGCCAGTTGCTATTCTGCTCTTGATCCATGAGAAAGTCAACGCTCTGCCACACAAGCTCCTGATCTGCTGGCTGGAGGTACTCGTAATAGGAGAGCAACATCTGAAGGATGGAGGAAAGCCCATGTGCTGCACCTGGAAAGAACAGCAATAGAGGTCAGAAAGAGAGGGTACGATTAGGTTCTATGTCCTGAAGTATCTTAGGTGCATTCCACTATGATTTGGTACCACCTCTGCCTTTTCCGTTCCTCAAATTAAGCAAAAATATCACATGAATTTTGTCTGCTCTCACTATGGTACGAGTGACTTGAATCACAAAGTTGAACTGAACCTAAACTGAAAGATGTTTCAAAAAGTGTCATTTTCTAGGCACAGAACTGAAACTGAACTACTCTTCTGAGGTCTTTGTTGAGGCTAGACTGAACCTGGACCATAAAATATGTTTCCAGTTAGAAGTTCAGCAAAACAACTAGCTGAAACCTGAAGTTCAGGGTAAGAATTGTCTGCACCTGCCAGCAGCCACGGAACAGTATCACACTGTCACTGCTCTGTTCTCTCTGTTGCCAGAGACTTCACTAATGTCCTCAATCCCATCTCACACCTCCTGAGCTGTGATCCTGCACCTCGAGGACCCCACGAGGGACCTGCGCAATGACTTGTCACCACTGCCTCAGAGGAGCTCCAACTAAGCTGCTCCTAGTAGGTGGGAGCTGACCAGTTTGAGCCCTGTTCTCCCCTGAGGGAAAAAAGGATGCCTAGAAACACTACTTTGAGGAAAGGAAAAGGTCTGACCTCAGAGGCAATGAATCCCACACAGGATGTTTTATATATTTTATCTCTGAAGTGTTTACTGCTGAAGCGTCGGAGTGCTGCATCACTTACATAGCAGTCGGTCTTTCTTACTCACCCAGATACTCTGTCCCATAGTAGGAGTACATGAGTGGGAATGGTTTCCTCTTCTTCACTGCATATTGCTTTCCCGACTCTAATATGGCCAGGCAAATGGATTTTATCTGTGCTGGAGTCAATACCTAAACAGAACCATCAAAACAAACACAAAGTCATTATAATAATGGTTTTTTTTAGACATCTTTTAGACTTCTGCTCTTCTCCTGGTGCAAAAGACAAAGTAATGCCTTTAATCATGGGAGCGTGCCATAATGCACAGCACTATTAAAAGTCCCTTACATAACACGATACATTTACATAATGTTTCCCAAAACAGAGTTTCATCCCGTCTCAGGAAAGCCAATGTCAAATCTTGAGCCGCACAGACGGCGTGAAAGGAGGCCCGCTAAGAGCTACCGCCCTTCTCTCCCGGAGACACGTCAGCCTGACGGCAGCTGCCAACAAGCACCAGACGAGCTGCACAACAACAGCCTGGAGGCTGCACGGACAGAGATTAGGAGAACACAAAGGCGACAGGCTTAGAAAAAGTGTGAATGTTAAACGCTTTATCAGGACGTACCAAAAAGCACAGAGGTTTTTTTTCCAAAAAAAGAATAAATGGTATGTTCTTTTCTAAAAAAATACTAAATATGTGGGTTCAGAAACAGCTCGTTATAAAAAGAGAAAAAAAAATCGAGCATTCTTACTTTGGGAAAAACGCTAATGAAAATGAAGCAGAAGGCAGACTTGTATGAACAGAAGCTAGTTACATTTGTTGAACTTCATCAAAGTGAAAAGGCCAAATGCCTTTATTTTAATGGGAATCCTAAATAAGACATCGAAGGGCACCTCTTTCCGAGGTGCCAGAAGGTAAATGGGATTGACAAATCATGTATTTCACCAGACAGGAACTTCTTCGAGTCACTGACTTGAAGCATTCAGTGCAGAATCTGTTTTGCAGGTGTTAGCCACAATGGTGGCGCTTTGCTCTGCATTGCCCTCATCAGCAATTTCCTCTGTGTCAGCCACCACCGTACATCGCCCACTGTCATTAAATCAGTCACTTGTGGTAGTTTTTTTTTTGGCTTTAGGGGAAAACAGCACGACAGCAGTATTTTGAAATAAAAAAAAAAGAAAAGAAAAAGAGAACTGAGAAGGAAAAGTCAAAATAAGGCAGAAAAGAAGGCTGAACAAATAGCTTTGATAAGACAAATAGCTGTCTTAAAACCAACTGGAAAATCAAGAGCATTTCTATAAAACATTTCTGAACACATTTTCTTTTGTTATAATTTATATTTACAGAGGACTTTCAATTACTTCTCCATGATTAAAAAATATCTTTAGCATTAAATATGGAGGGAATGCTTATTATAAGATATATACTCTTGTTCGACAGAAAAAAGAATTTTTTCTACAAAAAATTCTACAAGTAATTAATACCACTTAGAATTTCACTATGAAAAACCTTCTTTGCCTCTCTTATCTTGCTTCCTGATAGCAATACATTTAATTATAGTTGTTTCCAGATGACGATAATACTTGTACAACTTGGAGGACAACCTAGTTCTGGTCTTGATTAATGTTCTGTAATTTTCTTGAAATAGAAGTAAACAAGTTGTGAAGACTCCACTTATTTTTCAGCAATTTTAAATGAATTGTTTTAGCTTCACTGAATTTACAAAGGTATTTTAATTTCTAAGCAAATTAGTAGATCACAGACATAGTGGCAGACACTGCATTCTCTTTTGGGTTCTGATTTTATAATGTTGCAGCTTATGATCTAATCCTCCAAATCATATACTTTGTAAAAGGATTAGTAACGTATCGCTTTAAAAATAAATGCAAAGGGTAAGATCTTCTAATTGTAAATCTGAAACACAAGGATTGGAAAAAAAATCACTTAATTTTCTGTATGTTATGGTTCCTCTATTTTATATCAACTAGCTTTCAATAAAAATCATGTTTTGATAAACTTATTTTTACATTCTTCACATTTAATTTTTAACTGACTTCAGAACCCCTTTAATATGCTGATTTGTGTATTTTAAATGGACCCCAATTTCTACCAAAATCCACCCTTATACACTACTGAGTAATGTAGCGCCATCTAGAAAGAAATGTATCATTCTCCATTTTTAAATAAGTGTAGAAGGTAAGCTTTAGGCTCCATGAAACTTAAGACACTTAAACTTTGTGCTTTGTGATTACTTAAGTGTATGCATAGTGTATTCTTTCAGTTGGCATAAAGAAATTATGTTAGCTATTTATTATTTATTATTATTGTATATTATTGTTATTTGTTATATCACCTCCTCTCCAAAATGCAAAAAGCCTAAATGCAAATCTAATTGCAAACTGATTGCTTAAATCAAGGTTTCTAGCTTGACCATTCAAATTGCAGTTAAAAGGTATGACTAAAATCAACCCATCTTGGGGCATTTCCAGAGTAGTAAAAAGAAAATACAAATGAAATGTATCTATTTCTCTTAAAATAACCTCTCTTTCACCACTGAGACCGTGCTCTGACTCTAAACATATGTGCTGACTCCAAACATTTCTTACCAAGCACTTGGCTCCACAGACACTGTAGGGGAGCTGCCTCCTTTTCCAAAACATTTAGATATGAAAGGTTTCTATTTACTTCTTATTCTAGGAACCAGTTCACTGAGAACAGAGATGCTGGTTATTAGTGGCCTTCCAAAAGTTTAATAATTAAATATTACATTTCAGATCCTCTTTGGGTGACTACATTTCATTTCAACAAAATCTCTGTTAAAACTTCATAAAGATTTTTTTCATTTTTTTTCCACCGTAGCAGTACAAACTAGACCTAGAGTTGCTTGAGTGCCTAATGCTCATTTTCACTTTATTGTAGTCACAATTCCTCCTTGCCTCAAGAGAATTACGGAAGCGGTATGTTTAACTAGGAACAGTAAAGAAAGAGGCTGATCAGCCCAAAGTCTTTTAAATGAAAATTTGTTTATTGGTACTGCATCTTTTGGCGAAACTTGTGAGATGATCTAACAGAGAATAAAGCCAATAATAAAATATACTAGGAAAAAAAAGTCATGCTTGAAATATCTGTATATCTGAGAAAGTCGTTTAATATGATTTAATACGAATTGGCTACATAGTAGGTAAAACTATTCTTAGTTATATCAATACTAATCCAAAAGACTACAGACATCAAGACATCTCATACTGCTGGTCATTTTATTTTTCAGCAAACTCCTTTTGTGCTTTTAAAGACACCCCAACCTATTGTTTAAGTGTTCATTTTAGTGTCCTCCCTAAATCCAAGTTCAGAAGACTGTACTCAGAAGATTTCATATCTCCCCTGTAGTTTCCATTTCAGTTGGTTGCTTGAGTTATTTCCTGCTTTCCCTCACTGCCCAACAATGTTGCCTGCTGCTAAAAAGCTCCTCTGTTTGCACTGGTGACAGCTGCATTCCCATATATCTCTATGTTAAGTACAACACTTAGGGAGCACCACAGCCCTCGGTATTTGCATTAGGTCAACACATAGGAGCCCGAGGTACAGTCAAGAGCGCTGCTATGGTTGTTTCTACAGTCTCTCCCTTTTCCTTATGTGTCACTCCAGACCATGCACCTTCTTCCTTCACAGCATTCCACATATTTGTGAATCATTTAAGCCAGGTAGTCAGTAAATCCCTGATAGAAAACAGCTAGAAAGTGCTGTGTCTATAACAACCATAGAGCATTGTGCTTTTTTTGCTGTCAGCCTTTTGCAGCCCAAGACTGTTTAGCTGGAAGTAACTGATTTCACAGCTCCTTTTCACCCATCAAGAGGGAGTTCATAATCTATTGGTTATAAAAATGCTAAGCCATGTTTGTGTCTTTCAAAAATTGCAGGCAGCTAGTTTGACCTTGAGGATTAGGCAGAACGAAACAGAACTCACTCTTCTTTGTGTCTTATTACAGTAAAGTTTCTGGTACTTTATCATTCCTCTGAATGCTTGGTGCTAATCCCTTGTGTCATGATTTACCTTTTGAAAAGCGTGGCTACATAATGCTGCATATTTACATCGGACGGATTTGTAAATTGCAAACTTTTAGTTCAGAGATTTTGATCTTGATTTTGTACATCTTTCCTGTACATATGTAACAGAAGGCATTACAGAGTGTCACATATCTCCTTATAGATGAATATTATATACATTTTCTGTATATAGATGCATCAGTAGTTTTAGGAGGCAACTAAACAACCGCACTCTTACAGTATTATGGAGAAAAACTTCTATGCAGGTAAAATCTTTTGAATACGCATTTAACAAATCAGCCCTGCCCCTGACACACATTTAAGAAGTCATTTACATGAATCTGATCCCAGGCTTTTTGTGGTGCTGTAAAAACTGTCAAAAGTAAGCTGAAAGAAAATGGGTCAGTCTAGAAGAACTAAGGGAAGCTGTGTCACTAATGCCGCATTCTGGAAGGCCAGCAGAGGGAGCCTGGGAATTAGGTATAATATTCAAAGCAGTGGTAAAAAGATTGTGCAGCTAGCTGTGTTCCCGACCAGGCAAGGTCAAGACCACCTTTAAAAAGCTTTTTAACTCCCTTAGAATAAAGGAGAATAAAATTCCTTTATTCCTCTCAAGGAATAAAATTACTTCCTGAACTAGCGAGGGTACCATTTCTAATATAACAGGCTTTGTGCTGTAACATCAGCCTGAAAAGTACTTTTTAGAGAGCGCACTTGCTCCGATTTCACGTTAACAGAACTGTATGAATGCACAGGCGGGGCACAGTACCAAACAGCAGCTCCTTCATGTTCTCTGCTCGACTTCCTGCCTCCCAGCTGCATGTCCTGTCCTACCTAGTAGGCAATTAGAGTCACCTCAGAACACAGGGCCAAGAACTTGATTTTGGCAAAAAAATGTAGTTATAAAGATGATCAAGGGACTCAAACATCTGTCTTATGAGGAAAGACTAAGCGAGCTGGGCCTGTTTAGCCTGGAGAAGAGAAGATTGAGAGGGGATCTGATCAACACATACAAGTACCTGAAGGGAGAATGTAGGGAGGATGGGGCCAAACTCTTCTTGGTGGTGGCCAGTGACAGGACAAGGGGCAATGGGTGCAAGTTGAAACACGGGAAGTTCCACCTCCATATGAGGAAGAGCTTCTTTCCTGTGAGGGTGACAGAGCCCTGGAACAGGCTGCCCAGAGAGGCTGTGGAGTCTCCTTCT
>JAWLRI010000379.1:3869277-3884761 GCA_034781795.1 Crypturellus tataupa
GTTTTGATTAAATGAGTCATTGTCATTAAGTCCATTTTTTGTCCTTGGATTGCCGAATCCCGAGCCCATCTGGCACATAATTGGCGACGAGGATGGGATTCGGCAATTAAAGCGGTGGAGCTCACTAGTGGGGTGCATAGCTACGTGAGGTCGTGCCACTCGATAGAAGTATCGACATAGTGGAACTCACTAGTGGGGTGCATAGCTACGTGAGGTCGTGCCACTCGATAGCTGAAGCATTAGTCATTGTCATTAAGTCCACTTTTTTTGTCCTTGGATTGCCGAATCCCGAGCCCATCCGGCACAGGACATCACCACAGTTTATGACAGCTACAAACGAACAGAGATTGGTGCTTCTAACAAACTGCTTCCCTTTTGCCTGTGCTCCCTGCATAGACAGGAGCAAGATTATTCATGTAAATGCCTCTTCATCAGTGGGAAACCCTTTGACTGAGTTTAGCCTCAGTCAGAAAGTGTCAGCACAGGAGGACTGCAGTGGACTCATGCCAAAACCACAGCCACAGAGTAGTCACATCACTCCTGATGGCAGAGCTCTCCTGCCTTCTGCAAGTGTTCTTGGCAATTTTTCATTATGAGCCTATACATCTGCTAGGCTGGACACGATGCACTCTGCACTGAGTAACTGCCAGCCCTGTGTGCTGTAGTTGTGCTGCCCCACGATCCCATCCCATCTCTTACACCGGCAAGCAAGCAACATATGTTCTGCCCATGTATTTTGGATCAGCTTACTTGCCCGTAACAGCAGGTCTGCTGGCTCATATGAAGTAAATCCTTGCCTTCGTCTGCTTCACAGACATTTCTTCTTGCGGCAGAGCTGCCCTGGTACGTGCAGTACTTACAACCTGGGCATAAGAGCCATTACCAACCCTTCCAGTTCCACTGCAGCAGAAGAGAAGATTCATGAGACACTGCCCTCCTTGCAAAAGATTAACACTTTGTAACGTGGATGGCAGAGTGTTCCCAAACATGTAGGAGCCATGGCACTGCCTTAAATCTCAACTCAAAAGTGATTCAAGTCCAGTTTACTTGGGCAGTGTCATTTACTATGGCAACTTAGGTCTCCTTGGAAAGGATCAGTTTGTTAGTGTATGGTTAAGAGAAACAAGGGATAACAACATAGTGCACCCTTTCTGATATCTGATTTTACAAAACTTCACTAGTGAAGTGATCTCTCAGAGACTGCGCTCTGCGGTTCTAATGTTTCTTGCCTTGGTTTGGAAGGGCCAGCTCAGTGCTCATTTGAAAGATAGCAATGAAAATTACGCTGGAAGAAACTTGACGTAACTGTTCCTGGGAAAGAGGGGGAGGAAGATGAAGAATAAAAGAGCTCTTGGTCCCCATGGTCAATGCTAATTATCTGTGACAGAAGAGAACGGCCTGAACACAAATTGAACCTGATGCTGGCTTGGAGAAAAGAGTAAGCAGCCTACACATAGAAGATTCATATGGTTACGTGGTTTTCTACCGTACCCTTCACAGTTGTATCTCTGTGACTGAATTAGAGCATGAAGCCTGTCTGGTCTCTGAGCCTCCTGCACCTCCTCCCAGGTTGTCACACACTCCGTTTTCATGCAGCAATTGTGCATGTTGTGAAAGCTGTGCTTGTTTCAACAACAGTGAGCACACTGCTCAAGTAAGATCAAGTAAGATCAAGAAAAGCAGAATTGAAACAACAGATTACAATGGAAGAAACTATGCGATACAATACAAAAAATGTACCTGATGGAGACTAAGAAAGATCGATTGCTAGTTCTTTGACAGTATCTTTAAGTACATCCATAGTGCAACTCATCGTAAGTAATTCTGTCATCTTAATCACTCAGAGTAATGGAAAAGAGCCGCACAGTCCCTTCCAGGATCTATTTTTTCATTTTGTCAAAGTCAATTCACTTGTTAAATCATTCATGCTGCTTTTAATATCAAAGTCCTCGTTGACCTGAATGGGTCTTGACTTGAGGAGTGTAATTTCTGGCAAGTATTATAGAAGAGCTGGAGGTTTTACTGGCTCATCTATTATCAGTCCTAACACAGATATAGAAAAAGAAGCAATTTCATGACCTCCAGGAACGGACTTCAATAATTCACTTAGTAATTAGATCAATAATGTAGGTTTGCTATGCTGTGTAATTATTCTTCCAAATTATTGAAGCCCCACGTCTTGCCTGTAATGCTGTGGAGCAGGTCTGCAGTCCTCTGAGACTAATGTTAATTTTGCCCTGAGATTGTTTCTAACACTGAGACTACAGGAATATGGTTTCCTTGGCAGAGTAAAATGCTGACCTTGCTTTCAGAAGCTGATTAGAGAATCCTAAAAAATACAGTAGAGCCAACACCGAATTCTTCAGTGAGTGGCGTGCATGCCTTCACTTTAACATTTTAAGTTATATAGAGTAACATTTTAAGTTATACTCAGTAAAGCAATTCTCTTTACTTCTTCAATTCAAGGCTGTGCACGCTCCATGAATAAAGCTGGGTTTATAAGCAAGCAGGAGTCCTTCCTGGAACTCCTGCAGGAATTTTGCTTGACATCAATTAATATTCTGAAGAAGATTATTTCCTATAACAAGCTGCCCAACATACCTTCTTCCATATCTAAATGAAAGGAGCTTACTGATTTCAGTTCAGGTATGAGTCACTGCTGCCTTGAAGCCAGATTTCCAAATTACAGTTTATATTTCTTTTGAGACAGGATCTATCGCTTTTACTGCAAAGCTACTTACTCAGCAAACACATCGTACAACATACAACAAAACAAGGAATAAAATTATAGATGGCAGTTTAAATACCTAGCATCAAAATATACTGGACAAAAACAAAACTATTTTCTCACACTTGATATCCATTTTAACAAAAAGAATTAATTGGTCTTTCAAGATGTTCTCTTAAGTCTCGGTTCATGGATGCAGATATGTCTTGACTGCAGTATCCAAGTCAAATTTCAACTGTTTTTCAGGGCATGTTTTTCTCCAAGGTCTACAGCATTAGGGCTGGAGTATACCAGTCAGAAACATATTACAACTTTTTAACTAATCAAATATTACAATGTAAGCAAAAGCACATTAATTTATTTATGAAGTGTCTGGTTTATTTGTTTGAACAGTTATTTGTTCTTCCTTTTTTGTCTTCCTCAGTGTTATGTTTAGCATTGTTTACTTGGCTGCAACTCACAAAATATGCCAGCTACATTCAGAGCAAAAGAAGACAGTCTTTTTTTCCTATATGCCATTAGGCAGTCTTACGGTTTTCTTCTGTTTACATTAAAGGCAATGAATTACTCATCCTTCATCAACATCCAATTTTCTTATCTTCCTCATGCAGCAATTCTAGTCTAACTCCAACACCTTTAGGGCTGCTTTGCAGATATCTACCTCCCCTCTCTCTTTGCAAGTGAGCACACTTCATTCACAAGATTAGTAAACTAAATAAAAAATAAATAAGCGTTCTCTAAGCCTCATGACAGAAGAAAAAAAAATAAAAAATATCATGGGAAAGGAGGACAGTGGCTGAGAGGCCAGTCGCAGACAAACATTTCATTCTATTTTGTACTCTTCTACCCAACCCAAAACACTAACAGCTCAGGTCACTCTCCCATCACAACAGCAGGTTCTTACTGTCCAAAGATCAGGGAATTCAGGTGGATGTGGGGAATACAGATCCATGTGTCTGGTCTGATTTGAGTATTAGTTAGTCCCCAAGTTCCTGCTGAAGATGTATCCCATTCACTGGATTCCGAGTCTGCAGTTTCCAAGAAGATTTTGCTCATGTATGTCTGTGAGGAACCACTCCTGCACACAAGCAGTATGCAATGTACAGATGTATTTGTCTGTATAGATGATGTCCACGGTAGTGCTTTAGGTAACACAGGTGGGTGACAGAGAAACTGAATGACTTTAGAGTCTGGAGTTTTGGGCACTTCCCTTCAGGCCCTGAACACAGAACATTTGAGTATTTTACACAAGTAATTTCAACCAAAACTGTAGGAGTGGGACTTGCCTTGGACATTTGTACCTCCAACCTTAGTCAGTAGCAGGACAAAGTTTTAATGACAAAACTTTTGGACGTGGGCATCTAGTATAGATTTTAGGAATGGGAAGATCTGAAGAAGGTCCTGAATAGAATTACACCGATGGGCTGTGGTAGCTGGACAAACCTCACTGTGACCATTTCAGCCTTGAACCAGCCATAATATTTCTTCCCCTTCCTCAAGTTTGGATAGTCTGTGTGCAGCTGTCTCCATCCTTGGGAGATGCTCAGTACTTGGTTGAACAAGATGCTGATGCTCTCTAATCTCTTGGTTGAACAAGATGCTGAGGAACCCTCTCTAATCTCTTAATCTGTTTGACAGGAGGTTGGACGAGCGTCCTTTGAGGGTCCCTTTCCATCTACGTCCTGCAGAGGAGGGCATTGGCACTGTGTTAAATAGTAGGAGTAGCATCCCTTGCTGGAAATTTCTTTCATCCCCTTGTCCCTTTTTCATCCTGGGTTTCCATGTTAATTAATTAATTAAAGAAACATATACTGTGAAACCATGATGTTTCTGTGGGATGGTACGCCTGTGTAGGCAGTCCAAACTCCACTGGCCTTCTTAGTGCTATACTGCATTGCCCCCTATCAGGACCGGCTGATTATCACTTCCTTTCCACTAGCTGTTCCTTCCCATGCAGAATAAATGCAAGGAGACCTGTGATGTTGTTTTACATCAATGTGTAGCACTCTGATGTGCTATTAGGTTACCTCCAGATGCACAAGCAACGATGTAACAAATATGCATACCATACGCTAACATTCACATCAATTAAACACACGAGTAATTCTGGCCCTGTCATGCTCCACATTGCTTGGGTCTCAGATTCTTCCAAGCACAGAGGATAAGTATTGTAGGTAATTCTCCCTAGATACATATGCTCATATTGCTAAAAATAGACTTCACTTTAGCTCTTTTTTAATCTCTTCAACTGTCTTCTTACTTCCCCTCTGCCTATGTAGCATATTTGGCACTTGTCTCAGTTTGAAAGCTTAAGTTGTTCTTATCCAGTAAACTGCCTCTTTTGGATCATTAGTGAAGATAATATATTAGGCTGATTCCTACATCAATCTCTGTAGTTCAAGTTCTCATCCTTTATTAGCATTTATGATTGGCTTTGCTTATGGCCTTTCAGCCAATTTGAAATCCACAAACAACATCCTCATCCAAGGCAACATGAATCAGGTTTTCAGGGAAGATTATATTTGACACTGTCTCAAAAGCTTTATTCAAATGTAAACAAAGTATTGGCTGCTGTTCTTCCATCAGCCACTAATTCTCTAATTCTGTTACTTCCAGCAAGTGATCTTGTTTGTCTCGCAAGACTTCTTTATTCTTCCAAGTCCTGCTGCTTTATGTGCACGGTTTATTGTGTAGGTATTTATAAGGCATGTGATATCTAGAAGTATGCCTAGCTGATTAGCTACTTAGGAGCAATGTAGCTACCTGCAAAGGCAGTTAAGTGAGGTAAATCATAGGATAGTACCACTCACAGGCTAACAGCAGCACAAGCAAGTCACTGTCAGCCCTGCTTTCAAGCAAGGATAATTCCAGAGAACTCCACACTGGCATCATGATCTGCAGCTTGTGCCATGTCAATAAGTGTCTGAGTAGAAATATTAACTTAGACTACCAGAGGAATGCTGACAGAGTAATGGAGGAAAACGGGATGAAGGTGAGTGAGTCCTTTGAGTCATGTGAATGTTACCCTTCCTCCCAAAGGTGGTGGCGGGCTGATGTAGTAATAAGCCTAATGATCTCCACGCTGCCTTCTGGGGCTTCCCAGGCACACTGACAAAGACAATTTTGAAGCAAAGACAGTAACAAGAGTTGCCAGTGCAACACAGTGCCTCTGTCGTCGTCTCTAAATATGCCTGCAAATCCAGCTCTAATTCAAGTCACACTTCAAATACAGACAGCCACTTAGAATTCAATATTGCCATGTTTCAAGGACAGAATAAGGGTGATGGGATCAATCTGAGGAAGTATGGGATGCCACGCTCTGTAAAACATAAATTAGTTGCTGATTAATAAGGCCACAACTGTACTGTTTGTTTTCTTAAAAGTTCACCATTTTATCCTGAAAAAAAAAAATACACTGTTATCAATCTTCCCTTTGCAGAACTCACCCTCAGATGTGACAATCTATAAAGCCAGCACACCTCAGGAAAAAGAAACTGCAGGGCCGGAAAATGTGATTTTGATTACTCCAAGGAGTTCACACTTTGCAGGGGAAGAAAGGAATAGCAGTCAAGACCAGTTGCACCATGATCAGCAATAAGAAACAATTACAGTGTGAGTGCACTTGGCTGTTACCTTGCAGCTGATCGTCTCAAAGTGCTGTGTAAATAGCTAATAGGAATTACTACCACCTCCTGCTACCAAGTACCCTGTGCTGTAGCTACCCTGGGAGTGCTCAGTCCCATGCTCCGCTTCCAGCAACTTGTTGTTTCATATGATGATTCTCCGCAGCCCTATGGGAATATGTGGCAAGCTGCATCTGGAACTACGACTAGCAAAAGGTGTGTTTTCCAGTCAAGCTTATTATATTAAACTACATGTATTTAAAACTGCCATATGTCTTCTCTACTTTTTCTGTATGTTTAAAATGTTCTGATGCCCTTTGGATTAAGGCAACTTCATTTCAAGGCCTCGGGAGGGCACAGAGGGGTTGCCAGCTGACTGCTTTAGGGGCTGTCTTGTAAAAGTTTGTTTTGGGGGAAGGGAAGGGGAGATGACAAAAGGACCTTGCCCCAAGCCTCTGCACTGGAGCGGTGTCCTGGCTATGTACAGAAACCAGGAAGAATCTTTTATCTCTTCTGGCCCATAACTCAGTTTCTGGAGGTGTCTCCTTCCCCTGACACATCCAAGTCTAAGCACACATAATGTGGGACCACTGGCAAAGAGATATCCAAGGTGGTTGATTAATATTCAGGATTCAGGAAATAATTTTCCTCTAGTATTGTTACAGCATTCCCTTCCCTCCCTGATTTGTGCAGTAAGGTCCACATCTTAGGATCATCCAGGCATTTTCACTAACACAGTCAGCACTGCAAGGATGCAAGGCACTGAAGGTGCCCTTCAACATTCCCAGTTTGAGGTTGCTTTTTAAAAAAAAATCTTTTATATTAAAGCTGTTCAGCATCAGGAGACTTATCTGCAAAAGCTAGGAGCAATTTTGTCAATCTTAAGTACTTAGCCACTGGGGGGGAAATTTTGCCTTCCCCTGGTACAGCAAAGATTGACAGCAAGGAGGACACATTTACTGATTGACGCTCTGTGTCTGTGAATTTACTCCTCTAAATATCTTTAGATTTAACTGTAAACTTGACTCAACTTACCTCATTAAAAAAAATACTCCAAAATATTTGTTCACCAAAATAAACTATCAGTTTTGTAATCTTTAGAGAGCAAAACCAAAACAGGCTCAATGCACTCCTACTATCACTCTGTCTAGGTTTTGCCTTCTGGCAAAATTTGTAGCAATTACATAAGCATTATTCCCAGATATTTTTATCATCAAAATGCATGTGTACAAAAATGGAAGCCTGGTAGGAGAAAGCTCATAACTGATTCTGCTCTGCAAGATTGAGAACAAACAAATCAACATTTATTTGAAGAGTCTGAAGGGAGATTGTTTTGCTGCTCTGCCACTAAGAGTATTCCTCAACATCATACTTGACTATCTTACATCTCATTAGATTTAAAGAGTTACATTTGGGAACATGTATTTTGGGACTCATTGCTATTATAACTGAAATTTTGACTTATTCCATCCTTTCATCTTAAAAACTAAACCAACAAGATATAACACTCAAAAATATAGAGATGGCAGGTACAAACACTGAGAAATTAGGGGTTAGTTTTACAAAGAGAAGATGGCAGTGATTAAAACCTTAGAGAAAATGACATGCTCAGTCACATGAATGTCCACAGCAAGGATGATGTTTCCAAACTCTGCATACAGTATTATTTTCTACAGGATAGTCTTTACTTCTGGAAAGCCAAAAAACACCTTTAGAGATGCCGAATGAAGCCATAAGAAACATTATTTATAGAGATAAAAGGATAGGCTTCTACTGTCTCGTGCTGGTGGCAGGTCCAAGCGCATATGAAACATCCCTCATGAACCCCGACAACCTCCTGAGACAACCATGAGGCTGCAGGACACAATCAGTGGTGAGGAAAGTGCCTTTACATTAGTAACCAAGGCAAACCACAGAGGAGAGAGGCTTTGTCTGCATGCACTCCTTTAGATTTCATGCTTTTCTAATATGGACAAAATGACAGCTTAACAGGGTCTTCTCAAATACACTGTTGCAATTGCACGTCAGTAGAGGAATCCTGTCACTGCATAGATATCCTTGAATCTATCATGGCACATGGAATGTTACAAAGTAGAATGATTTACCCTCAGTTTTCTTCAGGGAAGAAAGGAAACTAATTGGCATTAAGAAACAAAGCTCCTCCAGTTGCAGGAGCTTCTCATTTTGCATTTGCTAGCAGAATGCCTGTGGTTCAGTGATTCCCTGGCATCCCATCACCTCTATCTACTCCACTTATTCACTAACCTTTCCTAAAATATCTGGCTATGTAGCAGCAGTCTATTAAAAGATCTGGATCAGGGCAGATCGTGAGGCAGATGTGAGTCAGTGTCATGTTGGTGTGAGATGCAAACATCTCACTCAACTGTACAGATCGAAGTAAGACCTGGAGAAAACACCAAGTTATCTTTCTGTTCGAATAGAGAAGTCTGTGTCAGAACTGTGCACAGACCCAAATCCAAATCCGACCAGAACTTCCCCAATTCGCCATCCTCAATTATGATTCTCGTAATTAATCCTTCAGTATCATAAACCACTGTTCTAGTGAGGGAATCAAAGTTTTCTCTAAAGAACACACCAGCTGTATAAAACAGCTAAATGCCCTGGACATCTGGAAGGTGACTTCACCTTCCGCGACTAATTTTTCTTTTCCTTGGCCACTCAGTGCTATCTGACATCCATTCTGTCTCAGTGGCGATGCTCTGTTCTTCATCAAGAGACAATAATGCATTAAATTGAGGGATTCAAGAATGCTGATCTGCTGAAAAAACAGATTTATGGTTCTGCTCTTAGACATTGTAATATTCTGAATTAAGAAACACCAAATGATTCAGCAACAGCTTGGATTGCTATTAAGATATTTCTTGATCATGTTTGCTTGAATTTAATTATTTTGCCTTGCTGCTCCTAGACGAAAATTAAAAAGTTGAGTAACTATTACTTGGAAATCAACCTAAAAAACAGATAAGAAATGATTGTTTCTGTCAGGGTATTTTCCTGGCGCTCTGTTGCAGTGGTGGGGACAGAAGGTTACACAACAGCACCCAGTGCTTAATCTCATGCTTGTCCATAGCTGAGGAAGCGCCTGACAGACACTGACCAAGAGGCTTTTTGACAAATTGCCTCATCAGAAATGGTGACCTGATTGCACGTAGCGAACTCGGACTCAAAAAAGAAGCGGGGGGAGGAGATGGTGAAGCTGACAAACAAGATGCCCACCTGTAGCACATGCCTCACGCAGTGCCCTGCTGGGCTGCACTCCGGGCTCAGAGCAGCCCATGGGGCTGGCACCTCCTTTGCCTTCTCTTCGCAGCCTGGCCACAGAGCTAAGGGCTGGTTTTAAGACTGTCCAGCTGGATTAGTAGAGAGGAGGTATGACCAACTGGTTTAAGAAAGTGGAAGGAGAGAAGGAAATCTTTTCTGTATCTGAGCCCTACTACTTGTGATGCACCACTAGGCACTGATTTACCTACAATTCTAATGTCCTAATGATGAGTATTAAATGACTACCAAGATACTTAAGGTTTGATTTTATCCCTCCATTTCAATGCTGCAAAGTGCTGAACACTTTACTTTTTCACTGGTAATGTTCTTTATCTCCTGTATTCTTTTACTCTTTTTAGAGTAGTTCCATCTTTTACATTTTTATTTCTCTAGTCTGACAAGTAAAGTTTCCTAACAGCATTACAGATTGTGTTACCTACTAACTTACAGTATAATATGCACATGCTAGGAAAAGTCAGTGTCGGAAGTACAGAAATGTTCAGGAAAATCTTCATATTTGCTTCTAGATATCAAGTAGTGATTTCAGTTATGCCTTAGAGAAAGAAACTATGTAAAACCAAACAATTTTACATTTGTTATTGGTAAGCATTGGATATAATGGCAACTATTATGTGAGTACAAGCACATATAAACCTATGCAAAGAAAACACAGTAGCAGAAGTGCCACAATCAAAGATAAAGCAGATTAAAAAAAAAAAAAAAAAAAAGATTTTTCTCAGCCTACTGCAGCATTTACTCCTCTAGCCCTTCCTTAGGCTGCTTTCTCCCCGCCCCTATATCTTCTGCTGAGTGTTCTTTTAAATCAAGTGCATTAGTCACTATATCGCACCAGTTTGCTAAAGGACCCGATTTTAATTTTATTTTTTTTAATCTCTCCTGCTCCAGGGTCTCCATTTAACTGTGAATTCTATTACTCCTTTCCAGTTTTCTATTTTTATACTTTTTGCTGGTATTTTACTTTCCTTCCTTTTTCTCATTCTGTTCTTGGATCTTATAGTCTCCTCTCTTTTGAGTCTGTCAACCTTCATTTTTTTCCACTTCTTCACTGTCTCTCTCCTTTCACGCACTCCAACATACGCACACACTCTGCTCACATGCTCTCTCTTTCTGCTATGCCAGTCAGTGCTGCGGGATATGCTATCCTTAGAGTCAACTGCAGGGGTGAAACTCTATGTCCTTTGTGAGAATCACGTCAAAAACACTGTGCCCTGAATCACTACAGACATAAAAACCAAATAAGGCTGATGAAATACAGAATTGCATCAAAGGAATTGATGACATATTTAAAAACCACAAAATATAAAAATCTAGAAATTATTAAGGTAATACAATTTGAAAAACTTCCTGTATTCCATCAAACTGACCTTAAGTGACTAATGTTGTGAGCAGCACTAGCTGCCACCCCAAAACCTACCCCTCCGCCTGTGATCTTCACTGGTTCTTCACTCTAGGTGCTCTGAAGGCTCTGGTTGCTTGGAAAAGGGAGACACTAGATGGACTCAACAGGTCCAGAGGACTGAGCAGCACTGAAACACCCCCATTCTGACTCCTGGTTTTTGCAATTCAGATCTTGATCTTGAGCCCAGCAGTGCTGCAGAGGCAGCACTTGCTGTTATGCAGGAGGGAAGGGCCCTTTTCATGGAACAGAGCTGCTTCCAGCAGGCTAAGGAACAATACTGACAGACTCTAAAGGGTAACCTAAAAGTTCTCCGCAGGGACAAGGAAGATGCCTGAGCTGTCCAGGGTTAAGAGTTAACTCTCAGAATGTGAAGTTTAAAGGGTTAAGGACGTGTATGGGAAGGCAGACAGATTCATTTTGGGTATCGAAGATTCTCCTGAGTAAATCTCTCTCTCTTTTGTTAAACAGTGATGCTGTAACTTTGGTTCTGCTCAGCTTGCTTGCTTTGTCAGCAAAAAGATGATACTGCATAGGCAAAATTTTTTTTACACCAGCACAAAGAAGTACAGAGAAACCTGACGCAGCTTTTGTACAAGACTGTCCTTACAGAGACAAGAATGGCCGATTGCTACCACTCATCAGCTATAAACTGTAAAAATCCATATTTCTGCAACAAAATATATGTGTACAGTCAAACTTGTTTCAATCAAACTTCCAATCCTGTCAGGATCCACTCTGAAATGTCTGTATTACAATGCTTTCCACTGGTAGTTAAACAATACACTTAAATTCAACATTTTCAAAAGTATATTCTCTATCTCTGCAATTGGATATTCAGCTTCCACTGTGTGGAATTGAATCCATGTGACCATTCATTCCAGGTGACTCAGGCTGAGAATCTGCATGCTGACAATATATAAATAAATAAATAAACAGATTTATGCTACTCTACTGAAATGGAGCAGTTCTGAAATTTAGACCCAAGCTGTCTCATAGTGCTTTCCAAAACCAAACAGATTTAAATTATTTTCTTTGTTTCCCTTTATATTAAAAAACAAAGCAAATAAACAAACAAACAAAAACCTCTAACTTATTTCAAACTCCTGATTTAATTTCAACAATTCAAACAAATTAATTCAAAATCTGGCCTAAGTGTGTGGTCTGGCAAACCATGGATAAAAGAACACATATTTACTTAAAAGAGGCTGGCTAAGGTCAGAAGCTTTTTATCAGAAGCTTTTAAATTCTGCATGGCCAAAATCTCACATCGAGTCTGTGCTGGGGCCTGTGTGACATGCTCTGGTCATACACAGCAGCCAGGGAAGACAGACTTTCTGGCAGGGCCCTACGGTCACACAAGTGCTTTCAGAAAGAGCAAGGCCCTTCCACGCACTATGTGACTCAGTATATGGGTAAAAAAACATGGGTAGAGACAGAAAATTTGACCAGCGGCATGGAAGAGCCTAACAACCTCTGCAAACTCCCAGTCAGTGCCTCAGTGCAGGGAACTGGCTGCTTTGACTGTGTTGCTGCCCCAAGGGCTCATTCAGCAGACCAGCCCTCCAGATACTGGCAAGGAAGGGTCTCTTAAAACACATGAAATGTGATTCAAAATTACTGCCCATTCACTAAAAGCACAGCACATGACTGCCATGATGGGCTTTACTGTTTTGCCTCCTACATGGTGTCCTGCTGTTGGTTGGTGCTGCTGCATGTCTTCTTGCTGCATCCCAAAGCTAGTGGAAGTCAGTCAACCCCACTGGATCAGTCAGTTATAAAAAGCAAACCTAAGCTGTACTAAATGGCTGCAACATCTTTGCAGAAGGTAACATTAGAAGCATCAGATGTACCTAAAGAAGACAGAACGGGAAACAAAACTTCCTTCAACACAAGGAGAACACTGAGGCTAAGGCAAGTATAAATATTAAAGCACAAGCATCTTGTTTATATGTAACAAATCAAAATGAAACCTTGTTTTTGACAAAACAATATTTTAGCCATTTCTTTCCAGGAAGCATTAATTACAGTGCAGCAGAAATCAGCTCAAAACAAACATCTTTCTTAACAAACAGCATTGCTGTGCATGACAAAGGCAAATCCCACCAAGTCTCACCAGCCAAAGTACCCTGACTCGTGCAAAAGCCAGCCTTCCAATTCACCCCAGTGAATCAATATTCACCAGGAGAAAATGCTGCATTAGCCTAAAACTCTGAAAATGAGCAGGATAGGAATCCTGTCTTCACATGAGATCAATGCTGCTCAACAGACTGGATCTTTCCCAGCAGCCAGTTAACTTTCTGGAGAAGCCTTGAAACACTGAGACTGTCAAGCAAAGAGCTGCAGAATGAGGGAAGGTGAACTGAGCTAACCTGACATTTACTGACAGAAAGTATTCTCCTTCTTTCCCTGGCCAGAAATGAATAGGGCCCTCAGCAGAAACTTTAAAATTTGTTCACAAAACTGCTTTTCAAGGACAATCAATTTCTCATATAATTACCTAGAGGAAAAAAAAAAAAACAAAAACAAACAAAAACCCACACATAGAGACTGCAGTGGCCACATTTTGACCTAAGGGATGGATTTCAGTTTGTGCTGGAAATGTTGGCACAGCAGTCTCAGAAAGGAACACGGCAAGAAAGAAAACACACTGCAATGATCCAGGTGAGACTGTGCACAATCAAATTACAGGAGATGGCATTTTCTAGCGGTTACAGTCATAAGACATTGCTGCTAATTCTAGGTTGTACCTGACTTACTGTTTGACCTTGAGTAATAAATGACATGCACCTGCTCTGGGTATCTTTTTTTCCAGTGTGAAAAGATGCAGCATCTGGCCTAGCAGTATATTAACTAAAGCAGTTCTGTATTAGAATGGGAACTCTCATCAGTGGATACAAATTTTGCCCAGATATGACTGTACATGGCTACAGATCATTATTTTACAGCTGAGAGCAAAAGAGAAAAAAATACTTCAGGCATAAAACATTTAATTTAAAAGTTCTAGAATTTTTATTAAAATTAATATTATATATATATATTTATTAGTACTTAACAGTCGTAATTATTTTGCTTTTCTATTTCTTTTACTACACACTTAAAATTACAATGTGTTAACAAAACAAATACCAGGAAAGGATGCAAAGCTTTCTGGAGAAAACATCAACAGGACACAGGATTTGGATTCAAGGTATTCCAGGTGACTGTGTTCTACTGTGACTCTGTCTAAACAAACCCCAAACCACTGTCCTCACGCCCAGCTGCTAAAGGGAATCCACAATATGTGCAGACCTATGTTTGGCTGTAAGTTTAACTCTTTACTGCTGCGTTGAAGTGTAACTTCACACCTTCAGCAAGAAGAGAGGAGGGTTTTTCCCTTCTTTGCAAGGCTCCTCAGAAGGCACCAGGAGATTGCACCTGCTTTAAGGGTATAAGACCAACAGAGGGGGAAATAGATGGAGCAGCAGAGATCAGGATGCCCTCTCCTATGGTTGTGGCGTCGTGCCACTGTAAGCACCGGAACAACTTGGACTACGAGAATAACAGTGCGTCCCCTCAGACCAGTGCTGCTGTACGCTCTATTAAGGACTGGGTTGCAGCTACAAAGAGCAATCTGCCCCATGGGCCAAAAAAATGCTGCCAGACTGAAAAGTTATGGCTATGTTATTCATAACCATAACACAACCATTTTGCAATTATGTTTCTTCTGACAAAATCATGGACAAAGAGACACTTAGCACATATAGCACATATGCTACTTAGTGCTGTAAGAATTTTTGTGAAAGGCAGGCAAAAAAAAATCAATGGATTTAACATCCTTCTTGCCTTTTCTGGATGGGTATCTACAATAACTGGATTTGCTTGCACTCCAGCTGCAACAACTGGTATTGGATAGGGCAGAGCTCCTTGTTTTTACTGCATTTATTTACTTGTAGCACTCACTTTCCCTCCCAGGAGACAAAGAAGCCAGAAGCATTGGAACTTGCAAATCTCTGACTAGCAGAGGAAATAAAGATCAGACATGACAAGGGAACAGGAGCGTGATTTAAGAAATGCCCGCTCGGGTACAGCACGGACCACTCGCTAGCAACATAATCACAGCAAACAGTATGGGCAGCATTAATTATTATCCCGGGGCAGCCAGTGCAAGCCCTGGCGGAGGGCGAAACCCCTGCCTGCCGAAATCAACGGCATCTTAAACCGCAACCGCGTCTTACGCGTGCAGAAGCACCCAGCTTCCAAGCGCCAAGACCCAGAGCCCCGCTCCCCGCAAACACCGCGGGCCTCTCCCGCGGCGCCGCCACCGGGCGCTCCCCCGCGCGCAGCGCGCGCCGCGCGGCCGCCCTCACCTCCATGCCGAGGCGCTGCTTGAGCACGAGCGCGGCGCACAGGTAGCCGGCGCGGCCCACGAAGAGCTCGTCGGAGCCGCACTCG
>JAWLRI010000379.1:3885552-3896507 GCA_034781795.1 Crypturellus tataupa
GGAGCTGTTGGAGCCTTCAGCCGCTGAGACCGGCGGCCGTTGGGGCGGGAGCCGTTGGAGCCTTCAGCCGTTGAGACGGGCGGCCGTTGGCGCGGGCGCTGCGGTGCCCCTGCGAGGCGGCAGCGGTGGCTGCTGAATCACGGCCAGCAGAGCGGAGCGGAGCGGCTGCGGGGCGGCTCGGCAGCCCCCAGAGCCGGCCCGGCCCCCTGGGCTCCCCCTTCCCCCGGAGGCCGCCCCTGCACCTGCTTCCAGCGGGCGCTTCTGAAGCGGCGGTTTGGCTGAATGAAGCACAGAAGTAGGAGTGACTAACCCCGATTTCCATGCCGAAAGCCTTATGCAGTCAGGCTGCATCGTTTCGGGCTTCCCACCACACTTTTGGCCTGTCCTGCCTGGCGTTGCTTCCTTCCGCACACCGCCAAAGGCAGAGGCAGCCTCTACCTCTTGGTTTTGCTGTAGTCCCTGCTCTACCTTCTGCCCATCTGTCCAGCAACCTAGAGGAGCTCGCCCGCAGGCTCTGCTACCGGGCACATCCCCGAGGAAAATGGGGTTACTGGGTTTTTCATCCTCTCTCACCCCTGAGCTGCCCAAAGATTTGTCTCAGGGATATGTGGCAAACCTGCAGGAAGCATCTAGGGAAGGGAAGAATGGCCAGAGGGCTGAGGAGCTATTCTTGGCTGTGGGACAGCCCCTGTGGGGCTGCTGCAGCCAAACCTGGACCGTGAAGCCAAATCTGAGCAAGAGCAGCCTGAGGCTGGTCTACATGGAAAGCTAAGCCTGTCCTCAACAGACGAGCGATGGCACCAGGCCATCTTTGGCCCCTTTCCTCCACTTGCAAGCCAAGCAGAGCTTGGGAGGAACTGATCTTCTAGGCCCCTGTCCTGATTTCTAGTTTGAAAAAAATATCCAGAAAAAGCCCGAAGCAGATTTTTTAAGAGCAGCTCTCACATGATACAAATGTAGCATGGCCATTCCTATCTGTGATTATGTAAGCTAGCACAGCGTAAATTAATTTGCCATCAAGATCCAGGACTGATCAGCTGTGTGTCTCTGGCACCACTTCTGGAGGTGGGTCTGGTGGTAGATGAAGCTTCAGTCTCCGCACTGGAAGGTGCAAGGAGAAACCATCAAAGTAGCTACACAAGCAGAGTGGAGGAAAGTGTTTCCAGCCAAAGCTGATGGCAGCAAAGAAAGCAATATAAAATGCCTGGCCTGATGAATGCAAGAGGCATAATATCAAAAACATGGGCTGAATGGGAAGCGAGAGAGAGTCGTGGCTCTCCCTGGTCTCTGAACATGGTGAGAGCTGGGAGTCAAAGTGCTGCCAAACCTATCTGTCCATCACTATTAATAGAAAAGGTTTTCTTAGACATTTAAGGTGCCAAGGAAGCTTTGAAAATAGCTCTGGACTATATAGCAGCTGGGATTTCTTTTTTTTTTCCAGTGCCTCTGAGTCCAAAGTAATGAAAATGAGACCCTCATTTCAAAGCATGAACTCAGAGGTTTTTTTTCCCAACACAATTCATAGTAAGTCAGAAGTTAGCATAAGAGTATAACGAAGTTATATTTTCCTCCTTCCACAATGCCTTTGCACATACCACCTGTCTTCCTCCTGCTTCTGGTACAAATAGCAGGACATATAATTTATTTTATATGAGTGAATCCCATTGCCTGCAGCAGGCTTTGGACGAAGCGACTTACCAGCAAACACTTCAAGCATCAGTCTTGTGAAGTGCTGAATAAGGATGCTGCAGCATTTCTTGAAAAGGAGTCAGTAATTGCATGCAGAAGAGGGACATCTCCAGGGCTCTTCAGAGTCTTTTGGCCAAACAGAGAATGCTTTGCAGCTCTAGGGTTAGCAGCTGAGATGTAGCAATCAAGTAAGAAGTGAGGATGACTCTCTCTGCTGTACTTCCTTTGTGTAACAGTGTTGGACTACTAAATCCAAAGAGAACTGAAAAAAAAATCTACAGGCACTAGTTATAATTGTATAATTTTAAAAAATTGATAAAATCTTCCATTCAAGATTTTTGGATACCCCCGTGGTTGCCAGTTTTGTTCCTACACTCTATTTCACCTCTGTCCAGAGCTGAAGGTGACAAACTGGACTCATGCACAGGCTGCACTTCAGAACAGATGTGTATTTAGTGGTGTGAACTGCCTGCTGACCTTGCTAACGTGATTCAGCCCTCTAGCAGGGTTGTGCTAGAGGCTGTTTGGGCTGGATTAAGCAGACCAGCTGTTAAAATACAAAACTGGTTCCCAAACTACCTATTCAGATTTCCATCAGTGGTCCTCACTGCCCGGCATTTCTACTCCCTCCTCAGAGAGCTTTGTCTCCCTGCTTACCTGCTCGGCTTCATCCTGGGAATCCACCCTCCGAAGTGAGGGACCTTGGGGCCACCTCTCCCTGTGCTCTGCAATCAGGTCAGGTTCAATGGACGACTTGCTTGTGGACATTGTGTCCCATTAGAAAAGAAGTAGCTGTTTTTCCCTTTTTCTGCGTTCCCTGACATGGATTTTTGAAGAGCAAGACACCACTGAGAGCAAGACACCATCTTCAGAGATCGTGGAGTTTATTCCTTTTTCTCCAGCCATAAATGTGGAGAAGTTTGACTAGGAATGACTCAGCAGGATCACCCCCACAGACTTGACCACTTTGACTGCCCTGCAGTCCCTGGTTACTCTGCACATCTTGTTTTCTCACCACAGGTGTTTTTTCCAGGCTGGATAATCCTGTACTGTATGGACTCCAACTACAAGGTGCTCAAAAGGGTTATTTTATTTTTTCCCTCATGACATTCAATTGACAATGATGTCATGGCCTGTTGTCAAACTAAAATCTTTCTTGACATTGCACACTTGATTTTCTTTTCCCTACATTAACCTCTTTTTTTTTAACATGTCCATATTTAATATTACAAACACAATTCCTATGTGACAGAAGCGATAAAAGCTTCAGTGCATGTAGCCACATTTCATCACAAGGCAAATTACATATCAGAAGATAAAGAATGGTAATTCATAGAGTTAAAATGTGTCAAATATTTCCTTTATTCTACATCATTCAAATTCTAATAGGTTTCCCTCCCTTACAATGACTCTTGCGCTTTTAGCAGGAAACCTGCATTCAGAAACTTGCATGTACTTGTTGTTATATATTGTTAAGTTGGCCCATGGGCAGTGGAGGAAAAGTGGTCAGGTTTCTTACTGATTTCCATCCTTTCCATAATCACCATGTTACTCCCAAGCCTGTCCCACACGGGCGCTTCTTGCCCTCATCTCCGTGTCACAGCCGTACCCTTCTGTGGAGCTGGCAGCACGTGCAGCACAGCACTGCATGGAGGCTGAGCTAAAGCATCTTTGGGTTTTGTGCCAAGGGGACCCTGAGTTTCCGTCCTCTCACTAGATGCTTAAAACTCAGGAATACAACGTCTCTGAGGCTCTTTCATGTCATGTTTTGTTGAAATTAGCCAGTGGATAAAAATGACAGTGGGAAATGACTGGCAGGCGTGCCAGACGTGGCAGGCAGACATGGACAGTCATGCCAGATCACCTGTGCCTTGCCTCCTTGGGAAGCAAGGTTAGAAACATGGTGGGTTCTGTCTTTTTTCTTTCCTTCTTTTTTTTTTTTTTTTGTGAGGTTATACGTTGAGCTACTTAAAGGTGCCTGTAACAAAGTACTGAAGATGTGGATGGGAGTATTCCATGTTGGCAGAATTACTTCTGCGTACATATTTTCCCATTTTCTATTTGAAGAAACAGACTAATTTTAGCAAGGACTTCTGTGTAGATCGAAGCAGCCATTAGTGTCTGAAGACTTTTCATTAAGAGGAAAGTATTAAGTTTCTGCAGCTCTGTGTAGACTTATAGTCTGTTTATTATAAGCTGGTAAATCTCTCCGTGGCTGTTGACAAATGCCAAGGCTCTCAGCCAAGCAGGAAGCTTGACATTTTACATTTGACCTCATTGATAAAAAAATGTAACTTCAAAACAGCATTGCCTGAACCTTATCTGAGCTTTTTCCATAGATGAGTTTTTTTCTAGAGTTCCTTCCTTCAGCTTGAACTAGCTCCTCAAACCAGTAGGACAATGGAGTTTTTTCCCTGCACAGTCTGTAGCTTCCTTATCCAGCAGGTTATATCCGTTTTTTTTTTTACGTTCAAGATGATTTCTAATGAAGCACAAGTACTCTTACATGATCACAGAGCAGTAGTTAATTTGCAGCTCTGTGTGTGGTTCCAACACTGGCTGACAGATTAAGGAAACAAAAAATCTGGCTGCGTGCTCCACTGTTGACATCAAAGCAAAATAGTTATTTTTGTCTTACTAATTTGTCTGTCAGTAAAACACTGTCAATTCCAGATTTGCGCAAGTGTGGCTGTTCTACAACTGATGTCAGTGTGATATCCAAGATTTTAATTGTAACATTTTCTTTGGAGTTGGAATTTGGAACCGTTTCAAAGTACAAGAACAAAAATCAATATCTGAAATCAACTGATGTTTTTACTTGAAAGCAGCAAATATTTTTAGCAGTAATGTTTTGCTTCAGTTTTTCCTGTCTGTGTGTTTTGTTGCTGGCTTGTGCTAGCTTATCTCAGCAACCGATGTGATGGAAATATTAGACCTCTATTAACAAATTCTGCTTTTAGAGAGTAGCCATATACAACTCAAATACATGGCTGCCTACAATGACACATGGCTGCGTAAGATCTGCTCTCTTATTGCACCTGATATTTATGGACCACCATCCAGATGCATTAATCCTGACAGCTGCTCTCTAAGCATCCTGCAATGCTACAAACATTTCTAAACATAATACAAGGTGCTCAGATGCCTCTTGCCTGTAGATACACTTGAAGTTGGCTGACATAAGGGGTTAATATGCAACTATCTTTACCTGCAGAGGATCAAATTCAGGCGTCCAAACACTTTATTCCTGAGGAGTGTTGGAAAGATTGCCAAAATGCTGGAGCAGACTGAACCTCATGCAGGAACTCCTGCTGCCAACATGTAATCCCAAGGTTGCCTGGGGCTGGCACCTTGCTCTGGCCATAAGTGATTGAAAATGTGTGGGGAAAATAAGTTCATCTACCCTCTTCCCTAGGCCTAAAGGCAGGATCATCCATAACTGCTCCCCTTCTGGCAGGTGTTTCCTTAACCTGTCCTTAAAACCTTCCAATGACCTGGGTTTTATGGTCTGCTAGTCTAGATGAGCTGTTCCTTACTGCTAGGAGGCTTTCTGGAGACCAGCTTCAAGGGACTTTGATGGGAAGAACTCTTCCCACTGCTTCTTTTTGCCCTTTTCAGCGAGGACCTACAGTCTTTCAGAGTTCCTGATGGCTATGAACTTGTCCCTCCATAGCTATCTCCAGCCTGAAGAGCTTCATTTCCTTTAGGCTTTTCGCATGCCTGTCTTTCCCCTCTGGCCCCCTTCCACTTTATCTTGTCCTTTTTGAAGAGCTGTGCCCAGAATGGAGAATACCCCAGCCAAAACATTACTAGCACTACGCAAAGCCAAAAGATAACTTCATAGCTTGTACAGTATGTACCTGAAGGTATCTTGCTATTGATATGTGCCTCTTCACTGGTTGCCTCTTTCTTTCTTTGTGTGACATCATGGTCATTTTGTGATTTGCCTAAACCCATCTCTAAATAACCATTCCCCACCCTGCAAATTGATGACTCCTGCCTATATATGTACCTTTTTGTTTACCTTAGTGAATTGCATCCCATTTTTTCCATTTTCTTTTGTGAACGACTTACTGTCAGATGCTTCCCACTGTCTCACAACCTCTTCTGTTCCATGCATAAAGCTCTGCTCCTTATTTGCTCACTGCGCTTTCTGGTGAGTGTAGAAACTAAAGATGTCAGTCACAGATGTTTAAGTAATATACGAGATTACTGAGACAGAAAGGATAAAGAAAAAACAGAGGAACAAGGAAAAACCCAGGCTTTTGTAGAAATGCCTAAGTTTATACTTACAAAATTTAGTCAAACACTGAATTTAAACTATCTCAAAGTGAGATTTCACAGTAAAAAGCAACAGTTTAAGAAGGGTCTGGATAGTAATATATACAGTTGACATTTCCTGCACTAAGCTTGATAAGAAAGTACTTGGGGATCTTAAGTACCATTAATGATGAAGTTGGTTTTATGGCCATGAGTATCCCGGAGCACAGACAGCCCCTTCAGAAATAAGTTACCCTTTAGTGACTTGCTGAAATCCTAGGAAGTTATACATATACTTAGGCAAAATATTTTCAAGTCATATATTTTTTTAATTCTTTTTAAATCTCCTTGGCCATTAATACTGACCCTGTCTGACACCTCTTAGCATGGGGTATTTGAGGAGTTCATCATACCAGACATGGTGTCTGTTATGAGGTATGTGCACATGTACATTCCCACACATTGACAAGAAACAAAACCTCTTCTGGGTGACATTTTTTTCAAACTTAACAAATCCTTGAGGTGAACCTGGCCTTTCAAAGGTGAAAAATCTTAATGTGAGATTGTTTCTGAGAATTTTATATCTAGGACAACTTAAGGAATGAAATAGCTTATATTAGGAAATATGGAGTTGAAATTGCATGGGTAGCAGTTTGCAAGTGAGAGCAGTCTGGTCTAGATGCTCCCACGAGCCAGCAGAATGCTGACTTCTCTCCACAGGATCCTGACAAACTTTCCCTGATGCTTGCAGACCTAGGAAAACATAGAATGACCTGGCGTAGCAAGAGATGGAGTTATTGTCCAGTCAAAGAATGAAACAGATGGCTCGATTTATGACCTTGAAAGTAAATGAAATTGTTATTTAAGAGACCTATAGATGTTCTGAGACATTTTAGGATACAACTCTCCATATATTCTTGGTCCACTATAGTTTAAGCAACTATAAAAGTTTCTTTTTATTATTATTATTTAGTTGGCAGCTGAACTGAAAATGGGTCTCAGAGGGAAAAATAATGCTTCATCAACTAAGGAGGTCAGTGGAGTCCTGAAGCAACGTATAGACCACTTTTCTCTTAAGTCAGTGATAACGCTTTCTTGAGAAGGTGCCAAGAACATTTCAAAATCAATTGCTGTTCATGTACATTTACTGCAGTTGCACTTAGTACCTTGTCTATCTTCATTTCATTGCTATATGTTAACCAGATGTGATGCATAGAAGCTGTGTTAGATTGTATAAAGATTTATCTATAGCATTTTGGGTCATTTTGCTTGTTCAGCATCCAAATAGGGTAGCATAAATGAGGAATTTTATATTCTGTTCTTTTTTAGGAGGAGCAAGTTTTTTATGTGGTTTGAAATTGTAAATTGAAATAATATGAAGTATTGTTATTAGAATTTAGGCACATATATTTTGCTTCAGGTCTTTAAACACATATATTTTGCTTTATTTTGAACCCTTCAATGTGTAAACTATGATGTAGCAAATTATTCCACATGCAGAGTTTACCTTACGCATATGAATATTCCCTCATTGTCCTTGATAAATAAAGTTGGCAAGATCATGGTATAAGGTCACTCCAGAATGCCATTAAGCATTTCTGCTTTTCTACTCTTCGGTTTGATATCCCTTAAAAAATAGAGCTACAAAAATAATTCACAACATCATGAATTATGCAGGAAGACATTTTAGTTCCCTGTTGTTAAGGCAAAACGTTTAGGTACCCTGATATAAATTTGGGATATTAAAAAATTAGGATGGGATGGGATATTAAAAAATTAGGCTCTAATTCAGTAAAGCATTTGGGTCGGAAGCATTGCTCATTGCTTAATGTAAAGTACATGCTCAATGATGTCATGGATCAGACTTCTATTGGTGGGGCATTTGGTTGAGACTACTAATCCATTACTTGCCATTAATATTTGAGGCACTTGAGAAAACATCCAATTTATTATGTTAGTTAGTGGAAGGAGAATGGTTTCAATGACTTTTTAAGTCTTCAGGGAATGCTATGGTGAAACTGGGGTCCATTTCACAGAAAAAAAAAAAAAAAAAAAGCTCTTCATATTGAACCAGATAATAAAATACTATTTCCCTAAATAATTTGGATGTGGTGGGAGGTCCAGGGAGGCCCAGCTGCATGCTGAGCCTTCATCCTCCCCAGGCTGCTCCAGGTGGCTGGTACCTTACCACGGCACAAGGGCATCTTATATCCCATCCCCTCGTCCCCTGTCTGTGACGTATTCCTCTGACACCATGGATGTGGGGAATGGCTGACACGGGATATGGGAATTTGCCCCCTTCCAGCTTTCTGGAGCTTGAGGATTGTCTGGAGTGGGCAGAATTAACGTGGTTTTAAGGGCGTTTAAAACCATTTGCACTTCACAAAGTGATACTGACGAATGATAGAAAATAACCCACTCCTACAAACAAGGTTTTTATTAATTCTCTCTGTAAGCCAGATGATTTAAGTTCTTAAATGAAAAAGACTGTGTAGAAAAAATAATTATGTATATGATACATATAAACTATTTACAGAGAATACTTGTTCCAAATTTGAAAATAAAACATGCTCTTGTGACTCTGCACTTAAAAACACACTGCATTTAAAAATGAATCATTTCTTTCCCTGATTGTTTACTAAATAAAACTAAAATAAAAATAAATAAAACCACTTTCCTCTTTGGTTTGGTTGCTGCTTTGCGTGCTGTTGTTACAGCCAGTAACAAAGTCTTACAGCACTTGTGCAGTGATCGTGACACCCCTTTTCAGAATCACAGCTGGTTTAAAAGAACATGTCTGGGTCCTTTTCACCTACCTTCTCTTTCTGCGTCTCCTCCTCTGTTTCCCCCAGTCAGGATGGGGTCCCAGAACAAAGCTGGGCTCGGGCACAAGCAGGCTGGGAGCAGACTGGGAGCTTCCTGAGGAGCTGCCCTCGGCACAGGGTGCCGGGCTCAAGGAGCAGCAGTGACCGCGGTGCCACTGTTGGCCTCTGCACGTGGGAGTGCAGCTCCCGCTGCCGGCAGCGCTGGCCTGGCTGCCGTGCTGCGTGACCCACATTTGGATTCTCGCTCTTCAATTTAACACCGACTTTCACAGATGTCAGTGCTTGTTGCCTCCTGCAGGGAAATTAAGCTGCCGCGTGTTAGCCAGGGTACACACTGTGCCCGCGTTTTCATAGCATTTTGCCTTGCAAAGCAGGAGGGCTCAGAGGCACACGCTGGGGTGCTTAGTCACATTTTTCATATCTCCTTTTGGATTTAGGTATTCTTTTCAAGAGTTGGATTTAAGTTTAAAATATCTGATTAGATCATCCCTATGTCAGCAAGAGTTCAGATCGACGTTTGCAATGGGTTTCACCCCCACTTGCACCGAGGTCCTGGTCCTCTAGACTACTTCCTGGGATATAGACTAGGGTAGTCCAGGCTTTCATTGCAGCTGGTTTTCATGGCGTGGACACTTAGGAAAGATGGGAAATCCATATATGTGACCCACAGGGATTCTTGCTGTGCATGGGAGTTTTCCACCCGCCTCCTCCCCAGCATTGCCACGGAAGCTGTTTTGAGGGAGGCAGGACATGTACCCAGTGTTTTTATGGCCCAGTGGTGACCTCTCCCTAAAATACCACCTAGAAGACACCAGCTTCTAGAGCAAGGTGGGAGTCTTCTCCTCTGCCACCCATCTGCCCCCACAGCCGTGTCTGGGCTGTGAGACTGGCAGGGAGCGAGCAGAGCATGGAGGGAGCTCGGTGGCGCTCAGGCTGCTCTTTGCTGCCAGCACAACCTGTCCCTGGAAGTGTGTTCCTAGCCTCACTGCCCATAGGCAGGAGTGTTAAATACGTGAGATTTGGGGCAGAGGTTTACGTAAGTGAGCAGCAAAATTACCATTTAATTGGCTCTAGGTCCCACTCTAACCCTTTGCTGAAAAGATTTCTGCAGAGCCATCTCTGTCCTTAGAGTTCAGGAGAGAGAAAAGCAGACAGATGTCTCTCACAGCAGCAATAGCAGGATCAAAACTTGAAATTATGTCAGTTTAGTTTAATTCTAAATATACTTCCTTCTTCCTCTGGGTTCTTCTCTGTATAGGCTGGGGTTTTGTAACGTTAGGCATTGGTAAGAGTAATACCCCTTCCAGCATGCAGTATAAAGGAGATATTGTTTAAGAATTCATAAATGTATTTGAAATAAACAGCTCATGTTACTGAAAATAAGAGCATTTATGTGATTAAGATGAAGGCAATCAAATATGAAGCTTCAGCACGGCAGTTAAACATATATCTAATCAGTAAATGATGTTCTTTGCAGGAATGTACTAGAAATTGAAATGGAAAAAAAAACATTTTAAAAAAACATCTTCTGCAGTCAAGAAATGACTGCAGCAATATTTATATCGTCATATATAAAATCTTCTAAATGGAACTCCATTTAGAACTCCATGGAAGATTCTCTAACTGGGCTTCATCAGTAAAAACTTTGCGTCTAAGAATTCAGTCCAAGGGAGACATCTGCTGACACGCCGCCGTAACATCACGGCTTGGCAAGGTCGGACACATCCTGAGTGGAACAGGGAGTTCCCTTGCATGGGCACAGACTTCCCCAGCAGGCACTTACCAACCATGCACACGGAAAGGACACACTGAAAAAATCTCTGCACCCCTGCAAAAAAATGACTTTGATATAAAATTTCAGTCAAAGTATTTATCAGCCTCATAGACTTAGGCAGTTGGTATTATAATAACTATTATAGAATGGGAAATGATAGTACAGATGAACTGTAATCCTTAGGTAAGTGAATATAAGATAAGAAAGAGAGATAGCTAGTGAGAAGGAAAGGAAGAAAGGAAGACAGAAGGAAAGAAGAGAGAAAGGAAGAAAGGGAGAAAGGGAGAAAGAAAGAGAGAAAGAAAAAGAGAGAGAGAGAAAGAGAGAAAGAGAGAGAGAGAGAGAGAAAGAGAGAGAAAGAGAGAGAAAGAGAGAGAGACAGAGAGAGAGAGAGAGAGACAGAGAGA
>JAWLRI010000379.1:3903226-3953753 GCA_034781795.1 Crypturellus tataupa
AAAGAAAAGATGGGGGGTAAGGTGTATGGGGAAGAAAATAAGGATGAAGAGAAGCTCAAAAGAGAGTAAGGTCTGTCTGGGAGCAGGATGCAAAAGCTCTGCCTCATTTGACTGTTAGGCAGGCAGCAAAGAGCGTGCTTCACCTTTTGTAATTACTACCTGGCTAGCAGGAGGCATGTCAGCATGGGTGTCTTAGGGCTAAAACACTTGTCTGGATGTAGGCACACCGCCGTCTGCATACTCATATGAACAATCGCTTGAAGGGAAAACACAATCTGCTGTTACGCCTATCTGCTAGGCAAAATGTGCATGATCAGTTCCATATGGCTTTTCTTTCTGAAACAGTAGAGCTCCAAAGTGAGGAAAGGTTTCAAAGAGAGGTGTTGATGGATTTCAAAATCCCAGCTCAATAAAGTGCTTATTGGACAAATTGGCCTTCAGTTGGATTTAAGCACACGTTTATGTGCTTTGCTGAATAAAGACGTCCTTAAACATCTGCTTAAGGACATGCACATATTAAGACACAGTCTTCTTTCTTTGCGTAGGCTTTAAAACCAAATCCCAAATGCTTTGCTGGATGAGACTAAAAGAAGATATCTGCATTCAAGAAAGCAGGGTATCTGTTAATGTAACATGCTCCTCACTATTGTGCTGCAGTTCTGGGTAGAAAAGTGATCGTGCTGTGCCTCATAGTCACGTTCAGGAGACTCTCACACCTCTTAGTGGAAGGAGGTGCCTGGTCTGACAGCTGGAAGGGGAGAAAGGATCCTTCAGAGGACAGATCAGGACATCAAGACCTTGCATTGCATTTTAATGCAATCACTTTAGAATAGCCTCAGGCCTGTGGGAGAGAGGGCGGGAAGGGATTGGCCAGCCCTCTTTGGTCAAAGAGCCCTTCTGATGGGAATTTAGGGATGGGGATCTTTCAAAAACTCTCTGGATTAGCCTTTCTTTCTCCACACACTGCATCAGGGAAAGGAGGCAGATTAGCCTCTTAGTTTAGATGCCTTGGGTGGTTGTTGATTTTAAGTGCTGTTAATAAACGGTATGAATGATATTTTTCAGAAGGAATGTTTAGAGAGGGATGGGCTGTAAAATCATTAACTGCCATAAATGCAAAAATGAAAACAAAATATTTTGCTCAACAAGCTTCTTTTCAACATTCAAGACCATTGCAGCAGCAAATGGCTGTAAGAATCGCAGGGTGACATTTGTATTATAAGTCTCTGCCATGCCACTGCCATCCACAAGGATGGCTTAGGGACGTGCCAGTCACTCTCCAGCAAAAATAGGAAAAGTGGTCAAGTGGTAACACCCAAAAGGAGGCTTGGTGAGCACCAGGGTATTTTAAATTAGTCAGACAGAAACACCGGGAGGGATGTGTGTCTGAAACCTATCTTTGGAGCAGCCCTAGGAAATGGGACTTCCCGGCCCTGAAGCCATCCTAGCCTGCAGCTCCATCCCTCCTCTCTTCCATTGCCAGGTATTTGCAAAAACAACCAGGAGGCCAGAGAGCTAAATCCCAAACCCATTTCACCCTAAAGACATTTGAACCCATGGCTTTGTATTACAGGAAAACATGTCAGTCTCCAGCTCATGTTTTGTACAGAGGCAATCCTCGCCACTGACTGAATCCAGTCTGCTCTGTAGTCCAATCTGATAAACTTGTCAGAGCAGAAAGAAAGGGTCCCCACGGGGCCGTCGGTTGATAGCCTTGGGATTAAGCATTTAGGCTGGGGAAGGGTGTTCTGTAGTTACTCACACTGTTCAGAAAAATTGAAACAAAATGCTCAAAAGATTGAAAAAATGTTGAGGAATAGGAGCCAAGCTCCTCACCTCAGGAAATGTGCTTCCCGCTGAGCTCAAGGTCACGGTTACTTTTCTGCTGAGGCTGTGGGTCTTCCACACACAATGGCCCAGTTTCAAGAACATCCCCATCCCAAATACATAGTGTCTGGTGTTTAGGACCTTCTTCTAAGCTTGGAGGGCTGAAGACTCCAGCCTTCAGGGGACAAGAAGTGCTTAGGCCCTGGGTTTTGTGTTTCCTGCAGCAGTGCTCTAGGTTGTTGCCAGAAGTAGGGCATTATGCTACATGATAAAGTCATTTTATTGAACTTCAGCACAGCTCATGCTAGTGAAATGAATTCTGAGCATATGCAGCACATCATAGCCCAGACAGCCCCACAGAGTAATCATACATTGACCTGGCCAGCTCAGCAAAGACAAAACTACACACAGGTCCTGTCAACCTTGCAGTGGGCTCTCAGGGAATTCTTTTTTCCCCGGGGATGTAAGGTGTATCACATGCAATAAAGCGAATGTGGCAGTGTTTCCCTGAGCCAGCCAGAGCAGTGTGGGACAAGCCTGGATCTCCATTCCTTCCCCAGTTGGAGCTTTGCAGACTGCGCCTTTATCCTCCACCCCAGTATGATTGCTGGTAGCACAGCTCGCATGTGAAGTCCTATCTGAAGGCAGTTTTATTTAGTAACTTTTATTTCCTATATGGAAATAAATGGCTTGTAACAAGGAGTTGAACTGCTGTCACTCTGCATGTCCCTCAGGCGGAGATGGGAGCTCACTTCTTGCATGCTAGTTGCAGCCTCCAGCCATTGAGTAGGGCTGTTGACAATGTACTTTTTGTATGCAGACTCTTAAATTTTGCTTAAGCACCCCTTTACATGCATAAATCTCTTTTTGGATCTGAGAATTAATCTGTGCGCTTCAGTTTGTCATCTGTAAAATGGAGAATTTCTTACCTGACAAGAAAAGAGAGAGGATAAATATTTCAGAGACTATCAAGCACGCAGACACCTCTTTCAGGGCAGGTGACAAAAGCGCCTTGGCTAGACAGGAAAACGCTGCTTTAAAATTCCCAGAAGAACAGCACAGAATAGAGATGAGCTATAACAACGTGGGAGGCTATTGTGGCAAGCGCTGTGACAGATAGCGTCGTTCACAGGGAAGAAAAGTGATCTCTGTAGAGGCTTTCATTCGTATGCACGCCATACGCTATGCCACAAAATAATGTTGTTCATCCTCTTACTTTTTAATTACTACTTGCTGAGAAGAGTCCCAAGGGAAGAGAGTTCAGAAAAGGAGTTGTGTCGTGTTTGGATTTACTGTTTTGACATTATGGGAGAATCTTTGCAATCCAATAAAGAAACAGTGTCAAAGCTGCTTTCTGTGGAAATGCAGAAACGGAAGATTTAGGGGAAAATGTTTTATACTGGCTTTACGCCATGGGCTCATTTAACTAAATATTTATCACATGCTTCCCGTGTACTGGTCTCTAAACACGTTCCTCTGAGACAGGACATCACTTGACCATTAGCTCATTCCTGTGAAAACCCGTGACATTGACAGAGGAGACTTTGCCATGCAGGAACCCGCAGCTGCTATTTACAGGCTTGCCCCACGAGAGGGCAATATGGCAACGTCTACCGCAATTGCTTAATAGAAATTTTAAAAAAGGATCAGGCTCTTGAAGTGAGACTTTCATTCTGAAATATATGCATAGTATTTATAGAAAGAGCATTTACTCCTTTAAAGTGTTGCTATTTTGCTTATAGCAGTAACATATAATCAGTATGCATTAAATTCCTTTCATCTCACAGAAGCTAATACGACCCTCTGCTGGTGTGCAATCTAGAAGAAATAAACATGGGGAGAAAACTTCATTTTTTTCATATATCTCAGCCATTCATAGAAGACAAATGAACTGGAGGTTCAGCATTACAACTCATGCCCGGGGGGCAGGTCATTTATCAATAGTTTTAAGAGGACTAATATTTTGAACAATTCCATAGCCTCATCTCTTTAGTTTCATTGACCTTTATGCAGTTAAATATCTTATTTTGTATCAGACCTGCACATTTGTAACCTCTTCTGCTTAGCTGACAAATTTCTGTATCACCTCCTAACCTGGCTGATATGAATGCACTTTTCAAAAGTGTCACTGAGAGCTAATCCCTGATCCTGCTACAGTCTGTGCAAGTTTTATGTTCCGCTTGAGTGGAATCTGCTAACTGTATGCGAAACATTTTTGATAATGTCAGTCAGAAATGTTTCTTTTCTACATATTTCATATTCTGTCTGATATTCCAAAGGGCTGTGCATATTTTGCTTCCGTCTTATCAGATGCAGCACAAGTATTATTTTTCATGCGAGTGATTCTGTTGCCTATGAGTGATTGAGCTTAATGACATGTTACACAGAAGTTACTTGCCAACTCCGGGCGCTGCTAGTGATTCACAGTGTCACCAGCCATTAGAAAGAAGAACACAGAGTCATTAACCAGATCTTGACAAGTGAATGAAAGGCAAACCACAGCAGAAATGCTCTCAGCAACGATGCTGGAAGGAGGAAACACATTCTTAGAAGCAACAGCATAAAATGAATAAATAAAACAGTGAGATAATGGCCCGTGCAGGCTGCGGCTGCAGTCTCCATAGTGCATGATGTAGGATGAGGCCAGGGAGTCAGGGAGGAGGTGCTGAGAGAGACCGGGTAGGGTGGTTGGCTCCTCCAAAGCCCCAGAGCCACTGAATCATCCTGGAGCCAGCAACACGGATGGAGTTTCAGGCTATGCCCTACTTACCCACAGAAGGGCCCGCAGTTTTAGCCTGCCGCAGCTACGGCTGCTTCTCCTGGTAGTCATGATCCTCAATTGCTGTGAAGAATCAGGCAGTTATGTGCTAGGACGGGAAGCAACCAGTTTGACCAGTCGTCGTTCATGAAACTGTTGTTCGTACCTATGGTCTCCTGCACGCACTGCCCTAGGCAGGGAGGCCAGTCATTACCCTGGAGCGTGCCTCGCTGCGGTCCACGCTCAGGAGGGGAGATGATGAAAAGCAGAGAGTCCTTTATGTCCCGGACTGAGAGAGTGCTGAAGAGGCAGTTTTGAACAGATCACAAGGAATCAGAGGACTTGGAGGATTGCCTGGATGGGAGAAGTAACTGCTTTCGAATAGATGAAGACAGGTCGGCCCATAATGGTCCTGTACCCTGCTGTGATTAAGTGGCTGTGCTGCTATGATGAAAAATTAGAAATTAATTGACTCTCATTCTCATTTCGTCTCTCCTTTGGATACCACTAACAGGCAGTGAGCACGGTTAGCTCTACTCTTCTCCAGCACACTGTTTTTTCTAGTCGGGGAAGGCATCATATATTCACAGAGAAATCTAATTTAATTTCATTTTTTTCCCCTGTGAAGTGTATTTGAAAAAAAAAAAATTTAACAATTATACATTTTCCAAATCTGCTTCGGAAAAGATTTAGAAAATTCTCCTCGGATGAAACATTCATGGACGTACCATCCGGCCCCGAGAAGCGCTCCAGAGAGCCTGAAGCGCGTCTGAGAGGGTTATGCGAGAGGTGTCCGCGGCACTCTCCAAACACAAGCAACACTTGCAGGGCGAAGACAAAGCAAATAGTCCTGAGGATAAAATAAAACAAATCCTAGCGGTAGAAGCAGGTCCAAGCGCGAGGGGCACCAAGGCCCAGCTGGAGGTGGTAGGCCCCGCTGGGCTGGGGCCAGGGCGGATGGGCACAACGGGGACGGCCCCCGCACCACGTCTCACCCCACCACTGCCCCCTCGGCCGCCGGGCCCCCCGGGTCGCCTTGGGGCCACCCCGGGCCGCAGCAGCGGGCTCTGCTCGCCGCACACCGCGGCGGCGTCCCGCGTGCGACACCCTGCCCCGGCGGTCCCGCGGCGCCCCTGGAGAAGGGAGGCTCCGTGTCGACTAGTTCAGTTTCGTCCAAGTCATGTTCTTCTCCAGACTGGTTTTTGCCAAATTTTCACCGGATTTTAGCAATAGTAAACTACCGGCAATAAAATTTCCTTTACATCAAGGAGACAGGCTTAATAGAAAAGGGCATTAATGGCTGGGAAAGCTGTTTTTCTAGCTCGCCGAACCAACTGCTGCCAGAAACAAGAATGAAAAAAAAAATAACAAAAAAACCTCCATCCTCCCTCCCAAAAGACTGAAACTATGAAAAACTCTATGACTTTTTAAATGTGAAATTTTATTTGTATTATAATTTTGGCAGTAAATTGCCAAAGACTTTTAAGCAAAAATAAATTTTAGAGTAGACTTTAAAGAAATTTTATCTCTTTGAGATGCATGTAAATAGAGCTATGCATTTTTGAGGCTTTCTTTTATTGTGTTTATTAAAGCACCATAAAGAAGGAAATACAGATTTAGTGTGACATTAAGTATGTAACCAATTCATAAATCTGCTAAATTTGTACACTGTGAGGGATGTGCATGTATTGGATTCTGGATAATCCTCTCTATTTAACTGCATAAAGAAAGGAAAGAAGTGAAGCCTCAAGAGTTTTGTCAGCTCAGCCACTTTCAAAATCACATCCCACCTATCACAGCCCCGTAACTAGGACAAACTACAGTGCAAATCCACTGACACCTGCTTATAATGAAGCATAACCAAACAGGATGATTTAATTTAAGAAGTAAACAAGATTAAAACCAAGTCAACTCAAAGCTTTAGTTCAAGTTAAGAACTCACAGGATAGGGTCTGGATTTTAGTAATTGTGTGACATGAGTGTTCTGGTACTACCTAATTTGGCCACAATATGGTAATAAACCTTGTTTCAATCAGGCTATTTTCCTTATGCAGAGATAAACTAAAGACTAGAAAAAATATTCTTGCAAATCAGAAATCTGTTAGGATGCTTGGTGCACTTTTGGCTCTACTTAATATACTTTTTACTTCTTTTGGGGAATGTGCTCGTACCCGGTGTTCCTTCTTGATTTCAAGTTTCTGCTTGCTGAGGTTAAGGCTTTGAGCCTTGAGCAGTAATTATGTGTTAGCTACAGCTGAAAGATGGAGCTGGACGGCACTTCTGGAGATTGTCTGGTCCAGGCCCCCTGCCCAAGCAGGTTAGCTGGAGCAAGCTGCCTATGATTGACTAACAATAGTTAGTTTTTGGGTATCTCCATGGATGGAGTCTCCACAACCTTTCCAGGCAACCTCACATTAATTCAACCACCTTCACACAAAAGAACTGTTTTCTTGTGTTTGCCTGGAATTTCCTGTGTTTCAATTTAGTGCCTGTTGCCTTCTGTGCAGTCAGTGGGCACCACTGAGAAGAGTCTGGCCCCATGATCCTTCTACCCTGAGCTCAGCAGCTCAGTGAGCTTTCCATCCACTCTCTGACAGCTTACCTAGCCTGCAATCCATTGGCTTGTCTATGAGGACGTTATGTGCAGTGTAGTGTAATGTACAGTGTCAAAAGCTTTGCTAGAGTCAAGAAAAGCAACTTGCACTGCTCTCCCCTGACCCACCAAACCCATCATTTCATCATAGCAGGCTCTCAGGTTGGCTATGTATGTTTTCCCCTTCATAAATCCATTCTGACTATTCCCAATCCCTACTACCCTTCATGTGTCCGGAAATAGAATCCAGAATTGCTTGCTTTGTCACCTTCCCAGGGATCGCAGGGACGCTGGCTGGTCTGTAGCTTTACAGATTTTCTTTCTTGTTGACAGTCTACGTCTTCATGTCTTGAAGACACTTGCTCTCTTCCAGTCCTTTTGACACAAGGCCTGGAAATCACCTTTCAAAGATAATTGAGAGTGGCTTTGCAAGGACATCGGTGAGGTCCCTTTTAGCACTTGCGGTTGCATCCTGTCAGGGCCCGTGGACCTCTGTATGTCCAGTTTGTTTGAGCATTCCCTAACCCGATTCTTCTCCATGGAGAGTAAGTCTTCCTTGCTCCACACTCTCCCACTAGTCTCAGGGCCTTGGATTCCCAAGTGTGGTTCTTACAAATAAAGATTGAGGCAAAGAAGGGATTACATTCCTCAGTCCCTTTGGAGCTATTTGTCACCAGGGATCCTGCCTCATTAGGGCCAAATTTTACCTCGTCTTCCTTTTATTGCTTCTGTACTCATAAGGAACTTTCTTGTTGCCCTTCCCATCCCTGGCCAGCTTCAGCTCCTAACCCCATCCCTGTATGCTTGGATAGTGTCTTTATACTTCTCTTGGGTCACCTGTTCCTGTTTCTACCGCTCGTACACATCCTTCTTATGTCTGGGTTTGGCCAGGAGCTCCTCGTTCATCCAGGCAGGCCGCCTGCTGCCTCTGCTTGGCTTGCGGGTTAGACCATTCTTGAGCCTGGAGGATGCTTTCTGCTTTATAAATGTCTGTAACAGTCTGAGAAAGGGAACAGGTATGCTGCCTTTAGCTAGATTATTTTAGCTATATTTCTGTAAAGCAGTTAGATTCCAAGGTGTCTCTTTACACATATTCTTCCCACTACCTGGTTAAGTAAATAAATATTCTTGATAGCTAAATAGCAAAAGAGGCTCATATGTTTATCTTATTTGATTCCTACCTTTTCTGTGAGGTTGGCAAGAATTACCCCTCCAGTATCTTGAGGTTGGAAAGAATTACTCCTCCAGTATCTTGACTTGTTACAGAAATGGTGCATCAGCAACAATTAATAAACCGTAGTTCCATTCTTTATATTTTTCCCTGTTCAGATAACACAATTAACTGAATTGTGTTAATTAATATTAGGGGAATTTGCAAATCTGTTGCAGCTTTTGCAATGAATTTCTTGACAGTTTCCTCTTCCTGAATGTAATGACAGGAATTTAATTGTTTTCCTGAATACCTGTGTAAAGTTTGCACGTGACATCATTGTTTCTTGCTTGGACTGTTTACCTATTATAGCAAAAAGGTTAGTAATTTCAGCTGAGCCAGATTGGCAAAGTTAAACTCAATGGGAGCCTGACCCCAGGCTCCATAACCAATAGATGAGATAATAGAAGTTTATTACTTTTCAGAAGGAAAGACAAAACTAAACATTAACAGACAGATTGACTTTCCTGTGGGGTCACTGTTCATTAAATTTCCCACTGGTTTTACAATCTGAACCACTAAGTAATTTAGTTCTTAGTGCAAGTCCTTATAGTGAGAAGATTGTTTCTTTATTACCTTGTGACCATTCGTCATTTTAATGGCATTTTCCCAAGCTTCTCATCTTAAAACCAGTGAACTTTACAAAAAAAAAAAAAAAAAGAGAACCGTGCCTTGTATGACTTCCACACAAACAAAACAAGCTGCTCCCATCCTTCTCTCTTAAAATCCAGCAGGCACTGATTTGGTGCCTAGCAGAGACAGATTGGTGAGGATGAAAAACTGCTCCACAGAAGCTAATGGTAGAATTATAGGAATTATCTATGAAGTTCTGATTCTAAAGCGGAAGGGGAAGAGTGCAGGAAAATACACACTGAACATGTATTGGCAGGTAGAGGAGTCAAGACTTGGTAGTGGGGTCAGGAATTGAACCTGGGTCCTGCCTCATAGGAGCGGAGGCCAGAGGGTGGTTCTGCTGTGGGCTGTGTGCCCAGAAAGCCCCGGGCGATCACAGGGCTGAAGCTGGACCAGAGTCTAGTGGCTTAACCTTGACAGTCATTTGCTGTTTCTCCCTTCCTGCCCACTAGGTCCATAAGTGGAATTTCAACTGATACTGTCGCAGAAGGTCGTTCTGAGGAGGGCTGTGGGAACGGGGACAAGTAGCAGCCAGTAAGGAATTGTGCAGAAACTCCCTAGCAAAGATCCCACCACCAAAGAAGGTGTCTCTTATTTCTCACTAGATAGACATGCTGTAGCATTTATAATGTTGGAACAAAGATGAAATAAAAATGGATTTATTGCCCTAAGGACAGCTTCTTGTGGACCCTTATTTACAGTCACAGGATATTCAGGGATAAAACATTTGCAATTTAGAATGTTTAAAGAGTAGTTAGGATAACTCTTAGTTACATCACAGATTTCCTAAGGAAATCATATTTTCTGCACAGACTACATGTTTTGCAGTAATGTGCAGTAATCTTGTTCCATCTGGAAGATGGAACAAAACCTTTGTCCCATGCCAGCTTTCTGCCAACACACTGTGACCCTTTAACTCTTTTCTTATCAGTGACTGATAGTGGAGCAATAGTACTTGGCCACCTTCTTGTTTGTGCCAAAAATAACAAGTGATCCGATACAAAGCAATGAGCAGGCTAGAAGGAGTTGGATCAGTGTGGTACAACATACAGATGCTTTTAAAGCCCTTAAAACCAATATGTTTGAGAGAACTTTTCAGCTGAACAGCAGGGGCAGGACGATGAGCCACAGTGGCTGTTCCTAACATTAACAGCTACAACTGCTTTGTTTTCCTAAATCCAGATTTATGTTTTTGGGCCATGACCAAAATGTTCTTTGTTTTTCCACTGTGAAACAGATGGCATAAATGTGCCCTGCAATTTTATTACTATGTTATAATTTCATCATGTCGTGCTCAGACCGGTGGGTTCATTCATTCTGCAATAAAACCTTCATTCTGCAGAGTTGCCTATAGATGCATTGAATAAAATGGCAATTTAAAAAGTTTCAAGTTGCTAAATCAATATTCCATTATTTGTCTCACATTAGTAATAGAAAAGAGGCTCAACAATGGGGAAAATGGTACAATAGTTACATGGAAAGATGCAAAGAGCTCATTCTGCACAACCACTGCATTTTTAACCATTCACTACCTTTCTTAACAGAAGCCTAATGCATCTTAAATTATGCATTATAATTTAATTAGACGAAGTTGCTGAACTCTATTATTTGAGAGGTTGGTCAGACTACTAGCTGAAGGAATCTTTCTAAAGGTTATACACAAGTGAAGGAAAACTTTAATTTAAATTTAGCTTGACATAGGCTAGAATAAAGAAGAAAGTCTAATCTGGGCAGAGATATTCCAAGGACTCTTTAGTTCAAGAGGAACATGACTAAATAGAAGACACCTGAAATGAAGCAAGCAGAACATGTTCAGGCAAGTTGAATATTGCCTGAACAACTCTCTTCAGTGCATCATCAGTGCTTTCCAACCACAGCAAGTGCCAACTGTTCATCCCATTCAATCATTCAAGGCAGGTACAGTAATTTGCTACTCTACCTCAGAGATATTCTCATAGTGAAGGCATCGGAGAGCCAATATCTGAGTATTCAAGCATATGCAGAAATATAATTTTAAGCACTCATTTCATTTCTAAAGTTGAAACGCAGCAGGTCAAACTCTGCTGGTGTTATGATCGGATGCCAAGCACAGATAGCCTTACATACACCACCAAAAGTGCAGAAAGGTAATTAAAAAGCTTAAGGAACTACGGTTTTGCTGAGGTAACGTCACTTTCTTGCACACCTTCCTCTGCACGGCTGCTACAAGTTAAGGAGTTTCTGTGTCACACTTTCTTAATATGTTGCTTCCACACAGATATCACCAGTGTCTGAACTGGCTGATGCAGTTTAGTGGGCAAGTCACTGGACTGCGCTGATGTGCTTGGTGCGGCATGGTTGGTCCAGTGTTCCCCTTTTGAAGATGTCCCCACTGTATGGTTTCCTGGGTACCTGGAAATCCGTCTCACCACAAAGACAAACCAAGAGAAGCACGTATTAACTCGATCGAAATACGGCCTATAAGGTATCAGAGATGCATGTGCATGAGCAAAAACATTTTGTGATTCAGAGGACTTCTGACATTCTTGTACTCCTATTAGTCTAATTGCTTTAGCTGACCTTCAGGCTTCTAACAGCCTCTTTCAGTCTCTTCAGCCTAAAGCTTTTCCTTTTTCTCTCTTTGTTTAAAAGAAAAAGAGCAGCCCGTTATTTAATTGCATCGCTTTCTTTAGATTTGTCATTAAAGGAGACCTTTTAACATTTCTGAATGCCCTTCCAATTATTATGCTTGCAAAAAAAATTCATTGGATTCTATTAACATAATTTAACTTACCTGTCAGCAGTTTAAAAAGCTAAGTGAAGGAAAAAATACATCAGATGCTGGACAATGATGGCAGTAGCATTACAAAAACACCCACAAATAATTTTCTTATCATCCTCTCATAGTCTTCTAGATATTGCAGCTTTTACAATATGTCTCCAAGATAGCAAAATTAAGGCCGTATGAGTCTGAGAGGGAGAAACAAGTCCACGGATCTGGAAACCCTTTTAGTTGCACACCACCAACTTTGCAGTGAAAATCCAGCTAGGATGCTCCTAACTGTAGTTGCAAGGCCATGGCACAAGCAAAGACTGCTCTCTCGCTTTTGCAGGTCCAAGGCAATTTAGGCTTTAATAAAGCACTGTAGTGGCCGTGTTGGTGGCCTGCAGCGTCATCACAGCCCGAGGAGGCTATCTGAGAAGAAAAAGGGGAAGGCCACGAGAAGGCTGGGAATCCTTCAGCCAGTAGCTCCTTACTAATCTCCATTAGGTCCTATGCCCCAAGGCAGTGGGATAGCAGCGTAGCATCTTGTAGCATCTCACCCATGAAATCTTTGGGAGGAGGAGGAGCAATTGTGCACCAGGAATGCCAGAAATCTCTTTAAAGGAAACAGCTATTTGGATGATGTGGTTTATGAGCAAGCATCTTATTTGCCATGATCACCAGTACAAAGGAGATGCCAGGAGACAGGCCCACCAGCCGTGAAAGCCCATCTATGCTCAACGGTAAACACAGCTCTATGGGCATCTCCCCAAGGGTTGGCATGGAAAAGCAGCTGGGCAAGGGCACCCCAAAAGGAAGAGGTAATTTTGGGTGTGGGGTGGTCTGACTAAGCTGGCAGCCTCAGGAGGGGCATTTTGCATTTTGCACCTGAAATGGAAGACTAAGAATGGGCTTTATACATTTAACATGATTCTTGTAGAAGCTTTGTCAACAGTATGGCACAAAGTTGGTATACTCTGCTGTAGGAAGTACTAGTGAATTGAAATAGCTTAATTAACTTCATTGAGATATATTTTTACATAGCAATCTGGAAATCTCTGACCAAATGAGCAACGCTAGATGATCTTTTTTTCAGCCAAGTTGCTAGGAGACATCATTTTAGTCAGTCATTTGGCCCTCAACTACTTCTGCTCATGTTTTATTTTTTTTAATAAATTGTTTTACACTGAAGAGTAATTCAGTGAAGCTCACTGGATTGCTCACAGGACCATGCCAGCTTTGATAAAAACAAGCAACAAACTTTCAATGGCAAAAAATGTCCAGGTCCCAGATGGAGCTTGTGATTCAAACCAGTAAGAGGAAGGTTGGTGCCACCAGCATGTACGAGCAGATCAAACCTCCACTTGTCTCGTCCAAAAGCCACTGCTCTGCTTTCCAGCAGCCTGTAAGCTGATAATGAAGCAACCTATACTCTATAGGCTATAGCAAACCTGTACAGCAAAAAGGTTTAAATTCACTACTCATGGAAATCTGCCCATAGCGTAGGGAATTTGAAGGGATTTTGCAATTTGAAAATTTGAAAATGACTGTCGTTATGTAATGTGCAGAGCATCCACCAGCAATGGGAGAGACCCAAATTGAAATCCTTGCTCCAGGGATGTGGTGAAGGGTGAGTGTTCACAGGGCCAAGCTGCCAATGTGAAAAGGCTGAAAGGCAGCGCTGCCACTGCACAGATGAGCAAGAGAAATGGAGCTACAAACAACATTTAATAAGGCTGAATAAATTCAGGATGAAAGAATACAGTTAGAAAATGAATTCGAAACCTACTCTTCTCTTAAAGAATCTGTACACTGATAATATCAGCTTTTACATAATTTGATGTAAGAACATCTACAAGATTATTGGGGGAGGGAACAGAACAAGGATGGACCATTTTTTTCAACACTGTTTCTAAATGAAATGCAAGCCAGCAATCTAGGAGAAGAAAAGAAATCAAACAATGGAAAAAAACTAAGCAGTTAGCTTCTTAGCATTACTAGATATAACTTACGAAGCGTGGTAGACATTGTTTCATTTTGCAGAAGTTTTACATTATTAAAAACTATCTGGACCAAAAAAAAAAAAAAAGAAAAAAAAGGCTGATGTTACTAATATACAGAATGCAGATCTAGGCAGTATCTGTATTCCTCGCCCTGCTCCTCTTGCTTTGCTCTGGTCAGACTGTACGAAGCCGCCTTGACGGGCACCAGTGGCAGCTTGTTGGGCAGGCTTAGGCTGGCTTGGCTCGCACAGCCAGGCTGCGGGGATGTGTTGGGGATGGGAGAACTTCATCCTGGTCGCCAGTGCCCCCTCCGAAAAGGTGTTTTGCAGGAGGATATTACGAGCACGCACGCGTTGCAGTCACGGTTTGTTCTCAGCTGTCCTTGTGTCCACTTCACCCACCTGAAATTTTGGTGGGTTCCCACATGCTCACAGGAGCACAGGACCTTAAGCTTTACGGTATGCTTAGCACAGGCGACACCCGCAGTGACACTAACATGCAATTCACGGCTGTACGTGTTGCCAAGAGGCCGACCCTTCTCCTCAGCCCTCAGCCCTCACTAGACCAGCCGACAGACCCCAGCCCACGCACCACAGCCGCCACTGCCACAGATCTGTGGCTCTGTGTCAAAGCTCGAGTGCTGCAAGGCTGCCCACAGCAGCAGGGGTTTTTGGTCACAACTTTTTGTGCGGGAAGTAGCTGTTTATTTTAAAAATTGATGTTTATCTTCCATCTTTTCCACTTGGCAAGTGCTTTCACAAAGGAATTTGCCCACTCCAACAGCAAGTATATATGTGTGCGTTCCTCACCTTTGTTATATTTTTACTAGGTCTGTTAAAAGTTGTAGTTGTCGATTAGGAAATAATCCGAAGTGTGATTTCATGTGGCTGCTCAATGAAAGAAGCACGTTTGGAGACAGCAACCAAATGTTCAAAAATACAAGCCCACAAGACTGTCAGGTCAGTGAAAAAAGCTAGAGAGATGTATATGGAGATACCACTACTGGGAAAGACAGCAGACACTTTGGCATGGAAATTACTTTACAAAATCTTTGAGCTGAAGTCACGCTATCCTGTGCTCCAACACCACCACTTTTCATAGAAAGGTTTGGTAAGAAATGCTATGCTGTCTCCTGTGGTTTAATCTTGGAAATGATTCATATGCGGTGGCTACTTTAACGTTACAAGTTAAAGACCATGCAGAATATGCAGAAGTGTGTAAAGCACCCTGATGCTTGTACTCAGCCCCAAATTGCAGGCATTCAGCCCCTCATTTGTGTCTGTCCAGCACTGGAGTACCGGGTGACTATGACTAAACCAGCAATATAAGAGGACAAGGAATGAGAGTAGACAAATCCCCTTCCATTTCTGAAAATACATCTAGGAAAAAGCCAGGGATGACTTTTGGGATATCATTCCTTTCACTGAGACTTGGGTCTTATGATGTTTTTCAGCTCGTATTGAATGGCCCTACAGTCAGCAGGGAACTCATGATCCAAGTCCTCACGTACACAGAGCTCACAGCTTGCGACCACTGACGAAACGACAGGATCCTCATGTGCAGCAAAATGCTGCTCTTGCAGCACTGCCAGTGATGACAGCTCAGTAAGAAAATCAAGGAAAACTGGGAGCCTCTAACCTATGGAATTGGTCCAAGGCGTATTCTGTGGACGTCACATCCTATGCCCCAGAAAAGGCCAGGGAGACAATCTGGTGCAGATTACTTCACACGCGGAGATTTCATTACAGGGAGGTCGGTCCCAAAGTTCCCTTTTTCCTTTTGCTTTAAGCTTCTCAAAACAAACCCTGGGAGTCGGGCAGGAATGTATGAAGCTTCCAATGGGAGAAGAAAATTGCTGATTAGGCAAAAGGTTTTGATTTTTTTTTTTTTTTGTAATTTCTGCAAAAACAGCAAAGAGAATGAAAACATAAATGTCCCAATATTAAAGGAAACATTATTGCAGAGCGCCAAATGTTAAGCAAATGCTGCATACTCTCTCTATATATAATCAACAGAATGCAGGCATCGCCTTTTTTGCACTTACTTGTTACTTGGCATTTAACTATCTACCGCCAAATTGTAAGTACAATTACTGAGATTAGGCAACTGTTTCTATTGCGAGAGTAAAGTGCATTCAAATCTTTGGCAAAGCTCAAAGTTCAATTACCCTACAGCAAATCAATCAAATATGTGTGCAGCAAGCAGTGAAATAGTACAGATGTCATCTCACTACTCTCAGATGAACATGATTTTTCTGCTTTTAAAAAATTTACAAGTAGCATGAGGCAGTATTTACAATGTTCACATTATACAGAAGATAAAATGGAACCTATCAGTATGATTTATAAGTGCAGAAAACAGTGCTTAGAATATACAAAGCAGTAAATAATGTACATGCATTACTAGTAATCTGCTATGATCATTCTTTATAGGCACTGAGATCCATGATACCAGTTTAGCACTATATCCTCTTCAGTTTCAGTAGTTAAGTTCAGACTGCAGAGGCTATCATGCACTGAGCCATTTGCAAACTCGACCTAATTTCTACGTGCTCAGGACACAGCATATTCATTGTGAATGTCACTTAACTAGGAACAGGGCTCCGTTCCAATGACATTGTTCTGAACTGTGCAAATAAAAGCCTACCCCAGGATGTGTTTAATATCCAAATGGAAACAAGCCAATTACTTGCAAAATTATACATTGTTCCAAGGGTCTCTTTATGCACTATTGTTATGACCAGTATAAAACTGCATTTGTGGTCATGAAATTCTGAAATATGGACCTTCTATCAGACTTTAATAAGATTTCCTATCCATTCCAGTCCTACGGCATGTTAGCATAACCAGGGACATTTTAGCCTATTTAGCAGCAGCCAAGCGAGAAATGATGCCACAAAATTTCTCGTTTTCAACAGATACCCATAGTTTTCAACAAGTGTCTATAAAATTACAAGAATTGTTGCTATTGTTTGCTATGTTCACAGAGCTGAACTGGGCAGACTTTCTATAAACTGATTGAAGCCAACTTTGAAAACGCTATTTTTTTTTTTTTACAATGTATTAATGTTTTTTGTTGTTAAAAAGAATAATTTCTCCTTTTACCATTACCTGCAGTTGTTACTTAGCTGTAGTTACTGCAAATGCATTTGTTTTTATGTGGCAAACAATCCAAGTCAAAAACTTGACTAAAGTGAGACAAAGTTCTGAGAGAACATCAAATCAATCTGAAAACAAAATTAAAATTATATTTTAATAAATCAAAAGAAAACAATTCACTGCCACTGATAAGGTCCATATAACAATCAACAGAAAGGAAAATGTTATAATACTGTTAGAACCAACCAGTAGTTGGTTCTAACTACAGTTGCACAGAATCATACTTTGAAGCATTAAAGGCATTTAAAAAAATTTATTTCGTGTATCCAAAACACAAATGTTACAAAAAAATCTTCTAGAAACACAGTGTTTAAATGTTTAAATATGATAATTTAATGTAAACCAAAATCCTTTAAAGTATGCAATACTGTAATCAGAGGTTATTTAAATCCAGTAAAGCCAGAACAACCTCCACGGATATTAAACATCATCTAAGCAAACACTTAATTTCCATAATTTCTTAAACAATCACATCCCTATTGTACTTAGTTATTAGTAAGAAACTCATTTTAAGTCTTCATAAAAAGATGAAATTCAATTTTATAATTGAAAGTTGAAAAGGCAGCATCCTGACTCTATACCAGCAAAGCCAGTACTGCTGTCAGACGTGTAGAACATTTAAAGACGTAAAACTGTAAATTTATAATATTTACTGCATGCCAATGCAATTCAAAACTAATAATAATCAGTGAGAGCACTGGGGCAAAAATGTTTAATAAAAAACACTGTAAAAGAAATTTTATTTTCCAATCAGATCAGAAAAGCCAGCTACAAGATTAAAAAGTTGATTTTCCTACTTTTAACAACAACGACAAAAAAATGTGATTTGACATTATTCCAACATGGAGAAAGCTGCTCATGAAAATATAATTAGATAACGGTCCACATGAAAAGTTTAATTCTGAAAACATATTTACTAAGACCTTAGTTTATCAACCAAAATTGCTTATGTACATGAATGGAGAAAAAAGCACGGCCCAGTAAGTGGCAATCACAAATCATTTACCTTTTTTCTTTTTTCGAGGACAAACATTTTTGTATTTCAAGCTAAAATACCCACAAGATCTACCAACATACTCTTACCAGGAACGAGAATATAAGACCATTAAGCAGCTAATGGAACACAGGCTGCTGGAAACCTTTCAGGGTTGGCTCCTCTCCAACCCAGACTGCCCACATTCAGGGCCTGAGCGCTGCTGAAGGACTCAGCACGAACAGGATGATCGCTGCCCATTTCCCATATCCAGCCAAAACCGTCACCGCTGGCACTGCCGGCTGCCCTGGCCTGTGTTGCAGGCACCGCTCTGGCAGGGAGAGCTGGGTAGGAGTTCTGTCCCAAGTGCTTCCCCACGCCGAGGTGAAGCATGTGGTTTTGGAAACGCCTGACCAGAGGCAGCCTATTAACTGCTGCTGCTCACTACCAAAAGGAGATTTGACTTCTACCGCCAGCAATTTCTGACTTTCCGCAAGAGCCACTTCAAAAGAAAAGGTCAGACAGCCCAAAGACAAGGCCCAGGCAATTCCTTCTGCAATTGCCCAAGATAAACTGTACTTATCTGCCCAACATATCTTTCTACAAATAATAAAAAGTGGATTTTTTTTGAACAAGAGCTGGGTCTAGATGTCATCCATTAACCCTCATACACTTTACCGTAGCAACTGAAGATCCCTGGTAGACAACTTGCACAACCTACTCTTTGTCAAAAACGAAGATGAAGTCACTCACAGGACCCTTATTTCATTTGTGAGCATCAAGTTTTACAGAGGTATGTCTATATGCTCAACCAAGTGCAGCCATTTGGCCATTTATTTGCAGCAGTTTTCTGTAAAATTCCTTAGGGAAGACCCAGAAAGTGCACATTGCATAAGCACACCTTCATGGAAGACTCTTAGGCCAATGCCCCATGCAACAGAAGCCACAAGGGCAGATGATAGAAATGAGTGCATGACACTAAAGGGCAGTGGTGCTCTGTTTGAGGCCTTTGGACCAGTCTGGTTTTCTGGCACTTTAAGAAAGCCAGTTTAGCCCTGCAGCTCTTTAGGGCTAAATATACTTTGGTTAGTGTTAGCTGAGTAGTAGAATAGAGACAGTATTAAAGCTAATGACATGTGACCTGGGTGTTGAGAGCAAGAGAACCAAAAAACAAATGTTCACAAGCTCAGCTGACTAGTGAACTCTTGCTTCAGTCATGGAAAAAGGTACAGCCACACCATAGCTTGCAGCAGCTTAACCATCAGCAGTTTCTAAACCAGGGGTTGAAATTTTACACAAGGATCTAGTTTAACTTGCATTGAATCTAACAGAAATCCCTATCTCTTCAGCCTCCAAGTCACTCCAAATTTATGCTTTGGGAGATGCCTGCACTGTATCCCTGAGATACAACACGGTGGGTCCTCACCCTCCTGCACTATGCCAGGTGGATCCTAAGCTCACAGCACACAAGCTGTGAAGCCAGCCTCGACTGCCACGCTGAACAGCACTTCTTGCTCTGCTTAACACATGTGAAATCACTCCATGCACCTATAACCTAAAAGTGTGGGGGGGAAATAAAAAGGCAACTTTATGCTGTGAATGGAGTGCACTAAGAATTCATGTCATTAACAGAAGTACCGCATTATTCTCTGAAACAATGAAAAACTAATGTACTTCTATTTCCTTAACACAAAGTTAATTTTTGCAACAGAAGCACCTCATTGCAATGGATAAGCAATACATTTCCTGAAAAAAGTTACCAAAGGCTTCTGTAATGGATTTCCATTGCCATCAATAGAAGGTGCAAGCAAGCACGCCAGGATTAGGGGAAGGGATATTTATTTATTAGTGGGAAGGAAGCAGGGAGGGGAAGGAGAGGAAAAAAAAAAACAAAAAAAAAACAAAGCACACACACTCCCAATGCTTTCCCTTTTCTTCCTTTTTTAAAAGGGAAGTATTACCTTTGGATTCCTGTTATGGATAACAGATGAAATCCTGGTCCCAGTGAAGACTACTGTAGCTTTGGTATCTACTTGCAAGTGAACAAGATTTTATCAATTCTATTATTACTATTACAGGTGCATATTAACATATGCATACACCTCATCTCTAGGATTCATGGGTAAGAATGGAAAGAAAAACTGAGCGGAAAAACAGAACACACAAAAGACTGTACTCCTAAATGCTCTAATTTCTATCTTGAGCTATTAGCTTCAGAATATGTATAGAATTTTAAGTTGTAGTGGCAAAAGCTTTTGAATACATCCCCTCTGTGTAATTAGGACTGAAATTATTGCTATTAAATCAGCATACACCGCTGACATCCTACTTCATACCCAAAGGCAAAATGTGCTTAGCCTTCAGGCCTAGGATATGGTGGAGCAGGTTACAAAGACCCAAGTGAAAAAAAGAAATCAAGCAGGCAAGAAAGCCTACTGCAAAATTAGTCCCTTTAGTGTAAAAACTTCCTGCAAAATTGCTTAAGAATTCCCTGCTTCACATGATCCTGACAGTTTGTAGCAAGAAGGGAAGGGGATTACACAAATATATAAGGAATGTACACAACAATCAGAAGAAGTGGCACCCCTCAAAGTAGAGGTACTTTTGAGAAGTATGACAGAGCACAATGTTTGTACCTGCACCATACTCTCAATACAGATTCCTGAACTTGAAGACCTGCTGTAGGAAGGAAGAAAATTATAATAATTAAAAAAAACCCCAAAACCATAAATGAACTCAAACCAAAAAGTTCACTATACAAGTCCATTAAATTACAGAAACGTGTAATAAGCCAAGATAAAGTGCTACAAAATGATTAGTAGTTTTTAAAACAAGTCCACAGCGCTCTTCTTGCTTTATTTAATACTGGTGTTAACTGGAGTCAGTTCAATTGCCCCGGCTAAACTGGAATTCACAATGTCGTCATATTGGGGGGGCGGATCCAAGTGCTGCTCAGCCTCGCTCCTCACACTGATTTCACCAGTGGCTTCCTCATACGAAGGAGGAGGGTCGCAGTTCGACAGCCGGGTGGATATTGAGTCTGACCGCCCATCCGCATAGCTCAGGCCTCCTGGAGAAAGGCCGCTGACTTCAAACATTTCCTCCTGTGGGGAATGAACAAGGCTGAGGGGCTGTGGGAGGGCGCCTCTGCTGTCTGCTGCAGTACTGTCGCCCGGCGCGTCGTGGCCTCCCCGACGCAGGTACACTGACTGCCGACGCATTTTCTTTTTAAACAGGCACCTCCATATGACAAAGATGACAATGAGGATAATAAAAAGGCCAATGATTAATGGAAATGCAAGGTAAAATGAATACCAGGTATGTCCTGTGTTACTTTCTCCCTGAAGTCCATTTTTGTAGACTTTCCAGAACTCCTTCTAGAAGAGCAAGACAGGATACGTCAGAAAGTGCAATACCATTAAAAACACACTTTAATCAACTTGCTTTAAATGAATGAGGGTGGGGGGGGGAAGGGAGTGGTGGTGGAAGTACTCATGACCAAAACGAGAATCGGTACAGATAAGCATACAAAATAAATTTCCATGTTTCTTTTTGATACAGGTACTGATACAGAGAGGGTTTTTTTTCCCCCCGCTCTCTCCTTAAGTCAACTTCTCACTGCCTGACATATTTCTGTATCAGCACTTAGTATCTTCAAATCTGCAGCAGATCAGGAATAGATAAAAAAATATAATCAGCATGCATCTCAACTGCAGAACCAAAGTTACATATTTCTTTTTTAGTTTAATTATAATAGTATAGTAATACAATTTGCCAGGGGAAGTTTTAGAAAGATTGAACATTTTGGCTAAGAATAACTGTGTTGTGCTCTCATAATTCAGACTTCCCCCACTTTCCAAAAAAGCAATAACTGTCAGCTTACTTTGAGTTGTTTCAATTGCCTGTTTATAATTAAAAATAGCTTCGTTAGTATGAGAACATACGCAGAGCTTCATATATTCCACAAAATTGGTAAATCGGCTATAGATAAATGGATCAGAGTGAAAATATCAACAAGGCAAAACAAAAAGATGAAAGGGGACATTAGTACTCGAAAACACTTTTAGCTATATAACCAATGCGCATTGAGAGAAGCACAAAGAATCATGTCACCATCCAATTCTCTCTGCAGTGAATGTTATGCCAAACTAGTTCAAAGAAAAGCTTATCCTATCTCAAAAAGTAGTCATCCTCACCTGCAATAAAAGATCCCTATCAAGATGGATTTTCACTGCTTTATAGGAATGTGTGATTCAAAACAAACAAACAAAAAACAAAAAAGCTATTCCAGAAACACTGAACTTGAACTAAAGTGTAGAGATCTGCCTCTTCATATTCATGCCAGCATCTATTTTACGTGACACCACATATCTCAGACACAAAAATATATAAAAGACTCACCAAGAAAACTGATAGAGTCATTACTCAATTATTAGCAAGTGTTTTGTTTGGGTTGTGGACCAACTGGTTTTATGCACAAGCAAATTCATCTCGTCAAATCCCAACAAATCAGTTCAGGACTGCTGCCACATGAATGAACCCCAATAGCTACCACCGACATACTAATCTCTGAGGCAGCTTCAGTCCAGAAACAACTTGGCCCTTCTAACCTGGAGGCTGAGCCTGCCCTGTGTTAAACCTTAGCCAGGGCACAAGGTGCGAAACATGCTCTCACAGTGTTTTAGGTCCAAAATTTACAAAGCATAAGAGCTTGTACATGAACTTCTCATATGAGCAGAGCAGTCCCCTGAGAACTCACACAGCTGGGACAAAGGTTTAATTAGTTGTATTAAATTATCAGCTATCGTGCGAGTCCTTTTTATTTATTAGCTCAGTTCTTTACGTAACTAAAGTATTTTACTTTTTAACAGTTTATTTCTTGAATTTCTACAGCAATCTGGAATCAACCAGGTTTCCTAAATTCAAAAGCAAGTCTACATTGCACCTCTTTTGATAAAAGTGAGGTCTGCATCATTGAAATTAAGCCAGGAAGGATGGATTCCAAAGTCAAAGAAAATACACTCATCTCCCCAGTGGCTTCTCTCTCAATCTAAAAGATCACGTATACAAGGTCATGCGAGAAGGACATTTGCTGAATGGTGCGAGGAGGGTGTGTCCTGTGTGACAGTGGCTGTCTGCAGGACTGTTAGCAGACACACTGTGCTTTTGGAGCACTTGCTTTTGAGCTTTGACATGCACGTGCTTCTTGACATTTCCCTTTCATATGAGATGCTGTTAATCACACCCAAAGTAGCAAATTGCTTTTCAGGCTGCCTTCTGCGTAGGCTGCAGGCAACCATTTAGGGAAGAGGTAAAAGCAAAGGGACAAAGTCTAATGTGAGCACCATGTTGAACACAGAAGACTTAACAGGTCTGAATAGACAAAGTAAAGGCAAAAAAAAAAATAGTTGTATGTTAAAAACTGTATATACATTTTTTCTTGCAGTGTCACTCAGAAAATCAAGATTTGCTTAACCAGAATTAGCTGTGATGTGACTGTTAGCAATTCCACAAATAGCAGTAGAAAGTTGCAACAGATGGAAATAATTCTGAAACTACAGGAAAAAGGGAAGTAGACCATACCCTTAAAAGGCTGAAAAGAAAGAGAAGTTAGGTCTGGTTTGACTTCACTTCCCAGAACATACTTCAAATACTAGGCTTTTTGTCATCCCCAAGGCTTTTACAAATACTTCTCGAAGTACTGAAGGGTGCATGTCAAGCCAGAGGAATGCTTTATCAAATTATGCAAAGGTTGGCCATAGCTTCAGTGCTATTCAGTATTTTCATTAATAATGAGAAGAAGAAGTTTGCTTACTATATATGGAGTTGACATCAAGCTGAGTGGAGGGTATCAGAATTCAAAACAGAGAAATTTGAATAGTTGTTGGCAAGAAATAGAAATAACTCCATTTCTCTTCACTGAAACTTCCTAAGTAAGAATGAGTCATTGACACAGGATGGAGAGCAACTGCATGTAACAGCTGAACAGCAACCACCATTGCCATTTCTCCAACATGACGGAAAATTCTGTGCTGGCATTATAAGCACTAATATTGTCCATTAGACACAGGGAAGACTCAAAGACTCTCAACATTGCTCATAAAAAAAATGAATTATGCTTGAAAGCAGATTTTTGTTTGTTTTTACTGTCCAGCCATGAAGAGAAACAGGATCAAAGTTTTCCTTTGACAGCTACTGCCTCCATGACTCTGCAGAGCACCTTACCCTCAGCACTACTCCTGGAGAGGAAAAGCCACATCAATAGTTCACCTCAGCTCACTAAAAAGCAGAGAGGCTTCTGCACACCTGGTAAGACGTCTGCAGAACCACGTGAGTTAGTTTTTGCATGCATGTGTGGGGAGGAAAAGATCGTGAGGGGGGCAGCAGTGTTTTAGTACTGGCCATCCTCGGTTCATTGTTATTGAATTTCAGCTCAACTGTGCCGAACCAACATAAAATATTTTTTTTTAAAGATCCCCTGGCAGCTAGTAAGATCATCACCTATTTCCTTTCCATCTAGTTTGAAAATTAGATCTTTAGCTGTAATAAATAATAAATGTATGCTTAATTTTAAAAAAAGGGTTTATTAGAATTATTATTGCTATTGTTTTCAACTGGAACCAAGCTTTCCAGTTCACTGTTCTGCTGCCTCGGCAGCACCACAGGAATAAAATACAGTTCTTGTTTCTGAGGCCAAATTTGTCAAGACTTCCCAAAAGACAGCTGATAAACTAGGCAGGGATGTATCCTTTTAGGGGCTTCAGATAAAAGTACTTTTGAGGAAAATTAAAAAATCTAGTTTTCCCTTGGTAATGTATTTTGTGTTGGAGGTAGTAGAGGAAATAGTAACCTCACACCAGAGAGTAAGTTGCGGTCAGTATTTTAGTAAAATCTCTCAACATTACTGTCTGCTTAGCTTTATCTGCTACAGAAAATGTCTCTGCAGTTTCTCTGGAAAGCTGAGACACCCGCATTTCTTCTCCCCATTCTGCCACATGACAAAGCAGCAGCCACACTGTTTTGCTGGATACCAACCAGACAGCTAGTTCAGAGGGTGGCAGAATCTGTGCATGTGCAAAGAAAGTGTCAATGGTGTGACCAGGCAGGTGCGTAAACAGCTTAAGGTAGGAGTTTAAACTGCTCTAAGGATCAAAGTATAGTTAGCGTCTACTTTTATTTACAAGCAAGGTAAAACAAATACCTCTCTCAAAACCTCTCTCAAAAATGCCCTCAAAACTGTAGTCCTTCAAGACTAAATATACCTTACAAAGACAGCTGTAGGAAGGTGAAAGTAATATTAACATACTTGTTTAGCCCAATTATAAAAACCTTCTTGGTTTAAATTTTCCTTTTCAAAAAGAAAAACAAGCAGCACTAATGTATCAAATACAAAGTTTCCAGCCTGCATTTTTGCAAGCCAAATAGCAGAGAGAACCACAAAGACTGTTAGTTCCAGACAGAATTTACAGGAACCACAAAAAGCTAATACTTCAAGTTCAAGTTACTCAAGCTCAGCTTCCAAGCAGCCTCCCCTCTAACTGGCCATCACACAACTATGCTACATTGCAAAGGGAAGACACACCATGAATCATGTGGTCAAAGCCAAATAATGCCCATAACTTAAGTAAAAGACATGGAGAAAACTCTGATGAATTTGCACAGTGCAGTGTCTTAAATGGCTATGACAAAACAGAGGGGAAGAGGGAGGAAAAAAAAAAAAAGCTGAAAACTGGAAAGGAGTTGTAGAATTAAAACAAAGTTAAAGAGTTATTTAAAAGTTGGAAATCTTATACCAAATACCCCTTCTGTAGTTGCCGATCTCCTAATCCAATAACAAAGAGGACTTTCTACTTTATAAAATTATTAACTCGTGATTTATGAGGACTCTCCAGCAATCATTTACCCCAAAGCACTGCCTAGCTGGGAATACAAAGCATATATGCCCTTAAAAGGCTGCAAAACGAAGTTAAGGAGGCCACAGAATAACTGCAGTGGAAAAGACACAGAAAATATCTAATGTATATTCTCGCCAAGAAGCACTTTTCTGCACATTTCTTATTGCTTATGCTACAGCAGTTTGAAACAGCAGCGAAACAAAAACCCAAAGCAAATGAAGGGCATTACACCTAAAAGGGCAGTTACGGCCAACTTCCCCATCAGAACTTTTTGAGTGCATTTTAACACTTCACTATCACAGTCCATTCAGAGTATAGTTGGCACTTAGCCAACTAGATCTGCACACCATATCCCATACATTATGCACATCAAAGTTAAGCTGAGGGGAATGACCCCATGCTGAGACTGCCAGCAGAGGTTTTACTTCATTCTGGTAGCCTCAAACAGCTCCTGGCTGATGTTCTCCTTTGTTTTAAGGGTAGACTAACACTAAGCCAGTTAGAGGAGTTCTTGGTATTCCATAGGTAGAGACTACACACAAAGCAATAACAGCAAGTGAGTACATGTACTAGGCTGCTTTCATCTAGTCTGCCCTCTGTTTCAGGTAGCAGGAAGAAATGTCTCTGCCAGATGAACTAGATGCTGATGCTAGAAAAGCCTTATTTAATCACTTCTAGAAAGGGTCCACTGGAGACTAATGAAGATGATTAAGGGAGTACAGCATCTATCATATGGGGAAAGACTAAGCAAGCTGGGCCTTTTTAGCCTGGAGAAGAGAAGATTGAGAGGGGATCTGATCAATACGTACAAATACCTGAGGGGAGAATGTAAAAAAGATGGGGCCAAACTTTTCTCCGTGGTGGCCTGTGACAGGACAAGTAGTAATAGGTACAAACTGAAACACAGGAAGACATGTGAAGAGCAGCTTCTTTACAGAGCTTTCTATGAGGGTGACCGAGCCCTGAAACAGGCTGCCCAGAGAGGCTGTGGAGTCTCCTTCTCTGGAGATCTTCCAAACCTGTTTGGATGCCACCCTGTGCCATGTGCTCTGGGTGTCTCTGCTGGAGCAGCGAGTTGGACTAGATGATCTCTAGAGGTCCCTTCCAACCTCAACTATTCTGTGAATAATCTTTGATAATTGACCAGTGATCACACACAATGCTACCATTTCTGCAGACTACAGATATTACATACGAACAGCTTTACAGGTCAGCCCCAAGGTCCATCAGGGCCACTCTTCTCTCTGAAGATCAGTGGTTGCCAAGTGAGAGTACAACCACAAGCAGATAGCAGTACTCCCCAGTTCTCAAGTATTTTAAGAATTTCATTAGCTAAAATTGGCCCCTTCATTCAAAAACCCTAGACTGATTTGTCTTCCATTCATTTATATCATTCTCAACTTTATAAGCTCCTAGCATTCAAGATATCCTATGGCAAAGCAGCCCGCATCTCCTAGCTGCTGTCAGAAGGCAGCTTCTGTTTGCTTTGAACATGTACCTTGTGCTTTCCTTCGATGCCCTCTTTACTCTATCAGAAGGATGGCAAGCAAGTGCCATGATAGGTGCTTAGCCTCTTCAGGCTCCTCACAGACATTTGTAGTATCTTCCATTATTTAATTCTTTTCCAATCTAATTGTTGTTATATAAAGTCTTTTCATATCCTTGATTATTCATGACCCTTTTCTGAGCCTTATTTAGCTTCTACATTGCTTTTTAAGAACTAGAGAAACCACAGCTGTATACTTGCACATCCTAATGCAGGGACACAATAGCATAACTGTGTTGTCCACTCAGTCCTCATTCCTTTTTTGCCATTCTTAACATTGTTCATTTTCCCCCTCTTTTATTGAATTAATTTCAACAATTTTCAAATATTCTCTGAAACTCAGATCTTGCTCCTGTAGAATCACAGACTCATTATAGTTGGAAAAGACCTTCAGGATCATCGAGCCCAACTGTAAGCCCTTCAACACCAGGCCTGCTAAACCATGTCCCTAAGGGCCTCATCTCACATTTTGTCACTGCCAGGGACAGTGACTTCACCACTTCCCTGAGCAGACTGTTCCAATGCTTGACTACTCTTTCCACGGAGAAATTCTTCCTAATATCTAACCTTAACTCACCCTGGCGCAACTTGAGGCCATTTCCTCTTCTCCTGTTCATAGTTATTCTGGAGAAGAGATCAACCCCTGTCTCACTACAGCCTCCTTTCAGGTAGCTGTAGAGAGCAATAAGGTCTTCCCTGAGTCTCCCCTTTTCCAGACTAAACAACCCCCGCTCCCTCAGTCGCTCCTCACAAGGTCTGTGCTCCAGCCCCTTCATCACCTCAGTTGCCCTTCTTTGGATATGCTCCAGCACCTCCATGTCCTTCTTATAGTGAGGGCCCCAAAACTGAACGCAGGATTCGAGATGCAGCCTCACTAACACTGAGTGCAAGAGGACGATCACTTTGCTAGTCCTGCTAGCTACACTATTCCTGAATCAAGCCATGAGGCCCTTGGCCTTCTTGGCTACCTGGGCACACTGCTGGTTCATGTTCAGCCAACTCTTGACCAACACAACTCAATTGAGAGGCAAAATGTTTAGGTTATGCCTTTGCTAGTGGCTTGAATTTCTCAGGCTACTTAAGCAAAACCAATACTGTGTTACAATTTAATGCAAGGTGTGCCATGGCATGTGCGAACCTTCATTACACAATAAGCTGTCATTAGGAATCCCACAGCAAGCAGAGGTTGAGAGGCAAAGCATGTGTGTGTATGCACTTTAAAGGTCAGAATGAAGAGGCTTTGAAAAGACATTACATGATCCACTGCCTTGTTTCAATAAAAAGGAAAGTTCTCATTCTAAGCCTCTCACCTCCCTAGGTATGACCTCCAATAGAAATATGCCACCTTTTTAAATGCTGAATATGCCTTTACCATAGACAGCAATTTTTGATGAAGTCATTGAAAAGTGAAATAAAAAAAAATGTAAATTATAAATTATAACATTATTATAAAATTATAAAATTATTATAAAATTATAAAATTATTATAAAATTATAAAATTATAAGGAAGTCTACAATGTTCCCTCTGCCATCTTGTCCATTAACCTCTAGACCTGCCGCTACATTTTTTCTGTGCAGAAACACACAACAGAGATGCTTTTTTTGAAAAGTTCTCCAGGTGACATTTTTAGCAATAGTTTTTTTTCTGATCTATGCTCAAATTCACCCATTTCATCCTTCCATCCATTAAAGTCATCATTACGTTAAAAAAAAATATGTATTTTGAGTGTATTGTATTAAATATGTCAGCATAATGAAATGCCTGTGTGTCGTTTGTATTTGTTGAGAGGCAACTTAAGGCAGATCGGGTATGATCTGCAGATACTGCTATAGCAACACTTGCCCATAAGCCTCTTTGAAGGGTTTCAACCAATGTCCTAAGTGCCTGAATCTGGCATACTGCAAATTTCTGCATACAGACTTGTACAACAGCATGGCCCAGGATCTGCTTTAGCAGAGAAGTGCACTGAGGTTAATAAATTACTGCCCTTGCATAAGATATGACAACATTGAAATTCTTATTCTTGCACTGTTTTAGATCAGTGCTGTTTGCCAGGACTGTGGCCTGCAGATGTTAACTTCAAGAAAGTCACTTCTCTTCCTGCAAATTTTAGACTATTAATAGCGAGAGCACCAAACATTTGGCTAACTACACAAGCACATAGGATTCAATGGCATATTTAGAAAAGAATGCTTTGAGTACCGTACATATTTCATGTGAGTATATTCTGTAAACACATTGCTCCCTGAGCAATGGAATAAATGAAGATCTATGCCCTTTGCTTCTAAGTCTTCTCTATTAAAATCCCCAATCCCATGATTTTTTTTCTAAGTCAGACCTAAGTGTGTGATGATAGGAGAACCAGCACCAATGTCTAAGTGGTACAGAATGGATAATGGCAAAATGTTGTCCAATCTTCCTCAAGCAGAGATATTATTTTAGGTTCTTTTTCTTCCCATCTTTCACAGAATTTGTAACAGCTTTATTATCTCTGCCCCTTTTTCAAATTATTTCTGCCCCTTTTTCAAATTTGGATTAATTGGCCAAAGGCTTCAAAAGTTATTACTCTGCAGTCTATCCTTCTCCATGCAAACCTCATTTGCTTAAAGGAGCGGGCCAAAAAGAAAAACAAATGTAGTAAAAAGTTGTAAAAGCACATGAGCACCTAACACAGCACCTAAACCAGGTGCACTGGTTTAGTGTTAATGCACACATATACACCAAAACATACCGTCTTTTCCTCATTTTCGAAAGCTTCTCTTGCTTCCTCATAGGTACAGATTTCTTCTCGGCATTCATGCTCTATATCACCTTGCTTTAATTCTTCCAAAAATCTGTTGGCTCTTGGATATCTTTTTAACACAGAATTGGCCTTGTCCTCTGTTAGGAACACTGAATAAGAGGGAAGATAAAAAAAGGCATTTATAAAATATCCGTAACTTCATGGTAATATTGCTCAAAGAAAGTGTGCTTTTCGAGGAGAAAAGAAAAAAATAAAAGAAAAAAAAGAAAAAGAAAAAATGAGGACTTTGAAAATGTTAGCACAATAAAATAACTCTTTTTTTTTCCCCTCTCTCCTACTAATCACAGTAAATATAGGCGGGAATATATAAGACAGATCAACCGAGCTCCCCATTTCTGTATTAGAAAGCATTGAAGATCATGTTAAATTTTTTATTTCAGGATTTAAAACCTCTGCCGAAGGAGAGTTCTCAGGCACTCAAGTGATTTCTTAAACTAGAAGTGACAGAATATGAGATATATTTGCTTGTGAACACTCCAGAAAAAATACTGGCAACTGTGTGCTCAAAAGTGTTTGAAGATATAAATATTTCTAAATATTATCCAGCCACTAAAGTCATAAACTGAAAAAGTTGCATTTAATGAAGTTTAAGTCTAACTCATTTGCCTATACTATATTTGCCTAAGCAATTCTGAAGCTGGTTTTCTACTTTCATTTCAGAAATGCTGCTGAAAGAGCAACATTTTCAGGGAGCAGAAAAGACAAAGGAGAACTTTATTCTATTTTACTGAATCATATGCATAAAACCCTATCTTGATACAGTCTTTCCCTGCAATTCCAACAACTTATTCCTCAGGAACCAAAACAGTGAATTGTATATACTCACTGAATCAAAAATATATTTAAGAAAAGGAGGGAGAAAAGTGTATTTGCCTTCCTTAGTAGCCTATCTGAGGCCATGTTTCTGTTCAAAGCAGGCTGTTAGTTCTCTCATATTCTGACCTTCCACCCTTCCCTCAACTTCCCTGATCAATGATTTCTTAGAGTATCATAAAACTGGAAGACTCCAAAATCTGGAGGACAGAATAGCTTCCAAATCATGTCTGTAGTATATGATACAGAAATTTTTCAGCTATTTCCGGCAAAAAGCACATCTGTGAAACCCTTTGTAGACTGTGACTATAGATTAGAAATGACTTACCTAGGATTTTAGATTTTTAAGGTTTGATTTTTTTCCTTAAGAAAATATATTTTAAGTATTAAAGAAAAAAGGTTGCAAGTCTATTAAGATTAGCACTATATTTGTTTGCTTTCTTACAAGTTAATCATGGTGACTCTTCTAGCAAGTTGGCTACTATCATCATGAGACTGATCTACTGATCTATTTTACACTGATTTCTGTTTATTCAATATCATGTGCTTACTTTATAAATCATTAAACTTTGCCATCTTCCTTTTGCAAAAGATTAAATACTTCAAGATTAAACTCAGTGATACCAATCAGTAACTCTTGTGCTTTCAGTTAAATACATGATGTGCATACAAAGCTGTGTGCAAGCCGGGTATTTACAAAACAACCTGCTACACACCGAATAGACCACTTTTACACAGGAGGCATACACATACACACACCATACTATTAGTCAAGTTGACAGTGCATACAACTGTACAGTTGCAATTTTGGTTTTCTATAGCACTGCAAATGAACACATGAGCATTCTTCACTGTGCAAGTTAACTGACTAAATGAACATAATGTTCAAAAATCTTTTCCAAAACGCCCAAGTGATCATCTAAATGTGATACGATTAAGGATTTGTTAATGACAAGAAGTCTGTACCCAACCAGGTACAAGGATGAACCTCCACCAGTCAACCTGCTTCTCAGCTGCTCCTGTGTGCATTCCTGAAGCAGAAAAGGTCAGACACCCTTAGGAGTGTCTGCATGCGAGTCACTGAAGAACAGATAATGCACTTTAAATGAAAAGTTTCCCTTCATTCGGCAGACACAACCTAGGGGATATTATTGCACAGATACAACAAATCCCTGGAAAAAAAAAAGCAATGAGAATAACTATTAAAATTTTGGATTGTGTGTAGAGAGAAGGAGGACTGAAAAGGAAAACACAAGTGGCCAAAAATATAATGATTTAAAACTATCAGCTCTCAGAAGCAATACATAAATCTTTGTTCCTACACTGCAGTTTAACAAAGAAGCAAACTTGAGAATGAAGGTTCAAAAGCTGGAATGCCATGCAATATTGTGTTCACTATGCATTAAGATGAGTTTCTAGGTTACACTTTAGCATTCCAAGAAGAGCAAAGAATACACCTCTGCCTCAAAAGAGGCTAAAGAGCAGCAAAACATAAAAATGACACAATATGCATGAATGGTCAATATATGACTTTTTTATTTATTTTTTTTTAAGTAACAGTATTTTGCAGCCCATGTTCAGAAAGGGCCTCAAGTCTCTGAAGCTACTGTATAGAAATCCACATATCAGAGACAAAATGGCCCAATGAAGAGAATAAGCAGCACATTATATCCATTCTGATGGGATATAAAAAAATCTTGTGTTTAGTTCAGATCAGGAACTGCTTTTGATCTGCAAGATTAAAAAAAAATGAAGTAAAACTGCTTATAGACTTGTTTTGATTTGGTAGTTTCAATGCTTCACAGACTCCCAGTTGCTTTAAATCCTTATTCAGAAATCAATGCAAATGCTGCAGAGAAGCACAAAAAACATCACACACTTATCAAAGCAATCTTGATGAGGCACTGATCAAAATATATTGATTTCGTGAGAATCAGTCATTGCCTGATAAATCACCTAGGAAGAGACAGTGGTAGCACAGTGCAGAAGCCACCATCTTCTTAGTATTCCATGGCCACCATAATGTAGCGACTCACTATATCTGCACATAAGCAGGTTAAAAAAACCTCTCTTCAGATGCCCATCTAGCTAGACTGCAGTGTGGTCAAATTCACTCTAGCAGTTACTGTGGGAGCTTAGGATGATCCAGGAAAAACTGCACATGGCAAGAATCAAGTGTGAAGCAAGATGAAACCTCATCACTAACTTTGTTGAAATAACTAACAAAGACAGGATAAGGAAAAAAATCAAAGTTACTTTTTCAGTGTTATGCAAAACACAAAATATAAATAATTTAAAATTCTTTCATCTTCCCAACCCCCTGCCCTTATTTTTGGTAGAATATTATGTAAATGTACCGCTGCCAAATCTGATGCACTGGAGCACATATTTATTTCTTCAAACATGTTTGCCCTCAGTGCTTCCTGTGTGCCAAGTAACACTTGGCTTTTAGAGTTTTATGCATCAGAAAGTTACAAAAACACTATTTTGAAGACTTAGTTATAAATTACTGTTATTAAAGGGCATAACACAGCTCAATTTATTTCACATTTCCAGGGAAACTTGTGTGCAATCATAACAGCAAGTAGAAACTCAATATGAAACAACCAAAAAATGTTGCTAAAGTGATGTATTTGTAAATATGAAAATATGGAGTGTACGTTTTGTTTAATATCCCCACCAACCTCACTACCATTCATAAAGTTTTATAAAAGAGTAACAGCGCAAGTAATACTGATCCTACCTTCCTCCAGGAGTTGCACAGTTAAATGCATGCCTGAATAATGTATCCTATACTTATACAGGAGATATATATATTTATATATAATCCTGTACTTACAACTGTTACTTTTATGGCCTCTCGAGCCTGCAAGATCCTCAAACTCGTGCAAAGCACTGGCACTCACAATATTTATGCAGGTGCTCAGGCACCAAGGCAGACTCCGGACAAGAAGTGAGGCAGGCACCCAACATTGAACTATAATGAAATCGGGTGTAAATTATTTTCCAGATGATTCGATCAGACATTTTTAGGAAAAAGCAGTTTCTTAATGCATTTGGTGAACCATGGAAGTCATCATTTGAAACTACAGACAGAATCCACAACAAAACTTTCTCTTAAAAGGAAATTGCAGTTCTTGATAAGCTCTGGAGATTTGTTCTGATCTCTTACAAGGGATTAGGCTCAGACCTATTGTTAAGTCTCACAGCATTCTTAATATTTAAGTGGAAGACCAGACAAAGTAAGAAGTGGGGATTTGCATCAAAGATGCGCCAAAACATAAACAAGAATCCGTACTCCATAACAAAAAATACTACTAAACCACATTTCTTTACCCAGTATTCCCACTCCCCCAATCCCCAGATACAAGCAATAACACCAAATAACTCAAGGACATATTTTTTCTTCCCCTAACATCTTCAAAAGATTTAGGCCACGACAAAGTCCGTAAAAGTGGATAAACATATGTGAGCCCTCCTAACTGATGCTGTCACAGCCAAGGAAAATAGGTCTTAGTGACAGAAGGAACAGGAAGAAGGGGCAGCTCAGAAAAGTCTCTTGGTAACCAGCAGTGCTGTAAAGTAAAAAATAAGGCATTTTGAGCACCAAAGTTTCCTGTAAAAGCTCTGAGAACATTATCAGTCTGCTTCCTTATCAAGTAGACCAAATACTAGAAATAATGTTTGAATCTTTCTGTAGATTACCTTAATTAAACTATTTAGCTTGCATAGAGGAGAAAAAAATAAAGTCTTCTGAGCATGTAGATTTGAAAATGTAAAAGTGATTTGTGCTCTGAGATCCTGGAGTTACTTGGGAAAGCTTAGAACAGTTAAACTAAAGTATGCAAGGCTGAAAAGTCACTCCTACATCCTCTGAGTAAAATTTATGGAGTTTAATATTATAGCCCAGGTATAGTGCCTATGTCAGAACAACAGTACAATTCCAATTCGGTTTCACGTGAGTGAAAATCTATGCCATATGTGGCAACAAAAAACACTGCAATAGCAGAGGATATGTTTTGCATGAACTGACAGGGATTTTAGGAGGAGGCTTTCCTGCAGTTGTTAAAATTGGCTTTCATGGAGAAAGAGGTATGCACATTCATTTATCACTAAAAAACTTACCACTGTCCATGATGATTACTGTCAAGGCACGGAGTTTGGAAGTATCAAGCCTGTTAATAAAAAAGAAAAGGTTTTGTTGAGTTTGTGAATTAGGATTAATAGGGAAGTTTCTCTTGAATCCCAATATTATATAAATGCTGGAAGGCTCTGTGGTATCAAGATTAACCCTTCTTTTGAAATGCACCACTTACTGCATGCAAACCAACGCCAATGGAACAGAAAGAATGCTTAGCAGACAATAAGATGAAGCTTTATGCCTTTTTTTTAAAGCTTTCCATTTTTAGATCATCCATAATTATTGACATGAGAGTATACACACAATTCTCAATTAATCTGCAACCAATCCAACCTAATATGAAGGGTATTACACTCTTCACTGTAATTACTGGTACTTTAACCAAGATACTCAGAGAGCACCAAGTTCACACATTACTTCAGCAATAGATGATGTTTTCAAAACCAGGATAAACACATGCAAATTCATTCAGTTTCTGTAGTGATTAAAACAGGATTGCAAAGTAATTTTCAAAGCATATGAGTATCCCAGTCTACAAGAGTCTCCATGTATTTTATACCTCTTCTTGGAAGGATGAGCAGAGAAGAGATGCTCTCAGGCAAGAAAAGACATCATTGCACTACCCAGGCAGAAAGTCAACAAGAACCACACCTGAAGAGAGCAGTATTTGTGAGGAGGGAAAGACTATCAAGGGCTAGAGGCAAGGGCAGAGATTAGATTGTTGATGGCCTGTTTCCTGAAGGTTTCTTGAAGTCTTCATTAGAATCATAGAATCACAGAATGCCTAAGGTTGGAGGGGACCTCTAGAGGTCATCTAGTCCAACCCCCCTGCACATGCAGGGCCACCTAGGGCACATGGCACAGGGCTGCATCCAAGCGGGTCTTGAAGCTTCATCTCCAGAGAAGGAGACGCCACAACCTCTCTGGGCAGCCTGTTCCAGTGCTCTGTCACCCTCACTGTCAAGAAGTTAGTATAATAGGGGAAAAAAAAAAAAGGCTTAAAAAAAGCTTAAAAAAAAAAGCTTTCCAAGGGGCAAAAAGGTACAGCTCTCTCACCAGGCAGATCATCATGCAAGGTAAAAGTAATTTTTTATTAATAAATTACCAACTCCTAAAGTTTAGCATTAGTTTACTTCAGAGATCTGGCTATATATCAACATATGATACCATACTAATGTTCTCATTCTCTTTTTGAAAATAAACACTGAATACTATATTCGATGCTGACATCATTCCAATATACTAGAATAAAGCTCACAAAAAATATGTTAAATTTAACAGAGAACATGTAGTTTCTGCAGTAAAAGTGTAGAATACAACAACACTGAGCTATTCTGGTGGGAGAGAATTCTATAAGATATCTTTACAAGAGGATAACTACATTAACAATAGAGCTCATATTATCGTTACTGTTTTTAATAAGCAAAGAATTAGGCTTGCTAATCAAAATACAAGTATTGGCATAAAAACCTATAGGAAGCCCAGGCCTAAATTTCTTTATTCGTACTGACTGAGAAATTTGTATTGTACTGCACACCTAGTGTATTTTTTCAGTGCTTTAAAATGAGGAGGGTTGGTTGGTTTGTTTTTAAACAACATGGAAACCTTGCAGAAGGAAATCTGACACGTGTCATTGCTGTGGCTTAACCAAAGATGCCTGCTCATCCTGGCATATAAATTTTTGTTTAAAGCTTACCAAAAAGCTGTCTAAAAATATTTATTATTTCAAAACAAACAATCAAACAAAACCTTCAATATACATATCTAGAAAAAAAAAAAAAAAAAAAGAGAACCCTTTAAGACCCATTCCACACATTCATATGCATTTTTTTTTCCTTTTCCTTGAAGTTTATTCATGCTCATTCTATTGCACAATGCAAAATGACAGTATTTTATTTGCTTTCATGGTACAGTACTGTGCTGAGCAGGATTAGAAGTCAAACATAATCAACTGAAATGTGATTTTTTGTTTTCTAATACTCCAGTCCTATCAGTTCTGCCTCATATTGCACAAGATGTTATTTCTGAAATGCACTGCTCTCATCCTGTCATCTTGAGCAGGGAGCAGATGCTGGGCTCTTCCTCCTTGCCCAACCCTGGCAGAAACATCATGGCAAGGGAGGTACCTGAACCTTCATTCGATTAACTAGCAGTTTGCAAGGGAAGGGCTTGAGAATTCCTCCTTTTCCTCCTTGAACAGATATAAATACTCCAAGAATAACTACTAAAATAAGTTTGTTCTACCTTGTGAGTCTTTTCTGAAGGAAAAGAAGAAATTAGTTACTTCTTCCTTCTCTCCCACCAATACCCTCCTGTACTTAATATATGATTCTCTACATCTCTTTCAGCTTATTCTTGCAAGATGAGCACATACATTTTTTTTCTTTTAGAAAGGGCTAAGTATGCACAAAAGCTAACTGACCAGAAAGGGCAAGTTAGACGTGTGTCTACTTGTCACACAAGAGCAGACTGCAGTGCCTGTCAGGAATGCCACCATAGTAAATGTAGACATCCATCTCCATGCATTACATAAAGACATTCCTGTCTAGTCATAAAATTATAGCATTAGGACTAAAAGAAATGTAAGGCGGGCGAGTGAGCAAGTTCGTCAAATCTGCCTAGAAATCACTGGTGTAACCACTCTTTCTGTGAGCTTCTTGCATCTTTTATTCTCCCTCTCCTCCGGTTTCCAGCCTTTGCAATAGCCCCTCAGGGAAGACACCCAGCACTGAATCATGTGGCCCATAAACGCAACTCCACTCTCAACTGAGTCACAGCAGTGCACTGCAGGACATGCATCTTGTTAAGTGTCCCCTCTTGAAGGGGAACCTTTTTCTGCATTAAACTTCAGCTAATCTTCAGCACTTCATACTTATGACAAATAAGACTGGTGTGGATTTCAATGCAATGTTTAAAATTATGCCTATCCCATGTCCATGCTGTCACAACCTGGGAGCTCTGCCTATGGGGAATGTAATGGTGGGGAGGCAATGTCACCCAACCCTGCTCCTGGCCTCTATCCAACTGTTCCTTCTTTCCAAGTGTGAAGGAGCTTAATTATATCTAAACTTTACTCTCTTCCAGTCTTAGTTCAAGTTGACTGTTGCTCAAAGGTCACTTGGAGGAAAGGATTCAAAAGAGCTAATTACATAAACCTGTTTTCTTTCATAAGCCATCTAATAAAACTGAAGAGGGCTGAAACATGTCAGAAATATCTCGACCTTTTACTGACCTATTTATTCCTCCACCTAACTATTCATTTCAACTTTCCAACTTTCTAGCCTCCATAGTGTCAAAGCAATGTTTTTTTGTTGGTTTGTTTGTTTTCTTTTTTTTTTCCCCCCTCTCCATACATATACACAAATGCAACAACAAAAGCCATACAGGTAGCATCTTACTAATAATGCTAACATTTTCTGTTTTAGGAAACCCTCTCTCAGCTATTCTGGACATACTACCCTCAAAAGTGTGTGCAACATACTTGTGTGCAACATATGTTGCACACCACCTTAGATTTGTTTGTAGAAGCTACAAACAGCGTAGTGGAAAGCACAGGCTGCAAAGTGGATGTGCCAAGGCCCCCACTGCCCCGCACCAGCACAGTGCTCACCCTGTGCTTCATTTTGCATGAAACCAAGTTACATTAGTGAAAGCAGTACTGAAGCAACACATCCAGCTGTACATTTATTTCCACAACCGTATTTCCCGCTCAATATTGAGGGAGCCTGCACCTTGTATAAACTCTCTAGAAACACACAGCACAGAATACGTTTATACATGCATTTCCCATAATGTTTATACTCTAGTACTGCTGTGCATCTCTCATAGGGATAGCAAGCAAGTTTCAGCTCTGAAAAGCTCCTGTTGGCTCAAGCTAATGTTTATGCAGGATTTTGTTGCATTTACTAGAGTTGTTGCATTTACTAGAGAAACTGTATTCCACCAGTTCACAAACATACCTCTTCTGGCTACATCTTTAATGGAAACTCTCCACATCGGGTACCATTAAAGGACAAAGGGCCAGGTAAAAGGTATGTCCAAACTATTCTTGCCCACTTCTAGAGACACAATGTAAAGAAAGACTATATTTAAGGGATTACAAGAGAATCAGAAATAAGGATAATGTAAGGAGAAACAGCAATACTGACCCTCACTTGATTTCTCACTTGTTTTATTTAATGGGGACTTTGAACACTGTAATGCCAGCAGGCATCTGTCCCAACAGGGGAGGAACATGCACTCCAGTACTCTGGTAGGGCTGAGGAAACAGCTTGTGCCCTTCTGCAGTACAAACAGCTCCTACCTTCGATTTTGTGATGTGATGAATTAATGAGACTCCTGGGATACTGTTTACAACTGTATGTCACACAGAACTGTAAAAACAAAAACAAACAAACAAACAAAAAAAACCCAAACAGAAAAAAATCCCAACCCAGACTGTGAATTATAAAACCTTTAAGGTCTTCTGGAGCTTTTTATGAAAGCAGGCGCATACTGCAGGGACACTGGTCACTAAAATAGCAGTAGAAACATCCCTTTGCATCCCTTTTTCTTTTTTTTTTTTTTCTCCCTCTAAAAATGCCCCTGGTGCAAAGATATAAGAGAAATCTGTATTTATCCAGTTTTGTTCATTTGCAACAGCAAGGTTAGCCATGGAATCAGGGTGAAGTATAAAGAGGCATGGCAGGAATATATTTTGAAAACTACCTCGTCAGATAAGCATGCAGAAGATTTATCCCACATGAAACTACAAAGGGCAAGCATAAGAGTGACATGGAAAATCAACAATAAAAAAACAAAAACAAAGAAAACTTTGCTTTGTAGATGCTATCCTGCTACAGCATTATAACACATTATCATTAATTTTGATTACACAGGGACTTGTAACCAAAGACTATATCGCTAAGAGAAACTTGTCCTTATCAGACTGCCATTATGTTTTAAAATTGATAAAATAAATTATAATTCTCTCAAAGATTCAACTCTCAAGGGTGCTCTATAAAGGACAGAAGGCTCCTCAAGACTGCAACCAGACAATTCAATTGACAGAAACTGCAGTCTTCTGCCTTAACATCACTACCCATTCTTTAGTTACCCTTTTTTGTTATTTTAAAGCTGTGATAATCTTCTGCCTGGTTATTCTGTGGTTACTCACTAGCTCAGTCAGTTCAAGGGGAAAGCTACAAGCTGAATACATCTCCTTGTCTAGCTTCGAAGGGAAGGGGAATGAACAAGCTCCCATGACACACACTGTGGCGGGCAGGACATCTACATGGAGAAGAATGTTCTCCCTTTGGCAAGGCAGCATTTTAGTTTGTTTTAAAAGCCATGGGAACCATCTGGGGCAGTTCTTGGGAAGAATAATTCAACGCTTACAAAGCCACCAGTATTGAAATCATAATTACACAACTAGTCAGGAGACTGTCTATATAGCAGTCTATATAACTGCCTTCTGCACACTTCAGTTTTCTTTAAGCTACTATTAAAGAAAGTTGCTTTGCATTGTACACAATCACTATGCTTTGGGGATTCAGAGTATTTCTTAATTTGATAAACTGTTTGTGTGTTGACACAACAATAATCAATACCTCTGCTTCTTTTCCAAGTTGTAATGGGGCACAATTAAATAAAGGTTTTGGAACATTTCAGTGGAACATGTTTTTTATCCATATTTTTAAGAGATCAAAACCAACAATGCCATGTTATCTATTCATTCTGCTTCCTCAACACAACACTAGTTTTGAAGGTATGTTCTTAGAACATATCTAGTTTACTTCCATCCAAAAGGAATTCAGTTCCAGTGCTTTAAATTTACTTTGCATTGTGGGGACGACTGGGAGTTTTGCTTGCAAAAAGCACTTCTATTCTGAACTGAAATGCTGCTGAAGATGAACGCATGTTCTCCGTGACTATACTCACAGCAGTAAAGAAGAAAGCTCTAAACCATTCCTCAGCAAAGAATCAAGCGTTGTTATGTTATGGGACAATAGTAAGTGTCTGGCAAAATTCCACATGAAACTACAAAGTTACTCTGATAAACAAGTTGGTAAGAACTAAGATAACAAGAGACAATCCTTCAGGTAAAAAACATGATTTCTAGGAGGCTGGTTTGAAGGATCTCTTTCAAATCAGAAGCTGCTGGAAGCGTCATCTGGAAACACATCAGGAAAAAAAAAAAATCCTCACTACTCCTCTCCCCCAACAAAAATACAGCAAAACTGATTTTTGAAGCTGTTTACGGGCTTCTCTTATAACATTTGGAAATTAAACACTGCTTTGGTTTTAAGAATTCTAACTAGTCAAGTCACTGAACCCTAGGCGAATTCAACTGCACAGCTGTGCTGCACACACTTAAAACTAATTAAAAGGGAAGAAAAAAAAAAAAAAAAAGGCAGCACTCAATACATAGGATACAATAGGGTTCAACGTAAGGGCTAGAATACAACACCAGAGAAAGAAGGGTACGAGTGTGGGCTTGGAAAGACTGGAAGAAATAGACATCTGGAAACTAGAGGCTACCTATCAAAAATTAAAACCATCTTTAACTTTTCTCAAAATAAATATAATGATAAAAAACCACACCCTCCAACTCACAGAAGTGGAAATTTGTAAAAACAAGTAGCCAAGGAAATAAATTATGACCTTTCAGTGTTACAGATGGCTGAAGTTTAAAATAAAATATTGATAAATTTAAATTCATGTATTTAAATAATATATTGATAAATTCATAAAGTGGCAGCTGCTTATTGAATAACTCATAGAATCTTCTTGTCTTTTTATTTTTTTATTTAAAAGACATCAATCAATGTAACTGCTAGCTCTTTTCAAAGAAGTCTATTAACTAATCTCAGAATTGTTCCAGGCACTTCATTTTTTATAAAATGTTTTCACACACAACCTCTTCAATTTAGAAAAACTTTTGAATGTGCACTGTTTTCTTATTTCTCTCTATTTTGTTCTCCTTTTTTTCATACGAGGGTAACATTTGTACTCATTTTTGTAAATTAATTAAGAACAAACCAAGCCTCGTTTTGAAGTTCAAACCACCTACTGCTGCCTTAGACAACAAACTGACTCAAAGAGAAGGCTACATGTCAGGAACTGGAATGCACTGGGATTAAAAATTACATCCTGCTTCTTCTTCTTTTAAGAAAAAAACGTCTTTTATGCTGAAATAATCTCTCTATAGCAAAACCCTCAGTTTAGGCAGACATTTCAGTTGACCTAATAGTAAACACTCAGCATAGTTTGGCTTCTTGGCTGTATACTTGTGACCATGACAGAGGAGGTAAATACATGACAACTATTCATTATGTTCTCACAGTATGAGAAACAATACGGTACCCAACAATAAAAGCCAACAGATCTAAAAAAGTCCAAGAATTGGAATTTTCACACAGAGCATAACTGAATTATGGAACTTGCTGCAGCCTTTAGAGGAACAAGCATAAATGGGTTTAACAGAGAAAGGATATGATTAACAGAGGAGAAATTCATTAGTTACTGTAACACAATTGCCCAGATAATATGCTCTGGCCCAGGAAATTTCTGATCAACTAATAACCCAGGGATGTAGGAGAGAAAGGGTCCTTCTGTCTAAGATCTGTTCCTAGCTTCATCCTACAGCATCGCCTGCCAGCCACTGGCACAATGCAAAGCCAGGCTGACAGGCAGACCTCCTGGCTGATCCAGTACAGCAGTTCTTACCTATGTTTGTCAGAATGCTGTGAAGTCTAATCATTTCGCTCTTAATGATCTCTAAATCAGTAACACCTAGTTTGTGATCTTCTGCAGTTCATGAAGAGACATAATTTCCCAAGCATTTTAACCATATATATCTACCAAGAGACAATAATCTTCACAGTTTAATATTACATGTTTTTTCAAAGCGATATGTATGATTGTACACACAAAAAAGGCATTGTTTATACATTGTATTGATTACTATCTGGTTACGAAGGGAAGGAATCGGTCTGATGTCCAGTACGGAATAACTAACTAGTCTCGGTTCATCTACAAAATGGTTTATGACTAGATTAGGACCACTGAAGTAAACAGCAGAACATAATATATAGCATGATGATAAATGGCAAGTGTTTCTTTAATGGATGCTACTCACTATCTCCCTTGTTTATCAGGTTCTGGAACCTCTGGCCCCCAAGGAAGAAGGAAAAAAAAAAAAAAAAAAAAAAGAAAAGAAAAGAAAAATGATCAGGATTAGAAACAAAAAGGAGGTTATAATGGTTCTGAGTACTCAAAGCATTTAGGGGTCAGGGGAGAAAATAGAATGGAGCACTACTTTTATTTCCTAATATACCTGTCCAAGCAAGACAAAGTTCTTTCTCTTTCCTTTTTTAATTCAAACTGAAATCAAATTTTTAAGGCCACAAAAAAGCTACTAGCACTGAAGGACACAGAGGCATTGTAAAGAGCAAAGATCTGGCCTGTTCTCACTTGATATTTGATCGGCACTGTCTGCCCTGTGGGTGCAAAGGTAAGCTAGGTTTTGTTTGGGGTATCAGAAGCAGAGAGAAGGATGAAGAAATGGCACCTGAGCAGAGTCCATTCATAACAATATCACATTAATAATATAAACCAGCAGCAAAAAACAGTATTCTACTGTACCAGTCTCTATCCACTATTAACTGTTCAAGCTTTTGACAAGCCTCCTCTTCACAGGTAAAAGGGAGAAAGTCCCTTCCACTTTCTTCCCTCTAAAACCCAAGCTCAAGACCTGGCAATCATGTGCATTCAAAAAAGACTATCCTCAACTTGCTCAACATTTTTTTCCCTGAAATTGTTACAAGCCTAAAGGCTAAGGAGTACAAGGTATTTTTTATTAGTTTCCCTCTAGATTACCAGCACTTTGAAGTAGACGTATTTCTTAAGATCAGGAAGATTCTGCATCCCAGAATGTTCATTTTTGTGTCAAAACAATCCTGGAGAATTTCATTTTAACTGCTCTGTTTTGCATATGACAAAGTCTATACTTTGTATTTTTTGTTTCTTTTTTTGTGATGAGAAAAGACAAGCAAAATAGTCATCTCTGTACATCTGCCACTTGCTGCATTGGTAGACCAATGTCTTTCCCAGCACTCTTACTCCCACGCAAGAAACAGTAAAAAGTAATTTCTTTCTGAAGTGTTACACTAACCTAGGGAATGTGCAAACAAAGCTTTCTCTTCCCAATATTTGTTTGCTGTCAGCACATTTTAATACAAGTTTCCACCTTGCCCGTTTTCCCCTGAAGCAAGGTATTTATGATAGCATTTCAGGGCACATTTTAATGGAATTTTCCAGTCAGACAAAATTAAATTGCACAGAAGTGGACAGATTAGTCATACAAAAAGCACAGATATATGTTTTATCTTATCCAATTATACAATAATTAGGCGAAACAGATAATTAGGCAACTCTCTTTTGTAGATTTTTATAAAGTCTTCCATCACACTGAGGACTTGCATAGAGAGAGTACACAAATGCCTGCAATGCTAGAATCTACAAAACAAATGCACTTAACTCTTAGACTGAACAGACAAACATACAAAGAAGATAAAAATCTAGAATTTAATAGTGCTATCTCTCTTTCTCACAGCATCCCCCCCCCTCATATCTGCATAACTTTTATTTCCATATAAATTAAGTAGGCACATATTAGAATTGGCTTTTTTATTCCATTACACATAATTTGTTCCAAGTAGGATTTGATCAAAACCATGCACAAAAGCACTCAATTGTTTGGAGCATAATAAAAGCATGGTAACACGATGAAATGGTTTCAGCCTCAGAGGGGAATTAAGGAATTTCTTCTCCCTTCCCACTGCTCCTGACCATCCTTTCCAGAAGGTCAGTGTCCTTATCTGGGCTGAGGCAGCTCTGTACCCTGCACTACAGCACTCAAGTGTCCCACAGACCTCCCTTTCCTCTTCAAAGAAGGAAAAAAAAACCAAAAAACAACAACAACAAGAAACAATGCAGCAAGATTTTGGCTTCAAAAATAAGTTGCCCCACTTCCGCTACTCACAATCTGCTCTCTTCCTTCAGACAACCCTAGGTCTGGTGGTCTGGCAGCAGAGCTAACCCAGGGCACCTTTTGTGTGTTGTTTTAGCTTAGCTTTGTTTATAGACAGATCAGCTCCTTGGTTCAGTGGACTGCCTGGTATTAGGTGTGCTAATGCCAACATAATGAAGGTGCTAAGAGCGCAAACCAGGCAAGAAAGGTAAGGAAGAGTGTTACAAGGAACCTAAGAGCAGAGAATAACTCTGCTTTCAGCAGTGGCGTTTACATCAGCCAAGTTGCTTGCAAAGTCACCCTCTCCGTTCTCCAGAGTGAGCCAGACCTTTCTTTTGTTGCTGCCCACAGTTGCGATAAGCAGCAGCGGCAAACAGAAAATAGCAGGGTGAGTGTGTTTCATTTCTGATACTCAGGACTGCTGAGCAGCACCAAAGTAGAATGTCAAGGACTGTGCTAATTTCAGCTGCTGCAGTGGAAAATCTATAATAACCAGAGGACAGGCAGTAGATTTTGTGAGCAATTCTGCTGCCGAGAGCTCTTTCAACCCTTCCCCATAGTCCTGAGAATGGGGAACGAAAAAAGAAAGATAAACAATAAGTAGCCCTCAATATCAGCAAAGAGGCAGGAGAGCATAATAGCAGATGAAGAACACACAAATGTCAGTGAAGAGCACACTAATAAATCTGGACTTCTAGACAGGTGCTAAAATGTACGTTTGAGGATGCCATCTTTCTGATGCTTCCTGGCAGCTTCCAGGTTTCTTCACATCAATGAGCTAACAAATTCATGCTCCTTTAGACAAAAAAAAAAAAAAAAAAAAAAAAAAAAACCACTTTCTTGCGGTAAGTAGTAAATATAGTAGTAAATATTTAAAAAATACGGCCAATTTTAACAGATATGGTGAAAGAGGTAGCTAGAGAGGGACTTACAGAGTCTTGAAACTAGTCCATGAAATTCATTGCTATACTACAGAAAACCAAGTAATTAGTTTTCCTAAGCAAAACAAGAATACCAAGAATTATAACATGGTTTAATATTTTGGAATAATCAACAACAACAAAAAAATCTAGCCTGACTTAACAATTCTGGAAAAAAAAAAAAGGCAACAAACTGACTGTGAAGTTCGCTATGAAAAGCTATTTTATGACTACCTTTCACATATTTTTTTTTTCTTCAGTTTGTACTATCACTTAATCTGATCACAATTGGAGAAACAACCACTGTGACGCTGGAAAGTTTAAAGTAAGTTTCCATGCTGATCTAAAAACATAACTTTCATAAGCTGTTTCAGAAGCACTGCGAGAAGGCTGATTCAAATACTTCAAGAGAAAAACTTCACTGAGCAACTGGGGTGCTCACACCATGCAAATATCTAAAATTGGAACAACCTCATGCTTCAAAGATGACAACTCTCTCCCTCTCTTGCAAGTTCTCACTCCTGAAAGAAAAAACACTTCTTGTGCTGAAGGAGTCTTATACCTAAATGCTCACTCTGTTATGCTGGTCTGTGACGTGACAAGGTACTTCTCGTCTAATTTTTACAAGTTAATTTAACTGATGCATAGCTCATATCCAAAGTCAAAGATCTTTTATATAATGATCACCTATGCTTAAAAGCAAGCTGTAGTCCGAAATGTGTACACAATAACTTTCAATAAAATTTCCTTGGTAAATAAAAAAGTCTGATTTAAAGTGGTTAGCATGCAGTTTCTTCAGTCCACAGTCTCAAGACAAAGTTTGCTTTTGCAATGTACTCATTTTAATAATAGTATCTAGTAACCTTAGTCAAAAACACAAGTCCTTTGATAATAAGACACAACAACAGATGCTGGCAACAAAGAGAGAGAGGGCTAAGCATATTTCAGACTCCACAAGCACATATCAGAATTTACTTAACAAAAGACAGCAATCAGAACAACGGTAAACATGGAAAAGGCTCGGTATTGTCAGATTAATCGTAAAAGGTCAAATAGTTACCGACATCTGAACTTGATCAAAAATAGCTGGCAGAATCTGGACAAATATTCGACATTAGGTCATTTAATCCACATCCTGGCAGTTTTTTTATTGTTTTCTGCTGCACATTTGCAATTATTTTTGCTTACAGAGAGAAAGAAGAGGAATCAAGGGACAGGGAAAGAAGGTGGACCACCTTTGGAAGCTGAAGCAAAAAAAAAAAAAAAAAAAACACACTGCACAAAAACAAGCCAAATAGAGTATTGTGGAAATACAGTTGGTTAGAATTCAAGAAGTAAGAGTGTGAAAAGCAGCAGAGAAGAACAGGATTGAACTGAGAACATAGAACCAAAAACTCTCAAAAGATTTCATTTGTTAAGAAAATGGAAGGAAATTAGATTAGTAGGAGCAATGAAAAGGGCAGTGGAGTGGCAAAACATTTTTTTTTCTCCAAGAACTTGAGCTGGGGGGACTAGTACCAACTGCATATCAGGTCACATCATATCTACCACAACTGCCTATAAAAGTAAGGTTAGAAAAATAATCCAGGCTCAGAAGTCATACTCTTTTTAACCTGATTAATTAAATTACCACCTGCCCAGAAGGGTATGGAAATAGTTACTTTCCAAGTGAGAGAGGTCAAAGGAGTAAGAAGGATAAAGAAGGAAAAAGACAGTCACAGAGAAAGGAAGCAGTAGAGACAAAAAAAAAAAAAAAAAAAAAAAAAAAAAAAAAAAGACACAGCATAGTTCACATCACCACAATCTAAAGCAAGTGAATACAGTCCTGAAACAAAATTTATCCGTTTTTGCCACAGAGCTCCTTCATGACACTAAGCACACCACTTTAGAATATAGTTTAAGTGTGCACTACTATGTGTCTTTTATTTTAGGGGTGTGTTCCTCAAAATTTGAGTGCCTGACTTGCGAAACCAGCCTGTGCTTACACAGTAATTCAAGTTATTTGGGCCTGTGTTTTGAAGATAAGGCAGGATACAGAACACAATATCCTTAAAGGAAAAACAAAACAAAACAAAAAAAAACAGAACCCAGGTATGCCAGATTTAGTCTCTGTACTTTTACCTTTCCTTCTTCAGGAGGAGCATACAGATGATATTTCCCTGCCTTGGGAGACTTTTGTTAGTAAGAATTTACATTTGTCAAGTACTGATATATAAGATGTGATAAGCACAACAGATGAGCACACAAGGAAATCTGTAACTCCATATTCAAAGCATTTTGAATACTGATTTGAATAATGTTCAGGAAATAAATCCAGGGGTTACACAGCTCAAGAAATTAGTATAAAATCAAAATACTTAATTTCTTTTTTTAATTTGCACATAAGAGGAATTATTATGGAACAAATAGTACATTATTGCTATAAAAACACAGCCCAAAATAAAGGTACAAGTATGGTGAATTAAGGTTAGATAAAAAAGCCTTAATCCTATTCTTTCTAATTTGTGACTGCTTCTGGAAATTATAATATTAGTACAGTTACTGTAACTACATTTAACTATTTACTTTTAGAAAAGCAATGCCATCAATCTCAAACCACCAGAGCTGGTTATCTTATCTTCAACATGCAGAACTTTGCCATTTGAGCTCCTATGTTATCTTGCTCTTATGTTAGCTGTAATTCTCTAAATGAACTTGCAGGAGAAAGGAATAATCCACCTTTTGCCTGAAGATTTCCAGATATTTGTTAATTCCAAGAGAAAGGGGATAGACAGAAATACCAGGCTCTATCCTATTTGTTTTCAGAGTAAACTTTACTTGGACAGACATAAGCTGAAGAGAGATGACTGAAGAGACAAGTAAAAGTCTCTCACTACTGTTTCTATACTTTAATCCCCAATATAGTCTGCACTTTTCTGGCTTCTAGTCTTGCACTCCTCCTTCAGCAAGAACTACTCTCAAAAAATTCACATTTATTGTGTCTGTGTACTCAGCTCTCAACCTAGTCACCTCTCAAGCATGACCACTTCATCAATGGCACTCTCCATCCAACAGCGCACCCTAAGTGGCCAACATTACTGTTGCACAGTCCCTATAAAACTGGTATGTGCAGGTGTAAATATATATATGCACTATACAGCAGTACTTTTATACGTAAAAAAAACCTTTCCTTGTCCTATTATACATCTTTCCTTAAATCAACATAAGCATTCCTACGGCAGTGCAGGGAACCACACCACAGAACTTCCTAGGTAAACTGCAAAAGAATACTTTTGCCAAGCGAGCGCTACCTCTTCCACCCTTGCTCAAGGCAACAGTCAGTCCCAGCTTTGCCTGGGATGACACTGAGGTTCTTCAACCGCCCCTCTCTTCCCTGTGGACACGAGTAAGTTGTTCTCTTGCAAGCATTAGACCTAGGAGCTGTGCACACACCTAAACTTGGTGACACAGCCCCAACTGCTGCGCAGCTTGCACAGATGGAGTCTCTGAGCAATTCTAATAAAGGTGAAATGAAGTTTTAGCAGCAATACACAGAGCTAAGTGGCCAGAACTTTTTCTAGTTTTGGTGGCAGACTTTTTTTTTTTTTAACTTTAGAAGTAATTATAGCTATCTTAATCAGAGACAAGCATCAACCTCCTGCAAACACATCAGTCCACTGATTTTTTTATTATTTGTAAATGCATGTAAAGCCATGCATTTTTTTTTCCCCTTAGCTTAACTGGAAATGGCAGAAATCCCTTGAGGGAAGTTTTCCTTAGACGTGCACAAGCCCGAGCGCACCTTTCAGCCTGCCAACGAGGGCTTCCAGTGGCATTTAATCCCTTCCCACCACTCAAGGTCGCCACCGCAATCTCCTGACCACCCCATGTCCGGCTCGCGGCGCCCCGGGTCCCAAACTTCACTCTCCCTTCCCCTCCCAACGCACCCACGGACGAGGCAGACCGGCCGACCCGCGCTGGAGGCCGGTGAACGGGCTCGTTCTCCCTGCCCGGGGCAGCCCGGCCGCTACGTCCCGCCGCCAACGGCCGCCCCAACGGCCGCCCCCACGCACCCTCGCGGCGAGGCGGCAGCCCAGGAGCACGCGGGGCAGCCCAGCAGCGACTTGGATAAGTTTCCTCCCAGGAAATTCCCTTCGCCCGCAGGGCTCGGGGGCGGGAAGCGGCACCCGGAGCATCCCCCTGCTCACCGATACGGCCCCCCTCTCCCGCGCCTCGGGCTCCTCGCCCTGCGCCCCGGCCGTCCCGCCAGCGCTGCCGGCGCTCCCTCTCTCCCTCCCCTTCCCCAGAGCACGCCTGGGACACAGCCCCGTGCTCCCCACCCCCGGCAGGGATAGAACTAGCGCCAACACATCTCTAGGCGCCTCTATAGGCAGTACGTGACGGGGCAGCACCCGCCCGGCCGGCACCTCCCCCAGCGCGGCTGCCCGTTCCGAGGCACCCCGTGCCCGCCGCCCCGAGGCCCAGCACCCTGCGCCCGCCGCCCCGCGGCTCGGCACC
>JAWLRI010000379.1:3954112-3989828 GCA_034781795.1 Crypturellus tataupa
CGCCAGCCGCCCTCGGGGCCGCCCGCAGCCCCCGTGCCCTCCGCGAGCCGCCCTCGGGGCCGCCCGCAGCCCCCGTGCCCCGCGAGGCAGCGGCGGGAAGGGGGGTCCGGCCGTTAGGGGCTGCTGCCGCCGCCGCCACCTGCCAACGGCCCCGGAGCATCGGACCCGCTCTGCGTCCCGTCGGCCAAACGGGCGCCTTGGCTGCCTCCCTCTCCTTTTATATATAGATAAAAGCATAAAAGTAATTATACATATGTTTATCTACAGCCTTTTTGCCTTTTTCCATGTTAAGTAAGTTCTTTTTTTCCTTTCTATGATCATACCTTTTTAATGAGAAGCTGAAACAGCACAGAAACTCTTGGTTATTTTGTTTTATTATACTGTTTTGTTTTGTTTTGTTTCTTCCGCCATCACCTCTCCTGTCAATAGGTCCCTTGCAGTGGAATGCATAGAATCATTGAATCATTACAGCTGGAAAAGACCTTGAAGATCATGGAGTCCAACCATCAATAAGTCCCCGCATTGGACGGGATGTTCCCAGAGTGAAAAAGGTTGGAGGCGCAGAGTGTCTAGGATGAGGGGTAACACCAAAAATGGGGCTTGGGCCAGCAACGAGGCGGTGGGATCTTTTCTAACTGCACTTTTACAGCTTTTGGTGCTATGCTTAATAGCAGCTAGGTTTGATCTCCTGAAAATTCAGGCTTTTGCGTACATTAAGATCTCCCTCCTCTAATAAGTATGTTTTGAGAGGTAGAACCTTAAAACCTTAGTGTTCCACGTAAAAATTGAGGATATTTTTGTGTTGCTCCAAATCAGTGTTAACTTGGATTTTCCTTATACTGAAGATTATGGATATATTGACTGAAGTCTTTGACTTTGTGACTAGTACCTTGTTTTCTTGCCTGTGTAATTTTTAATGGATGTATACAGACAAAGAATAAGGCTGCTCAAAACATTTATAGTGGATTAATAATCCTTACCTGACTTCTTCAAATATGCTGTCGTCAGTGGTACAGTGGCCTGATTGTAAATGATTTGAGGAACTGGTCACAAAAATAAGAGCTTGACTTGCCAGAAGAAAGATTGGGATATAAATGGTGTGGGAACCTAAAATACTTTTGTTATATGAAAAGAGAATTGAAGCATTCTGTCAAAATGCAGCAGTTTCTGAAGTTTGCATTACTCTTACCTTTATATTTAAGGCTCCATAGCTTCAATTTTTAGTGGATTACTATGCTAGATACTAGTACTTTTTACCTTAAATTCTAAATTAACAGATAACTGGCAATCAGCATAAAAAGAAATGAGGTAATAGTACAGTTGCATAGACATTTAGGGAACAGAAAGTTCAAGACATAATTTGCAATAGTACAGACGTCTCAGCTTCTTTAAGGGATGTAGGCTTAAAAGTTAATATTTTCATACACACACACATATATATGTGGGGCTGTGTGTACATATATAGAAAGAGAGAGAGTGCATTTCTAGTAGACACTGAGACCAGTAGGATTTAAACAGGCAAAATGACAAGGCTTTGCCATATTTGTTCAGGAAAAGAGAGATTCAAATCCCTCAAATCAATAGGAGATAAAATATCTGCAGAAGAATGGTTCAACTAAACAGGAAATTTAGCATTATGTACACAATAAGATTTTTATTTCTTTGCTTTGGATTTTTCAAAGTATGGATTTTTAGGAACACAAAACTGTAGGTCCAAAGTCAAAGTTGAAATGAGGAAAGGGGCTTTGAAAATTATGGAACGTTATGTGCTCTATAATAAAATACCCTCAATAATGTAAGACTTACAGTTGAAATACTGAGGAGGCAGAGACATCCTATACAAGCAGTGACTGTGTATGAAAAAGAAAAAAATGTCTTGAATTGATTTCATATTTCATTTTGTATTGTTGCAGTAGGGAGTATATTTAGTGAACATGGGTTCTTACATGCTCATGGCAACTTTTTACTTTTTCCACAAGAGAAAGTTCTTATCAATCCACTTGGTCTCTCGAGAATTATTACCTCTTTTGAGAATTAGCAACTTGTCAGTGAAATATACTTTCAAGCATCTGCAAAAGCAAGGGAGGTTATTCCTGAGCCATTTCTAGATTCCAGCAATCCCTGTTGCTTAACCTCTGTGAGTTTTCATAAGCTGCAGTAATCAGGCAATTTACCCTGAGAGGTAACCTACACTGAAATGGCTTCAGTCCTGGAAGAATGTAAAATTGTTGTGAAGTTACTTTAAGTCATGTTGGTTGCCCTTTATCTGCAACAAAAGTACTTTAACAAATTTAAGACAACAAGTTTTAAGGAGTACACAAGTCGCGTGACCAAAAGTTTATGATTTTCCAGTGGGTGGAGTCTTATATTTCAAAGGATTATTTAAATTTTGCTAATAACAATTCAAAATGGAAGATGAATAATAGATGAATTCTTATATGCTGCATGGGCAGTCTTTTAACTCAACTTATCCTTTACCAAAGTAAAATTTCCTTTTTTTTTCCCTCATCAACTAACAATGGAATCAGTGAGAAAAGCACTATGTTGATCACATTTTTTTAAGATCAGGAAAGCATCTTCAGTGCTCTAAAGGTGGTAATCAGGGAAGACTCAAATCTATGTAGAATAAAAGATAAATTTTAAGGAATTGTAATTGATCTTGCAATACAGACAATTATATAATCCATTTAAACTTTCATCCTTTTGATCTGAATCATTAGAACCACTATTTGGAATTATAGGCATATAATTCACTAATCTAATCATACAGCTTCAAAAATGAAGCTGTGTGGTATAATTCAATATACAGATAGTCATTTGGTCCAAACTCAATAAAATTAAAAAGAGGGCATTTTATGACTCAGCTGCAAGTGAGATTCTTCTGCCTTGAGATCTTGGATTGCAGCAGCATTCCTCTCAGCTGCCTAGGGATACACTAGCCTCTCTTAATCATCTGGAGGGGTGGTATGGAAAGCTAGGACTGATGAGAAGTGTTCCCAAGGAGCCAAGTGCATTGCCTGGTAGTGACCCCAAACCCTGCTGGATGCCAGTTTTCAAGAATTACTACTACAGCGAAGACCTGCAGTGAAGTCTTCGCATCAGCACCCAAGCTTCACCAACCAGTTGCTCCGTGCATTAGGTGAATTTACATCACATTAATGAATTATGTATTATTGGGTTATTGTCATGTGTGTTTATTGCTTTGTAATACATTAACTCAATTCAAATATTTTAAATATTTTTATATCCGTTATTATTCTACTACACAGACTCTGGAATGTTGAGTGTTCTGAATGACTGACCACAGACCTAATGTTTTTGTCCTTAAACAGATTAATTTATGAGCTTTACCCTCCCTTCCCAAACACTAACTGGAATTTTGGTGCATTCAGGTCATAATGTGAATTTTTATGGTGAACCATTCTGCATCTGTGAAGGTATTCACTTGAATCACTGTAGGTCATGGAAGTGTGCTGTTGATCAAAGCCAAATATTATAAACTAGTTGCAAATTTTACTGCTATTCTATAACCTTGAGGAAGGAGAGCAGCTTGTGTGCAAAGCCTGTACCATTTATGAGTGCCATAATTATTTTTTATATTATCTTTTATATTTTTTCTGTTGTATTGGAAAAAAAATGAATTAAGAGAAAAATATCAGGACAAATTGTATACTTTGACTGTGCAGTTTTTTCCTACACATAATCAACCACAAAACCCTCAAAATTGTCTGACATGAATCGACAAGTGTTATTTAAGACAGTTTTAAACTTTGTAACTGAAGATTACATGCCTTAAATTCCTACCAAGGCAACAAAATAAGTAATTTTCTATTTAGGACTTCTGAGGAGTTTTGTTTCTTGTTGGCATAGAAGATGTGTATATTCAGATAAAAATCTGGAAGAAAAACAAATAGATGATGAACTAATCCCATCTTAAAACATCTGTCAGCTTTTGGGAAAATTCCAAATCTCATATTTGGGGAAATCAATGATTTTGGGATTCATGCTGCTAGACTCTCCTGTATGAGTCTGGAATCTATTTACCAACTATCAAGCAACAGAAAGGAGAGACAGGAAATAACACAAATGACTTTTTCATTTTCTAAGACCATACAAAGCTTTTAGAAATGCATTTGCTATAAAAATAAATAAGCCACTGGGTATAACAAGTCTGTTGTAGCGTTTTCAGCATTCCTGAATAATCACAAGCAACTCATATGTCTTTCCTGTGGTTTATACTGTCTCTCCAGAACATTTCAACAAAGTAGCACCTTGCAGTGGATTGTTTTTCTTGAAGCTTGTTATACTGTTTGTAATATATTTTTGATAAACATATTTAGAGATAAGATGCAAACAAACAAGGCAAGTATCCCAAATGTGAAGTGCAACATAAATTTAAATGGGTAGAAATTGACTTATTTAGCACATTTTTGTTTCATGCTGTCAGAATTCCACTCACACAATGTTACAAAATGCATCACTACATGCATTCCAAATGTTAACAAAATCTAAGGAGAAATGTGTTTATTCTCCACAGTCTTCCAAGTACATAAAATCCTGAATATACAACATAAGAGTTTTTAGCTTGTTTGTTTGTTTGTGTGTTTTTGGATAGAACAGTAAGTCATGGTTGCTACCTCTGACAGTTGTGCTGCCATTCAGAGGGACCTGGACAGGCTGGAGAAATGGACAGAGAGGAACTTGGTGAAGTTCAACAAAGACAAGTGCAGCATCCTGCACCTAGGGAGGAATAATCCCATGCACCAGTACAGGCTGAGGGCTGACTTGTTGGAAAGCAGCTCTGCAAAGATGGACTGAGTGGACACCAAGTTGACCATGAGGCAGGGAAGACCAGTGGTATCATTGAGTGCATTAGGAAGAGTGCTGCAAGCAGGTCACCTTCTCAGCCTTGGTGAGGCCTCATTGAGTGTTCTGGTTCCAATTGTGCTCTGCAGTACTCCAGTAGCTCCATGTCACATTACTGGAATGATTACAGTGAAGGACACGAAGTTTACAAAGGGGCTATCCACGTTTCTCATATGAGAAGAAGGCTTAGAGAGCCGGACCTGTTCAGCTTGTAGAAGAGAAGACGGAGGGGAGATTTTAGCAATGTGTATAGATATCTGTTGGGAGGGTGTCAAGAGAATGGGATCAGACTCTTCTCAGTGGTGCCCAGTGGCAGGACAAGAGTCAATGGGCACAGACTGAAACACAGGAAATTGCATTTATACGTAAGAAAAAACCTTTTACTGTGAGAGTGGCTGAGTTTACTGTGAAGAGTGGTTGAACACTGCTCCAGATTGCTCAGAGTGCTTGCAGAGTCTTCATCCTTGGAGATTCTCAAACCTTGTCTGGGCCTGACCCTCATCAACCTGTTCTAGCTTGACCTTGCTCTGAGCAGGGTATCGGAGTGGTCAAACTCCAGAGGTCCTTCTCAGCCTGAACTGCCCTGCAATTCTGTCTCTAGACCACCTCCTTGTAACTGAGAGTTTTACAAGGGTGAGAACATAGCAGGTCTTGTGTTTTGTCAGTCTTGTATTTTGCATGATGCATGATGAGCACTTTTGAGTGGAAGAGACTCAAAAGACCGTGTAGTAGAAGAACAAAGCAAATGCAGACGGGTCTAGGTGCAGTACCAAAGCCTAGGCCTGATTTCTGGTTTTGGGCTGCTGCAGGCAAGGCCAGGGATGTGGAGCAGTAGGTACTGCGGGGTCATTGGGGCAGGGCCTCCCCCAGGCCCATCCCACAGCGCCCAGAGGTGTCAGACAGAGCTGGGCTGGGGATGGCAACCTGAGGGTGCTACAGGCCAGGCACAGGGGTGGCCCAATGGTAAAGAAGCGGTGGTGGGATGCAAGGCCAGCACATGTGTCCCTTGGTGAGGGACCCTTGGTGATCCCAAGGGCAAGGCCTGAGGCCCTGGCACTGCACCCTGGCCTGGGGCAGATGTCCTCCCAAGGCTCCCATGGCTGCTCATGCAGCGCTCAGGCCTGGCCCCCAGGCACCATCTGAGAAAGAGCTGTGGAGCCCGGGGCACTTGGCGGCAGACCCGTGCATGTGCCCGCACTGGCCTCACTGTCCAGCTTCAGCTAGTAGCTGTTTCACAGCAATCTCCGAACTGCAAGCTTGAAGAGGAGCACAGATTTGGGGAAGCCAGTAGAAATGCGGGTGTTACTGCTGCCAGAGACAGGAAGCAGAGAGCCCTTGGCTGGAGCACCAACTCTTTGTGTCGGTCAGTGAATGAGCGGGTCAGTGAATAAGAGGCTTTCACTTCAGTGTACCCCAGTCTGCATGAAATCACAACATCTGAGCTGCTCTATAACCACCAGTGTTGTAATCATTTGCCTCTGGCCCTGCGGTCATATCCTTCTGAGCATTACAATGAGCGAGTGCATTGCATGGATTCATTTGTAGCTTATTTTGAGATGTCTTAACTATTGTTTCTGGAGGTCCACAGAAGCTCTAGAATGGCACTGGAGCGCTATTATTTTAGGAAATAATTGAGCCGTGATCAGAAGCAAAAGTAGATTTAAAATTCAAGTTAATTTTTGGTAAAGACACACCCTTTTGTCACCTTTAACTCAGTAATATCCAGTAACATTGAGAAAAGCTATGCTCTTATTTTTATATCTCATAACCATTTTGAGACTAAATCCAATGGTGAGTGCTGCAAGTGGTTCTGAAAGGCGTTCACAGTTTGCAGCTCCATGGCTGATGGGAAAGCTAGTGAGAAATTAGTTTACCTAAATTATGAGCCCTTAAAGATAAGAAAGAAGTATACAGAAACTGCAAATGAGGTCAGAGAATTAAAGTGAATAAGAAAGACTAGTATGAGCATGAAGGAATCTCATCAGAAAGGTTATGGACAGTGATATACAGGAAGCAAATAACATAAAGAATAACAAGGAGACACTTAACAAAGAGGAAAAGCAAGAGATGTATTGAGAGCAGTTATAAATGTCTTACTGTCAAAACAACTTCTGGTCGATTTGCCCAGAGTCCTGTTCCATTCGGTAAGTGATAAAAAGGAAAATATGTTTACTGAATATTAAAATAATATGTGGAGAAATTGCAAGTATGCTGGTGGGTGGGATAAGAATTAAAAATAATCTTGATACACTGGAAAATATAGAGTGAGATTCCATAGAAACAAATGAGAACTACTGTAGTTAGGCAGAAGTAAACATCTGCACAAATATGGTGTGGCATTATGTAATGGTCCTTCAGGGGACAATCTGGGGCGGGGTATCACAACCTCAAGCTAATGTGTCTAATCACAAGCTAAACTGAAATTCATATGGGAACTTGCAAACAGTATAGTTTGAAGGACATAAAAAGTCACTTCTGCGTCCTTCTCAATCACTCTTTAATGCCATTGCATCTTGTATCAAGCTAGGTGTTAACAGAAGCCTTGTAAAAATAAACTTATAGAAATATATGATAAAGCTATCTAGTACTATGCATCTTTAGCTGTCAAGTGCTGTAGAATCATAATTAATTGTATTGCTAGTTAAATTTATGAATAGTTCCTAAAAGCACGGAGACATCGCTGCATTCTATAGTGGAGACTTTCTGCTCGTTGGCTTTAAGTTTCCTGGTTGGAAAACAAATAGTATTTTTTTTTGTTCCTATCTGAGTTTCTGTCTCTTTGAAGCTCCATTAAACAAACAGTGTAAAAAATTTCCATTTCCTGATTTCATATTCAACATTCATGTTAAAAATAGTTCCTACTGGTGTTTCATATTGCTTTCTTTTATACAATTGCACAAATTGGAAGTAATTCATTTTGCAGTTAAATATTGATTAAAAGTCAATGTTTTTGATTCTTTCCAGATATGAGAAGCTTATGAGAATGTTTGTGTCAGCAGTTTAAAATAATATAAAAAATCTTTGATTTATGTGGGGAATGCTATGAATTTATGGCATAGTTGCTTTCAGCTAATTATTTCAGTTTAAGTCATGACAATAATTAGCTCTGAAAACTTGTTAAAAGGCCATTATCAGTTGAAGATGTATATTATTCAAATGAAAAATTGTATACATGTGACAAATAGCTTCTGAAGTTATGGCAATGTAAGATGTTAAAAATAACAATTCTCTTCAATTATTTATCCTTATGTTCACTTCGTGCCACACAATGAAAATAAAATAACAACTGATCTGTTTCTTCTCAACTTGTCTTTATGTTTCTTTTATTACAAAACCCACAAAAGCTGTTGTTTTTAATAGAATTTATTTATGCTTTACAACAAAATCTATTAGTCTTAAGTGCACAAATATGTGTTCTTACAACATTTATGACTTATTTTTTGGCTCAGAATTTTTCTTATGGTGTTCTTTAAGATCTGTAGATTAAGAGCATTTTGGAAAGCACCTATGTAATAATATCAATTGACTAATGTTTTTGAACTTTAAGACTTAAAAGTTAACATGCAGTTCCATGCTCTGATCTAATTACTTGCTGTAACTAAAAGGAGGAGAGATTACTTCCCACTTTCTTCTTCCAGTTTTCCCTTCTCTTACTTGGGCTTGCCTCAGCCTTCTTTCTCCCTTTCTTCTTTCCACGCTTCCCCATTTCTGACCATCCTCCCCATTCCCCTACCTCCTTCCAGCTCTGGTGCTTTTCAGGACCTCACCCATAGTGGCAGCAAGAATTTTTTACCTCAACTCATAGGAAAGGACCTCTGAAGTTCTTTGGCATGAAGAAATCTAGGAGAAATTTAGGATCCCTGAATATTTTTGAACTCTTCAAAACCCTTTGTAATATCAAGAAATTCAAAAGGAGCAGTCTGGCTGCATGTCTCTCTTGTTGCTTACAGTTACAGTGTGGCAATTTTGAAGAAAGTAATGATGCCAATCTACGTCTGGCACAGATTAATGGAATTCTTTCAGCTCAAGCACTTTTATAGTCCATTGGCCTTTACAGATGACTTGCTGCAAAACAAAGACAGTGTATTCAGTATGAAATTTAATAAATGGGGAAGAACAAGGGTTTCTTCTCTCTGTTATAATGCACTTGGCAAGTCAGGGCAGGACAAACTTGATTGAAAAAAGAAACAACTAATAAGTTTGCCAAGATGCTGTCCCCAGATTCTCTCTCATGAGGTTCAGAGACTGAGATTGGGGATAGTATTACGTTTATTCCACACCCAATTAAGTTCATTCTTAGCAGTATTAATGCTAAATTAAAATGCAAAATTAAGATTTCTTTTTTTCCCAGAAAAAAAAGAAAAAATGGGAACCCTTGTTTGAAAGCAACATCTAGCAGTTTTCTATCCAAGATGACTTTCAGATGTTTTATTCTTCTGTCATTTTAAAAATGAGAACAATGTATTTTTTATTTTAAACTGATGTCCTGAGCAGCAACCTCACTCAGACAACAAAACCCATAGTATTTCTTTTAGAAATGATAACTGTTCTCCACATTTATGAAAAAGTCAACCCTCCTCTTCACCTAAAGGATCCTGAACATATCAAAATGCCTGATAATCAGAGATACTCTCACAAAGTTTCAGTTAATGTACTTTCTACTAAGTTGGCCAAAGGATCAACCAGTCAAAGTACTTCAGTACTAATATTCCAAGTACTGAATGTGCTCAGCCTTCCTCAATTTTGGACAGTACGTAAGTAGGTGACTCTGACAATGCGTTACGGAAGTCAGCAGCATTTCTGTGCGACAAGTAGGACTGAGTGGCAGTCTAACGTGATAGCCCTGCTTCCTGTTTAAACCAAAGAGTTTGTTCAAACATGTACGTTTACACCTTATTTCCTAAAATATGAGAAAAGGAAGGTGATCTTAAGGAGTTAGCCATACCCTCAAAACTAGCATTTTATAGGTCTAAACTGTAACCCAAAATGCATATGGGAAAAAAAGAAGAAATTCAAGCAGACCGTGACACAAAAGGCTACTATACTGAATTTCTCGAGCTATTTTCATCCATAGCTGCATGCCTGACATAGAAGTCATCCTCGTGCACGTGTTTTTTAGCTTGATGAGCCTGTCATATGCTCTGTCTTTACATGGTATAGAACCCAGCTATATACAGCAGTAGCTGGGGAGATCATGAGATCTGGAGTGAGTTACTGGATAGTGTGAACTATCAGAGAAACTCATTTTGTGTGTGTATTTGTTCTACTAGCAGTCTACCATCCGTTTTAGCTGAAGAGGAGGAACATGCTATCCATGCTGTTCATGTTTGTATGAGTGCAATGAGTGTTTATGCGGGTGTTAGCAAGGGACTGCTGTCTGTCTGTATTGATCTGTGTCACAGCCATGTGCCATTTGGGCAGGTATTCTGTGTGTGCACGTGTGTGTTCCCATCAGGAACGTGTGCTCAGCTTTGCTCCTCACTGCAGCTGGGACCAGGGACCAAGACCTGCGACCACCTTCCATCTATAACGCTAGGATAGGATTCCTGAGTCCTACAGCCCACCTGATTTCTCAAACTCTAACAACAACAACAACAAATTGCTGTAATCAACTGCTGTGTATGCTACCATTTTTATTTGCTTTTTCTTGATGAAAAAGACTTTCTTAAACTGTCTTAAAGCTACAAGCCAAGATTGAGGAATAAGGTACTTTTAAGAATTTTTTCCCTGTTAGGATTTTTGTGAAGCTTGCTTTTTGAGTTTGTTATTTATATATCTAAAGAGCAATTACCTTCTTAGCAAAATAAAGTATTTTTAAAGCAGGGAACCAGGTCTAGAATTTCCCAGGTCCAGAATTTTCCAGAAATACAATCTAGACGATGAAGATCCCTAATAAAATCATAGTAATTGTTAATAGTTAAAGTTATAAAAAGATCCTTCATTTTAAGATCACTGTCTCACTCACTCCCGAATATGATAGTAGCTAAAGGCGATAAACATGAGGAGGGTCTATTTTCAGGCCTCTGGAAGACGCTGTGGGGTAGCAGCCAAGGCCTGCTGTTCTCTGAGGGATGAGGAACCAGGGGCCGAGGGAAGTCATGCTACCAGCAGGGCCCAGCCCCACAGCACTTGACCAAGGGAGCAAGGCAGGCCCAGGAGTGGTAGCTAGGACAAGGGAAGAGTCCAAATCATCAGAGAAGTTCATGGGGATGGGGCAGGTCAAGCCAGGAAGTCAATGGTCACAGTGATTGACCAAGTCAATCACCATGCAGTGATTGCCCGACAAGTCTGTTGCAATGAGACAAGTCTGAGATCAAGCTGCAAAGTCAGCCCCAGGGACAGGAACCAAATCCACAGCCTGGTGTAGCTGGAAAAAGGTCTCTCACATACAGCACATACATCTAGTGAGCACCAAATGCTCAGGCCTGAGTTTAAATGAAGTCCATGGGGGCCTATCGGTCGGAGGAGATATAGGAGAGGTGTCAGGTGAGACTGGTTAGGGTCATTAAGGCCTCTTAGTGCCCTCAGGACCCTGACAGATATGGACAGGCTTTGTTTGATGGTCAGTAGATGTTTTCACAGTTGTGTTGGCTGGCTTGAACATGGAGGTCAAGGTCTGTACTGACAGGAGATACAACTACTTCTTCCCTACTTGTTCTGAGATGCAGTTGGAGGAAATGAGTTCACTGACCAGGGGAAACTTGTGCAGCTGCTGTGTCTGCTTTTCAGATGGAGCAGAAGTTTGCTTTTCTGTATTACATTAAATGTAAAATATATTGTGAAGGTTGAGCAAGAACTCTGAAGTCACAAAACTGTTCGGAGTAAATCCTTCATTCATAACGTGGCATATTGCATGTCATTTGTACTGTGCAGAAGAGACTAAATAACAATTACTAATGTTTTGAGGATTTGGTTTTCCAAGGGTGTAACTGATCAGCAGTAACACAAGCTTGGATAAGGCATTTTATTGATGACTGCCATGTTCCAGTAGCAGGGATACTTGGCACCCAACTCCAAGGTGGGTGTAACTGAAGAAAGGTTAAACAGACACTGTTCTGCCTAAGAAAGCACCTTGCATGGATATATAAGCTTAAACATTTTTGTCATTGGTCACATATTATAGTAATCAGAAGGCAAATGTGCTCAGCAGCAGGAGCTACATTAACTACAAAAGAGCTGGTAGAGAAAGACCACTGAGATCACAGTGTCAAGATCACAGAAGTCCGAGATGCCAGCAAGGAGTCTCTGTAAGCTCAGTGGATGGTCTCCTTTGTTTGTGTTGTGAGATAGTCTTCAGTTATATCATTGCTGTCCCATTCAATCCACAGAATGAGCAGTGAAATTCACCTTAGTTTTCTGTTGCTCTTTACAAGTTAGATGTCCAGTCTAAGATATATATGTAGGTTCTCTTTCTAGTCACTGGAGAGCACTGGCTATCTCCAGAGTGTAATATGTGCCCCGTCTGAATACAGGTATCTGAAGTTTTCAGAAAGGAAAAAATCACAGTAGTTTCTTAATAGAGTGAGACTTGATAATTTTTGTAGACTGGACATTTAAGATTAAATCACTAAAATTAGATGAGATCAGTTTCCTCCTAGGTACAGAGAGGAGACAGATTTCTCTCTCTGTGTTCTGGTCCCTGACTGCACGCCAAAACAAGGGGAGCAGAAGACACAGTCAAAGTCTTTCAGAAATACAATCTCCTGTGGTTAGCACACATCCAGTGTGGTGAGTCTGAGGAGCTGAAAAAGGCTTTGCTATTGAGTGATGTTCAATTCTCCAGGGATTGTAATTTGTTTCTACAGTTTCTTTTTTTCCCCTTTTTTTCTTTTGTTAAATAAACCTAGAGAATCACATTAGTTTTTACATGTTAAAAACAGTCCCATCAGACTTTTCATTGGTTATTTTGGTTGTTTTATTGCCTCCATCTTTTCCTGTAAGAACCTAACATTTATTTAGGGGTTAGGGGTCAGTCTTTTGCATCCCAGGAAAAATCTGTCCAACTGGCCAGTAACAGAAAATAATCTTACTGCTACTAGTAAGTCATCTACTCCTACTAGTAAAAAGAAAGGCTGGATCATTATGGTTGAAAATTTCAAAAGAAAATAGCATTGTGCAAATGCCAGATATGGGAAAAAATCATTTAAACAGTTACAGTTTGGCATAATTTTAAGGCCTTGGAAAATAAGGTCTTATAATAGCCTCTACAGCCTATATAGAGTAGACTTCATTCCTGCTGTTGTGTTTCAGTGAATCCCAGAATATGCCAATAATTACCCACTTGTCTGGCAGTCCTAAATATTCAAAGGATATTAGGAAAGTTTCAGTTCGAATGCAATTCTCCAGAAATTCAGACATCCCTACAGTCTTCTACAGAAGGTATGAGTTCACTCTTGTCACATTATGTCAACGAGAAGCCATGCTGCTGTGTAGCTGACATCCTCTCTTTGGAGTTATTAGCTTTGCCCCTTGACTATACATTGGCATAGCTGGTAGCTTAGCGATGAGCTGTGTTCAGTCTCTCTAGACCACATCTCTGTCTGCAGAATCTGGGTAGAGGTGCCCATGGGAAAGGAGTGCGAGAAGTACTGCCTGTCTTGTACATAAGGGAGATGGCTGAGACAGTGTGTGTAGTGTGAATAGCAAGCTTGATTATAACTGTGAGGTTTCTGTTTGTCAGCTTAGAGAAAACTATCTGCAATCATAAATGCATGCTGTGCAAATGTTACTATATTATCTCATTGTAATGGTTTCTATTTTGTTACGACACAGCACTGTTTTGCACAGCGCACTGTAACTGGGTTATCTGGAAGAGTGAAGACCTGCCATGGGACAGCTATGTCCTGTTAAATTTAACAAACTAAATAACTCACAGTAGCTTTCAGACCACGTATTATTTATTATCAGTCATACAGATTCCCTCATCTGTTTCTCAGATTTGACCTCCACCGTGGAGTTTTGCCAGCAGAGTTATTTCAGCTGCAAGTGTGAAAATAATCACATTCCCTTGCTGATAGAGCTGTGCTGCAGGAGAGGGCTTTTGTTGGCTTGATTAATGTTGCAGGGAAAGGAAACAACCAAGTGACAGAAAATTTCTCATCAACGAATGCACTGACCATCTTCGCTAGGCTGCTTTGCCAGAATGATTGTGCTCAAACGGTGATATCAACAGAGCCTCTGTGGCTGAGATGAGCCCACAGAGACAAATGCTCTTTAAAAAGCAGCCAAAATGGAGCCCACATGTAAAAGGAAGAGAAAGCATTTTTTGCTTATATGCATCACAGACAGGGTTAAACATTCTGAGAAATACCCTGAGAAATACTAAGACCCTCTTGAACTCAATAGCAAAAGCCACGCTGAGTAGGCACAGAACAAGTGGCACAATTCCGCCTGAAATTTATTTTTCCTTTGACTCTGTTAGTCTGTTTCTTCACTAGTAGGACTAATTCATTTCTTTGCTCACATTACCTGTCTTTTTTTCCCCCAAGACTTCCATTATTTAATTCTTTTATCTATTGACCTATAATATTTAGTCTTTGTTTTTGTTTATTAGAATGCCAATGCACTCTCCTTCCTTTTTGTCGCTTTATTAATGTACAGCAACACTGTCTTCTCAAGATAATGGAAATCATTAGAACAAGACAAATATCCATGGAGAACTGTGAGCTCATAGAGATTAATCACTTTATCCTTTGGGAGTTATTTCTAATGGAGGGACATATCTTATGCTGAATGGTCTGAGGGAGAAGATGAAGTCAGAAAAGTTAAACAATCATTTGAAAAAGAACATCACTACGAGCTGTGAACAGGATGATAAGAGTCTGGACAGGGTAGAGGTGTGAAATATATTTTGCAGCAGTGTTTTGCAGAATCCGGTGGGTCCTCACTGCAGCCTATTGCAATATACTGAAATGTTGATGTTAAAACTGATTCCCTGAGATGTGTAGGTAGTATCTGTTTTCTTCTTGGTACAAAATATTACTGCTCAAGTCAGCATTCAAGTCCCTCAGCTAGTCGCAGAATACTTTTAATGTTATCTGAAAGTCTTGAGGCTAATCTTTAAAATGAGTAAAGATTCAAGACCCAACTACAGTAAAGGCAAATTTCAGTCTATGAACTGCCAAGATAGCTGATCTCCTCTAGGGCAATGCAGCTCACAAATCAGAAGAGAAAACTGGAAGGTTGGACAGCCTCGGGATCAAACACAATTTTTCTTTCTCATGAAGCTTCCACACCTGCTTACGGTGCAACTTCTCTCTCCTGGTTAACCCAGTCCTCTTGTATTCAAAATAATACTAGCAACAAAACTACACTGTCTTAAGGGCAGATTATATGCCATGAAATGATGTTTTTGACTGAGTTAGAAATAATGATAATTCTGTGACTTTTATTACATTTATATGAAATAAAAATGTTCAGTGTTATTTTTTATTTGTCAGTTTTATAACAATATAATACAGGTAATTACATTCAGATCATAAGTGGATAAGCTAACATTTTATATTTCCAGGTGCCGATGGAACTGGAGTAAGAAAAGTACAGCAGAATAATTCATCAGGTGATGGATGATTAGGACTGAATACAGGACAAGTCCCAGTTTTGAACAAGGTTTTCTCATGTGAGACCACCAGTGGTCATTTCCTGTAATTGGTCACCTTACTGAAATTTATCTGTCGTCCATCATTTGAATAATGTCCTTGAAATTTTTACATACCTCTTGCCAAGGATCATTGACTGGGAAAAAGAGTAAGCTTCATATCTGCACAGTAATTTGTTAGAGAGGCAATTATTCAAAACTTACACATTAATTTATTTCTTCTTAGAGATGTTAAAAAATGAGTCTTTTGAAATTAGAAAAAATATTATTTGGATTTCATCTGAAGAAATTGTTAAAAACAAGCAAAAGTGCTATATAACTTCAAAGGTTACTCAGTTGCAAAAGTAGATGGATGTCACCTGTTATACTCATTCTGTAGTCACAGTTAACATCATAAAAGCTAATGGCAACCAAAACAATTTTCAATTCTAAATGTCTTCTCAGGAAATTAAGGAGGCATAATTAAGCTAACATGACTATACTATTGTAACTCTCTATGTAGATGCTTATTCTGGTATGAGAGTGGCTTTTTCCAATCCAGCTGAAATCTGCTCTGAAAAAAATTAATGACAATACTGGGAAAAAAAAACACTCTGATAATGAGATAAAATTGTCCACATGTGAAATTATATTAATGTCACTGTAGGACTCTAGAATCACAGTCTACCTTTTATGGCCATAATTTTTCGTGTGAACAAGCCATCACTGTAATCTTCTGACAAATGCCAGTAGCATTAGCACAATCTAAGTTAAGTCTTGCATGAAGCTCCTATTCTAAACAAAATTCAGCTGTGTTCAAGCTGCTCCCTGCATTTGCATTCTTCTCTGTTTCTGGGAAACCATGCTAAAAGCTGACCAGTGACATTTTTGCCTTACATTGCTGACATGTAAATTCTCTTAGCGTGCATTTTATGTGCTTTTTTACAATGCTTTATTATTCTTCAAATGAAAATGGGTATTTAGAAGTAGTATGTCTAAAATAGTCTTGCCAATTGAAAAAAATTATTGCTCTGTATAGGCAAGATTGTTATGTTGCTTAAACAAATCCATCCTAAAAGTGTATTAATTCACCTGGGAAAGAAATGTTTATGGTGCTTTAGAGTCATGCTGGTTTCTCTGTGCTGATGAAGACATATGCTAGTTTAGTTAAGTGAATCTGCGTGCACATTTTAACAATAACATAATTATTCCTGTTTTACTGTTGGGAAATACACTGAAAGATGTGTATTTCAGGTACAATCATGCTATCTTATACTTGCTGACACATGCAACACCAGTATACAGACTTGTTCATGCACATGCCATATTCTTTATGCCAGAGTATTCTGGCAGGAGGCAGCAGTGGTACCTCCACACTTTATTTGCTTTTACACTTTCAGCAGTGATGCTTGATCAAAGCACGCTATCAGTGTGAGGAGGGCTGTCATGAAGAGCTTTCTGTATCTTTTTCCTGCTCCGGTCACATATGAATCTCCATGCTTTTGAACTAGTTCTTGAGGTCTTGGGATATACTCTAGAGATACTAGAAGGATGATTTTCAATGTTGTCTTGGTGGATCTTAGGGCCCAAATCCAGAATCTGAAGGGATTCTCAAGACCCTTTAACAAGTGCTTAGCTCAATATTGGATTTTCTATATTTTATGGGCAAAACCCATCTTCCCCTGGAAGAGCTGGGAAATGGCTTTTCCTTCTTCTCACGGCAGTTCCAAATTCCTGTGGCCACCTCTGCTAGGCTCTCCTCTCCTAGCTACGCTTTTCCTTATCAAAGGCAGATGTAACTGCCCTAGGGCCCAGTCATTCCGCACGCCTCCTCAGTGCAGTTCGGGGACTCGTGTGTGCTCAGACAGGCTTGTTTTCCTGTAACTCCAGTGTGCCGATGTGCGGCCCCAAGGCGAATGTGGGCTGTGTCTGGCAGCGGCAGCTACCGATAACATCACATCTTGCCTGGCTAGCCCAGCCTGCGGGCGGTTGCCACCCTGCTGCAAAGCTGGCGGCCTTAGCGGCTCCTTAGCGCCTTCCTTTGCAGCCTGTTTTAGCAGTGCTGTAATTCCAGTTCGCCTGCCTTCACACTTTGAAGATTTGCTCGGGAGGAGTGGAAGGATGAGCACTTGCCTTCCCCTCGGCCAGCCCTTCCCTGAGGGAAACAGCCCCTGGCAGACGGGAGGAGACTGTTCTGAGACAGATTAAAGTGCTTTGGTAGGATTCCTCAGAGCCCTTCTCTCAAAGCTCTCCGTGGAACCCACGTGGATAAGGTGCCTCTCCACCTATAGGATGAAGAATACAGTCTGACCCTATGGGCAACGACAATACATCTTTGTGGCGTAAAAAGCACACTCTAGAGGACGTCGGTGCAACTGGCAGGAAAAGGCATTGTGGAGGCCGGGGTTCAGTGGTGAAAGTTAGAGCTGACTCCCCTGCGAATAATGAAAGCTGTATCTAAGAGTACAGGAAAAATGGAATAACCTGGTTTATTTTAAAGGTACAGAGTTCCAATTAATTTTGCAATGCTTCAGATGTGAATGTAGCTTTGGCCCTTTTGTAGTTTCAAATAATTTATTCTCCCTTAATTACATAATTTACTAAAACTTATAGGGGAGTGATAAAGTTAATTTAATTGTTTTTACTGATAGAATTGAAGAGGTGAAAGCAGTCTCCAGTTACTGCAGCAAAGCACCGGGATCTATTTAGAGAAATAAATTGATTTAGATGCCATAAAAAGTGGCAGCACAAAGTTGAAACATTACTCATACTGTTAAATAATTTAGCTAGCCATTTCTAACTCACTTGAGTATATCTGACTTGCTGCACTTCAGTCCTGCCTTTTAGCATTTAGTTTGCAGGCTTTTGATCTCTCTGAGATGACTGCCTCCCATGAAATTCAAAGGAGTAACTTTGAAATGCACCATGTGTCTCGAAAATACTTGTTTCTTTTTTTCCTACTAGCTTCAGATGCAAAGGGACAAGACCTCTCAGAAGTTAAAGCATTGTTTTACTCACAGCAATATTTTTCTGGGCAGCTCTTCCGCCTCCCGGAAAGGCCATTGTTTCTATGAGCTAAATTTCCTGCAGTTCAGAAGATCCCTCATAGCCAACATTTCAGGCAGTTTCTGTGAGAAAGCTTCACTTGACGAAAATGAGAGCCAGAGCCCATCACCTACCCGTTGTCTGTTTACATGCGGTAACTCAGCTTAATCATGATGTAAGTGAAAGCCCCTCTCTGATCCCATAGAGTCGCGGAAGATGTTTAATTTCTTATTCAGATGTCTGTTTTGAACTCCAGTGTGAAAGTTAAAGATGAATGAATAATCTCTGGACTGGAAATAGATGGTTATCATTGGAAACAGTGCCCTTATTATATTCATCATGAACGAGATCAGACAGTCATGCTTATATACTCTTATTCTTTCTTATACATGCTTCAAACATCAAATTTATTTCCAAAGTTGAGAAATGTTATGAGATAACTGTATTGGAAAGAAAAACAAAACAAAAAAAGAAACACAGAATTTGTTTCATGCCTTAACGATGTAAGAAACCAGTGTTGCCTGACCACCCATTTTTGTTCAGTGGTAAGTGAAGGAAAAAAAAAGGAAAAATTAGGGAAGTAATTAGAGGAAAGAAAAGCTAAAAAGCCAATATTAGTGAGTGTAAATTACAAATTATGAAAAATGGTATGTCAATAAAAGGAGAGAAAGATGTCAGAGCAATTGTGATTGGAATGTTTGAGGATAAACAAGAGTACCTTCTCAAGGGTATTGGGAAGAAAATAAAATGTAATTGATATTGCTACATGGAAATAGAGGTTGTTGAAGAGTAAAAGGAAAAAAGTGTTTAATCAATACATGCTTTTGTCTTTCATTTGTAAAGGAGCAGAGGACTCCAGTGATACCACATGAAAATGGAAAAATACTTTCCAGCTTGCAAAAAAGAAGGGAATCTCACTAACTCTAGCCATGCCAAAGAGGGGTGTACAGCCTGTGCTTGTCAATGCAGTCAGTGCTAGTTCCTCCACTCACTGGCAATGCTTCCATAGCGGGGTTTATCCCATTCTTAATTCCTAGGACTGTAGCATCTAAGTTGCAATGAGGGCTCAGGGCTGGGGAGCCAGGCTTATTATATTTCCCCTTAATGACAATAGAGCAAAACTTGCCTATGCAGCAGTAGAGGCCACCAGAGCAGTTAGCCTTGCTCTGAAGCAGAGGTGCCTGCACAGCTTGTGTTGGTTGTTAAAATTACAGAAAACTGGAGTTGAAAAAGGGCTCCACCTTATGCGCTTGGCTAGGGGTAGTTTCAATGGATTCTGCATATGGCTAAGTTCTGTGACCCCTCTAAACAGCGACTGACTGGGTGCCCCACAGAAGCTGCCTTTTTATTTTTAGCAGTCACCAGGGTAATCGCTCTTGATAGCACAGACTGTGTTTGCTCAGAGAGAGCTTATCATGCCTTAAAATATTATATCGTTATAGTGTTTTCCAGTGGCTTCCTGATAGTCTCAGCACATTGAAGTGCTTTTTTGTTCCAGAGTCAGTACCTCATCACAGACGTGTTCTTGGTTTAAGGCTCCTGAATATTTCCAGCACTGTTTAGACTATAGGTATGTATGTACACAATGCTTTTTCACCCACATTATTAAGATCTGTGTACTTATGGCAATGTTACTGGTACATTGGTCAGATTTATTTGACTCTCTTCAGGTTACAACAGTTCTCACATCCTTGATGGTAACCTGTTCAGGTCTTAATTGCTTTATAAGTGCAGTTAGTCAAACTGGTCCCTCCCCATTCTGCATATAACCACCAGCCCCTTAAGAAACATGGGTTTTCCTCATCACATATTTATTTTTCAGTGCCTTGTTGAAAATAGATTTGACATAACATAGCAATAGATTACAATTCTAGTACATAATGATATCATCATCTTCAGGGCTAGTGATTCAATACTGAGTGAAATATTACGTGTAACAGATCAGACATTTTAGTACTCTAAAATAGCCTGTCTGACCAAGAATTACTAGATACTGTCTTAATCTCTGTTGCTTATACTGTGATTTCTTGCTGACTATATTCAATTTTCTTCTTTTTTTGTTGAGACTGTCTTTAATTGATTTACTACAAACTCATAACTAAAAGCTTTTTTCTTTCCCATAATTTCCATTCAGTTCCTGCTGTTCCTGCTAAAGTAGAACTTGTCAGCCACTGAAGGTCTACGTGCTATTTTTGGGCATTTTAATTGTAGAAGGATGTTTGGTTGTATTGCCAAAACCTGATGATAAAAGATAGCGAACACAAAATTGCTTGTAAAGTGTGCTTGTCAACATCAAAATGTGGTCTTAGTCTGAAGAACACCACAATACATGCTTTCTTCCAAGTCATAAGAGATTGGTTTTTGGATCAGAATAATGTGTTGCGGTGAGGATTTGCAGCCATTTCTCTAGGGTAACCATGCCGTTGTAGTACATTCCTGAAGCTTCCCTGTCAGCTCCCTGATAATTGGTACCTGTTTGCATATAATACACACATAGAGTATTTTGATTGCTAATATATTCTTCCAGTTGAGGACCCCTTGGTTTTCACTAGTTGTGAATCTTATTTGTCCATGGGTCATCAGTTTATTCTTTTATTTTCATATATCTATCTATCTGCAATACAACTCTATATAGACCACAATGTTGTAAAGCTATGCTTAATGGTAGGCAATCTTCTAATATACAGTTCAGGGTGGTGGATCTTTCCATGCTTAATTTGTTCATCTGCTTCTACTAATGCTTGAAATACTGTGTTTTAATATCAGCACACCACATAGACCTGGTAATGTTCCAATCAGATTTATTGGCTGTTTGTATAGCATTTGAAACTAATGAGGATCTAACTTTCTAAAGGAGTAATAATTCTGCTTCCTTATATACTAAAACCTGTACTCTTTCAGTTCCCTATAGAAAGACTTTAATCACTTCACAGCCCATCAGCAGTAATTTATCCCAAATGGATTCAAGATCTACACTATTCAGTGTTCCATTCATTACTCCTAAATTTCCTAATAAAGTACTTTAAGTACTACCTCTCCCTTTCATATACTTCCCAATCCATTGCTTAAATAGGCTTTACTTAGCATATGTCCTATTTGAATAGTAAGGAAACATATTTAAATGAATACTTACTGAGTTCATTTGGACCATACATTTGAAAGGCCTTCTGGCTTTCCATAGCTTTGCAAAGTTGGGCTTCTGAGGATTTAGATTTCCTTCTAAAATGATTGTTCATATTCGCCCAAGAAAGGAAGTAATATGAGCAGATAAAGACGGTGTGTGAGCATGGGTAGGTCTAGTGCTGGTACACTCAACATAATAGGTTCTGCATTTTGAGAGAGTTGAGCATTAGATGGACTTATTACTGTGGACTGATGGCTGAGGTAGAGCAATGGATGTGCAATTAGTAATAGTAAAGACGTGTTAAAAAGGAATCCAGCTGCAGCATAGGCTGTCTTTTGGCCAGGGTACATGTCAGTTATGTTCCTGCATAAGCATGTTCCTATGCTCTCTGCTAGAGAAAACCAGTAGTGTTTAGTTATTATTTACACACTTACCAAGGGGATGGAAGCTGCTACTGTGAAAAGACCTACCACATGGTTAACAGCAAGACAGTTATATAACATATTTTATGAAAGGGGAATGGCCAAGGAGGTCATTTTGCAGAGCAAATAATGAAAGTATTATGCATAGACTTATGAATCAAACTAAAATACCATATAGCAGGTCAACCTTGCTCAGGATCAATGGACCCTCCCAGCAGAACAACCAAGGAAGCTCTTACAAAATCAGTAAAAGCTAAGAGTTAAAAGCAGTGGGCTAATATGACTATTAAAATTAACAAAGTTGTTATATAAATTCTAACTCAGTCTAAGCTGAATGAAAAAAGTGAGACCTAGATGGTGAGCAATCACCGATGTGATATATATAAAAAAATGGCACTACTGCTGTATCCCTTTTGTAGAGAATGAAAATTGAGTCCCCATATTTAAGAATTTCCACAATGTGTTTTACATATCTGCTATAGAACATGAAGTTTAACAAATCTGGTGCAAACCCATATCGAAGCCATAGCTATTTATTATGCCTCATAACATTGGAGGAAGGCTTTTTTATCTCCTCTTCTTCCGAAAGGTGACTTGTGAGAGCACATGCCAGTCTACTTAAAATTTGAAAAGGTGGCACATCTTCTCAAAGACTTGCGCTAAAATCTTGTATTGAGGTGGTGTTACAAGGGTATCCTGTTCTGTTCTAACACCCCTAGCCATCAAAGTTAAGGTCCACTTAGCTAAACTGGGACTAGAGGCAAACCTTTTATTGATTTCCCCAGTTACAATATATGTAAAGGATATATGAGAGATATGGGGACTAACAGAGCTATCATGTAATCCTATCATGTAATTTCTACAAAAAAGTCAGTGCTGATATCAAAAACTCTATTTCACTAAAGAAAATATTTATTAGGGAACTGACATTGTTTGTAACCCCTTTATGGGAGGACTTTTTAGGAACTGGGTATCCAAGGACAAGGACTTGGACCAAGGTTTGATTCAAGACTCTCCCACTGACAATTTCTGTAAACCGTTAGTCAGAGGTCTATGAAATTCTGCAATCACTGGAACAAAATCTTGTAAAAACTAAATAATCCTAATAACACAGTATCTGCAAGAGACGGCAACTTCCGTATCTCTTCTTTATTTATTAGTCACTCTTCCCTCCTCTCCTGAAATAACACTGAAATATGTAACCTCTCTCTGAAAAAGCTGCGCCTTTGTCCAGTTTACTGTAAATCTTGACTGAGCTGCAGGGCTTCTTCCATATAGCTTAGCTCTTGTGCTTGCTCATTTTCAAAAATTAATATACCATTAATATATGATGTGTTCCACAGCTTCCTCTTCCAAATTATCTCATGTTTTAATAACATGCAAATTATAAGTGGTGGGTGCATTAGGGAATGCCTCTGGCACTCAAGCTGAATAGCTTTGTTTTCCTTGGAAGGTAAAAGCAAACCTATACCACTGTACTGCATTGAGGGGATTGCAAGAATCACATTTGCAACATCCATTATCAGGAACTATTTCAGGCTTCCTAAAAATCACATTTAACACCAAGCTGCTCTTGGAGCAACTAGTTTGGCTGCTCATTTTCCTCATAATCTGAGCCAGCTGCTTTATTAAAAGACTAATTGTTTTTTCATATTTCATTTAGTCACATCTTCTCTCCATCCTTCTGGTTTTGTTTTGTTTGTCACCCCCTGCCCCTGCTTAAGGTGCCTTCTAAGACTAAGCCAATCTTTCTGCACTGGCTAGCAAATCTCTATTTTTTTTTAAATGTAGCTTCATCTTTGAATGAGGGATGATTTTTTTTTGACACGCTTGTTTTGGTTTAGAATGTATTGACTTGAATAAGTTTTTCTCTTCTTTATTCAGTTTATTAAACTCTCAAATTTCATGCCTTTTTTTTTTTTTTTTTTTTTTTTTATTCCCCAGCCCTTTGGACAGCTTTTACAAGCAGTCCCACTCTGTTTCTCCAAGATCAATTGGACCCAAAGTCAGCTTTAAGGACTGACGAATGCCAGTCCCTTAAATACCGTGAGTATAAATTCCCCATCATCAGGAGCAGTCACTCCACCCTGCTGAGGCACAACCCTGATGTAGTAGCTGCTGTAGTTCCCTACAGCTGCTTTTATGCCACACACACCTCGTTTGCTTTTTGCTTTTCCCTGGGAGACGATCTGGTACTACAGCACAATCTATTGGGCCCATCTTGCAGAGTTATTGCCCATTTCTGGGTCAGCCTGCTGTTCTGAATTAAATGCAGCTCTGCATCCCGCTGCTCTCGCTGCTCAAGTGGGCTCATTTTGGCCTATGTTGCCCTCGCATCTCAGCAGCCCCTCCACACCAGTTTACCTATGAAGGTCCCTAACTCCTTTGCTATTGCTCTAAACTGAGTGCCGTCTCATTCCAATTTAACCATAGTTTGCACTTTATCTGTTTTTACTGCTAATTTATCTTTCAGTTGATTGTTTAGTTGATATCCTTTTGATCTATCTTTATATTTAATAGTATAATCCAAACAGTAGCCTGTGCCTCACTTAATTTCTGGCTTAACTTTTGCTCCCTCTTCTGGGAGGTCGCTGCTTTTTTCCACACTAGAGTGCTTTTCCTGGAAATCCCATGATATAGCTGCTGTCTGTAACCCTTTGGGAACTGCATGTCATTCCCTTGGTTTATATTCTGTTTCTTGCCGTTACTCTCAATTCTTCTTTGGCTTGGATCCTGTTTTCAGCTTCCTTCCCTACACACCAAAATATCTAAAGTGCTCATCCAGTACCATAAATCAGTTCTCCACTTTGTGTTTATATTTTTGACTCATTCTTCTTGCTCTACATTTCCTAATTGTCCATAAAAAGCATCCTCTGTCTTTAGCACTCTATTGTGAAAACCATGATTCTAAATGGAAGTAATTTTTCTGCTTCTATTTCACTCTTTCCATTACCAGACAGGTTGCTAATCCACTGCCTATTCACTAATTCCCCACTGCATAGCTTGTTTGGCTATTTGAATCTGGGTTGTAGTCCAAATGAGTTGAAAAATATCTCTTTCCCTTTAATGACAATAGAGCAGTGATTTTTAGTACAGTTTCCTGCAAATATCAGTTCTGAGTAAGTCTGCATGTGGATAATTCTGGAGTTTAAATGCATATTCAGATTTTATGAATATTTAGGAACGGTAGGAGGGAGGAAATGGTAACAGGACGCTTGCTAGACTAACCTTAGTTCTTGGCAAAACATGGAAAAATGACATAGATTCAACTGATAAAAAATTAAAAGAGAAGCATTATAATTAAACTTTGTAAACATAATTTTATGAAAAATAAGCTTTGTCAAACGGATTTGATTTCTCTTTTACAATTATAGTTGATAAAGTACATAATGGACTTTACAGTAAAGTATTTCATTTACTAAACTAGACATGCTGATAAAATATTAGGACTATGCAATATCAATAAAGTACATTGTAAATGGAACAAGAGCTGGCTCACAGGTCTCAAAACCTACTTGTCAGCAGGGAGCTATTACTGATGATGTTATTTTTAGGAAAGTTCTCCAGAGATTAGTTCTAATTCTTAATCAGCTTCATTTTCATCAGCTCTGTGTTCTTCGCATTTTTCAGTCTATGAGGAGAAATAGGTAAAAATAAAACTAGTAGTGTTAGCATTTGTGAATAGTCCACAGTGGTGAAGGTTATGGAGACTATGTCAGTCAGAGCAATCTGGACTACAGGGGAGAAAGTCCAGCTCACACATTGTACACGAACACAAACTGATGCAAGGACATACGATAAGGAATAAGACCGTTCTGAACATGCTTACTGGATAGAGTTCGTTTTCTGGAAAATAACGAGAGGCTTTAGTAGAGAGGCAACACAGTGTGATTTGATATAGCAAAATGTTTGTGGTGCGTAAAAAACAAAACGATGAGTGGGAAATATGGAGGTGATTTTAACTCTCTATACACAATTCCTACCTGTGATATCAACACTTTAAAAAGAGAGTTGAAAGAACAAAGAAGAATCACAACACTGAGCCAGAGTTAGAAGAAAACCTTATACTACTGCAGACATCTTCACTGCATAGCTAATGAATAATTTTATTAGACTTCTGCCCCTGAACACCACTCCTTCCACAGTGCATTTCTGTCGATCAAGTTTACTGGTGTCCTCAAATGAGATTCATATATATGTGTATATACATATATATTCCATATATTCCTAACCTAGGTAGGCTGAAGGGCAAACGGTTTCCTTTGGTCTTTTTTTCTTACACTTCTCAGAAACCTGTGAGCTGAGCACTGAGGAGGACGCAGAGCATCCATCAGAATTTGCAACACGGTCATTAACATGTGCATCATTCTATTGTTTATCAGAGCAGCTAAGCTGCTAAAAAGCATCCTGAGAGGCTGAGAAAGTTCAGTTTGTTTAGTTTATCAATTAGAAGATGGCCTTATTAAAGTGCACAAGCACCTTCTAAAGGAAAACAAAACAAAGCAATAAAGGCCTCTTAGCGGAAATGAGCAAAACAACACCTGTCCAAAGACATCAGACGAGTGCATTTCTGGGAAGGGTTAGAAAATCAGTAGTGAGTTGGAGACATGATCTTCTCATGCTTGAGATTAAAGCTGGAATATGGTAAATTCACATAGTACTCTTGCAATGCTGACACGATACTTTGAAATTAATTCAACATTGCTGAATGTATGAAAGATATTTCCAAAAATGAATAATGTTCATTTACCAATTAATTTAAAGTTGTGATTTCATAATCACTGGCTGCCATTAAACTTTTTTGCAGTCATCCAATGTGTTTGTTTTGAACAGCTATACCAAATGGCCATGTATGCAAGATCTAAGTGAAATAAAATTGGAACAAATTGAAAGAGACAAATTTAAGAGCTGTGTCTTACAGAAATAAAACCCCAATTTGTTTTCTAATTTCTAATTGTTGACAAGTCAGTAGAATGAAATGTGCTTTCAGAAGCTGCACTGCTGACATCATCCTATTCAAGCCAGATGCCTGCTACGTGTATTTCCCCACGCGTTGAAAGTCCCAGTAGTTTGCTTGCTGGACAAGCAAAAAAAAATCTACAAATACAATAAGAAGAATAGAGTATGGGAAACACAGGCTGAGTCAGGGGAAAGAGAAGAAAACATTAAAATGAAATGGGAAAAGCATGAATCCAAACTAAGTTACTCTGGGCAGGATGGGACATGGAGTAAATCACAGAGCAAACAAAAATCACTGGCAAAATAATGATGATCAGAAAGAAAAATAATAACTAAATACAGGATAGTGATTCAAACAAATACTAAGTCTTTCAAGAAGAAATGAGAAGGAAAAATGATTCAGAGGAGCTCAGAGTGATTTGTAGATAGACGGTTCTAAAAGCAGAGAATTTGTCAGAGATTTAAGAGGGTCACAACTAAAAAAGTTTGCAAAATATCATACTGAGGGTGAGAGAATCGGTTTTATTAGGAAAACAGTGAATAAAGAGAAGTAGAGGGAAGAATCATTGTACTCTGAGCATTCACAGCTGTATCTTGCAACCACACTGTATGCCACAGCTTCCAGTTGCTTCATAGGTAATAACAGACTGGCCTGAAAAATTAAAGGCAACCCCTTTTTAATTATTTTATGTAAGTCCATGCTTTTCTAAAATCATCTATTCTTCTCCTTTGAAGAGCAGTAAGTTGAGATATCTGAGGGTTCTTTGTTTGCTTTTTGTTTGCAACATTTCCTTTCTAGTGAGTTACAAAAAAGCCTTTTGAAGCATGTGCTGAATTTAGTCATTCTGTTGCAAAATATGAACCAATGCTTTTTTTTCCCGAAAAATGCTTATAGAGTTTCAGTATCTACATTTTAAGAAATAATACCTATTTTAGGATTCCCTTTCAGAATCCAGGTGCTACCTTTTCTTTTTAAATCACTGGAAAATCTTTACTTTCACTAAATTACAGTCCTGGCTTAGTCAAATGTTTTAATCTAAACAAGAATTAGCTGACAGTGGGGTGGTTTCTAGAAAGAAAATAACGAAAGAACTGCTGTATTCAGGAACATGTTTTCAAACAATGTGTATGATCTTCCCTCCTAAAAACGACTAATAGCAAGCAAAGATATGGAACAGTTATGAAGAACTGTCTTTTTTGGCGTAACTGTATAAATTATGTAATATTTTGCATTTGCGTGCAGGCTCCTAAGTCATGACAGAAAAGGCATGTGTACCCTGCCCCCTATATTTCTGGTAAAAGAGATGAAGTGTATATTTTATGCCTCAGCCTCTTTTAGCTGCATATAGTATTATTTCTACAATTTTACTTCTATTGCTCTTTTAAATCGTGTTTCTGAGGCATGATTTCACTGCAGCTTTCCTCTTTTTGCCATCTCCGCAGTTGAGCAGCTACACACCTCTTCCTAGACCTGCAGCTCTTCTGGACCTTTGGCAAGGTGCCTCTATCCCAGCACTTCCCTCACCACTCGTCCCCTCTCTGAGACTCCTTTGACACCTCAGCTCCTTCCTTCCCTTTCTCCTTCTGCCTCGCTGCCACATGGCACGGAAACAATGTGGTTCCGCTGTCTCCAGCTCCCATGGTCTTGTTGTCAAGTATTTGCTCCCAAACACTAACGAAGTGCCAATAGCTGGTACCTTTGTCCAGGCTATGCTGTCATTCTTAACTTTTTCCACGTCAGAAAAGCCCTCACTAATTTTAAGAAATCAAGACAACGGCAGTGAACATAAAACTACATCCCAGCTTATTCTTTCATCCGCTACAAACCTATCAGTTATATAATCCAATCTTCATGCTTTGCTGTTTGCACCTTAAAGACTAATATGGATTAAAATATTCTCTTCTCATGTAGGAAATTCTAGCAGTGGGGGGACTCATACCAAGATGGGCTGCTTCTTTTGAGGATAAGTTCTTGTTCAACTCCGCTACTGGAATTAAATAAGCAATTACATTTTGGTAAATCACATGGCTTTCATCTTGTAGAAAGTCTAATTAGATTATCACAGGACCAAGAGCTATGTTGAACGGTGTGGGCAGCAGGGCACCTGAAGCTGCTCTATGTGCGGGCCTAGGGATGTTACTAGAGAAATGCTTGGCCCTTGGCTAGAAGGCTGGAGAAGTTTGCGAGCTGGCTCCTACCCTGGGGAGAACTCGCAGGAGAAGATCCACCTGCTGCTGAAAGCTTTAGGGTTAGGTGATACCACTGTGTAGTACAAGCAGCTAATTCCAACACAGCAATTTTAAAACCAGTATGAAGATGTTGCTATTTTTCCTTGAAATATAAGGTCTGGGGCAGATGACTTTATTTTCAAAATGTGGTCAAAATATAAAAATATTGGGATAAGAGAGTTCAGTAGTATTACTATTCTACATTTGACCACTCTTTTGGTGAAAAAGCATTGTGATAAAGTAACTTTCTTGATCTCTGCAGCTCAGTGCACAGATGCTCTGAGCTGGGAGGCCTGCGAGGGAAGACAGATGACAACTATGTCAAACAGAGAGATCCCAAATGCATTTACCTTTCTCATGGCTGATAGGCTCAGCTAAGCACCTTCTCCTAAGTGTAGTTGTCCACATATCATTGATCTGTGCAAAAGACAAATCCTTAAACAAGCCTTACCAATAATCAAAGGCTGGAAAGAGTGGAAAAAACACTCTTGCCAATATTTAGCTTATTTTGAAAAAATGATATCTCAAAATATTTATTAGGAAAACTCCAGGGAAATTGTGTATGTGCATTCTCAAAACTGGGGGAAATAGTTCTGTGACAGGAACTGATTAGGCTCTTACATAAATCATCTCATCTGTGAATATATGGAGACATAAGAAACAAACAGTGCTAAACCTAAGGTTTTTATTTGAAAATAAATGCTGGAAGATAATTTTGTAGAAAAGAATAGAAACTCCAGTCTCTACAAAAAATTTGCATGGGTTTCCAGTGTGGCCCTGGAAAGACCTAGAGATGCAGTATCCCCATCATTCAAAATCCTCCAGGTTTTGTAAGAAAAGACAAAAAAAAAAAGAAAAAAACATTAATACTGTTGCTTCTTCAGCTGAGCAAGTGATTAAGTTTCTCACTTTCCAGCAGCTTGGTTTCCACTGGTGTGAAGAAAATGAATTGCCTGGCACAGGAAGTTTGTTTGCAGCCTCCACATGTATGTCAGGTCGGTGCATACTGAGGGACATTCTGGTGCAGGTGTGACAACTTTGCCACCTGCGGTACTTGCCAGGCTGTGGGGCCAGCACGAACAGAGACCTTTGCTGTTCCTCCTCTTCCAGCATCCCCTTTGCTTCCCCTCCTGCCCTGATTCCTGATATATTTCATTTCAGATACTGTATTTTCTAGGAAGCCTCTGTGCTGTTGCAAATGATTTTGTTATATGTTTCCTTTCATCAGGAGCTACATCTCAGAGGCATAAGCACATAGCAAAGCAGACGTAATATTTTGGGAATCTCTTGCATACACACACGGGATTTGCTGTTACTCAAATGGGAACTTGCTGCCTTGCAAGAGGTGCCATGCATTGCCCAAGCATTGCTGACCAAAGCCCACCGTTTCTTCAAAGTATAAAAATCTGCCTGCACAGCTTTTCCCAGGAAACGGTTCCCAGTTTGCGTGGTACAAAGAATTGTTTAGGACACGCTGTTAATTTACTGTGTTTCTGTACAGTTTTCACTGTAGATGCACCTAGAGTTTTAAGAACATATAACTTGCAACACAATTAGGCAAAAGTACTCTTTCCTTGCGGTTCTCTCACCTGAGCATGAATCACGAGCAAGAACAACAGCACTGGGCTCCAGGGAAGCTAAACCTGGACCCGTGTTTCTTGGGGTGCATGGGGATGGCTGGAGCACCACCTGCTGCACCGTCATAAAACTGCTGCAGCATTTGCAGCTGGGCTGCCAGCACTTCCACACAAACACAAGCCTAAAGGAGAAAGCATGGGCATTTTTCCTGACTGGGCAAAGTGTTGCTAATGTTTTCCACGATTCACTCTTGCACTTGGCCTGTGCTGCTCAGCTTGCCTTCCACCACCAACTTTTCAAAGAAGCTTTGGCAGGATAGTGATGTACTAGCTGTTATAGAGGGTAATAGATGTTGTCATCTTGGTGGGAGCTCACTCTTTCCAACACGTACAATAAGTCAGAAAAAAATAGATGGGGTATTACCTACGTAATGGGGAGGGAGGTGATCATCCTCTGGAGGTACTTATCTCTTTTCTATAAGTACAGTGCTTAGACTAGACGTGGTGAAGTGTGGCAAGATGAGCCTCACCTTCAGTAAGCTTAGGAAATCACATCTTAATTGTCTGCAGCACACATTTCCTTATACTTGCTTACTGGTGCCGAGAGCTTCTTACATCCTGTTATGAGCCTGAGAAGACTTCTGGTCTGGTTCTACATGCTAAACCTCATGATTTTATGCTGGTCTTTGAGAGCCAAAGCTGTTAAAGAAGCCCTGTTTTAGCTGAATTGGTCTATAGCCCACATATGTGTAGCTTTTCCATAGATATGCTATGATCAGAATTGATCTGTTGAGCTCAGAAACATAAGTTTTCATTATTTTTCTCAGTGCTTTTCAGTGATTTCTCTCTCTACTCCTCATTTCCCCCCTAATACATTAAGTCTGTGATCAGCTATAGATGCTTTTAGAGCTACTAAATTTTTCATGAGAAAAGCTGTTTAGAGACATTGTAACTAAGAAACACCAGATGCAGAAAGCATGTCCATTCAGGCAGACTCAGGAAAAAAAAAAAAAAAAAAGGAAAAAAACTCCACTTTTCTACTTTACTATAGAGAGTGCCGCTGAAATATTTGGGCTAACTGCTCCTAGACTCTCAGATGAGGAAGTTTAGCTCAGTACCATGTGGGCATACTAGCCTAGGTCCCCAAATCAGTAATCTCATGTTACAGTAGTAGTTGCCTCCCAGTCAAGTTATTTAGCTGATAAAATGGTCTGCTTCTGCCTTGTAGACAGTTCATAATAGTTCAGTGCATGGCTCTCAGCCCTAAACTATATGCTAAATACTAGTGTATATATTTATGATATTTTTTAATTTACTGATTTCTATAGCTTTTCTTAAAAAAAAGAGAAAAAGAAAAAATAAGAAAGAAAAAGAGAGAATAAAGGCATTTGTGATTGCTTTGTCTATCAGTATCTCTGTTAGTGCCTTTTTTTCAATAATTCTGGTGCCTTTACTTTCAAACTAATCTGAGAGCGGGAGAGGTCTCATAGATTGGAAATTCCTATTTATTTTGTGAAGATTGATGATTTCATAAAGCAGACAGAACTAATAAAATCTTTATTAGTCTGTTTCTCACGGAATACTTTATTTAGTGAAGAGACCTTTAGAGAGAATTAAAACCTAAATCTATCATTTTGAGCATTCATTTGAGCCCATTAAATGAAGCAATTTGCAAGATGAAATGCAAAAGAATTTATCTTATTATTCATCATTGTTTGGACTCCATCTGTTTCTAACTCCCCAAAGCTGATATGAAAATATACATTTTCTTTTTACCAGTATGCAGTCTATTTCACTTCTGCATATTCTAAAAACTTTTCCTGAACTAAAATAAATAGGTCAGCATTCACAGATGAAATTAGTTTCTCTGACTTCAGATTTTAGCATCAAAGTGAAGCATGACTGGCAGTTTATTCAAGTTAGTTTAATTATCTTAGTTATCACTGGTGGTTCTTTTTACAGAATTGCTATCAAATAAATTAACATTTTATAATCACTTTATAATGATGTTAATTCTTTTTAGAGATGTCTATATGAGTGAGAGCTATTTATGATATAAGAGATGATTTTGTGCACAAACATCTTTGATCTGCATGTGAACAGTTCAGAATGCTGGCAGGTAGAAGCAGTATCTTAGTTTCCTATTTTCCAGTGTGCATAGCAGGGGAAAATTGGTGAAAATGTTCTGATTCTGCATCTGGTTTTACGTTGTCCATGACTTGATAGAAACAAGTTACTTTGAAGAAATTAGTCTTGTCTATTAACTGGAAGAAAATAATTTTGATTTGCTTCCCAAAACCTGGGACAATAGTCAGATCAGAGAATAGTCTGGAGAATCACTGGAAAATGACTCAGAAATTTAGAGGTGGTTCTGCTCTTCACTATGAATTATTAAGTTTGCGGTGACGATTTACTATTCATGCATTTGATACTGATAAGGTGAATACAATGTGGCTTATGCAGGTAACTGTGCTGTAAAATACTGTGGATTTCTGGAGAAGGACAATAATCTTTAATGTGGTCATATGATATAGTCATAAAAAGAAAAGAATATGTATTCATCATATCCTTGCATTAGGTATAAAGCATTTTGTCATCAAAACAAAATATGACTGTTTCTTTAGATTAGTTTTCCCTTTAGCAGTGATCAAGTGACTAATAAAAATAAATCATCTCATGCCAGCATGAGATGAGGAAAACAAGGGACAGGAGACCATTATCTAATGTTGTCCCATAATGAGATACTATAATGATGGCAGCAACAGGTATTTAAATATAGCAGTTTTCAGAAGAGGAAGAGATCCTAGCCAAACTGCTTAAGAGGAATTAGGATTCTTTTAGTGCACTACTGGGCTTCTGTATCCAAACCAAATCACAATTAAAATATGTTTAAAAAACTGTAGCTAAATTGACAGAAACTTTTATGGAAACCTCTATAACCAATCAAGTAAAAATAAGGGCAATGTTCTTTGCTACAGTTCAGGATACAACTGATTTTAAGGATTTGTCTCTACTGATGTAGATGGTCTTATGTTCCAAACTGAAGCTGCGAAATGATCATCTTTAAAGATGACCACCCCAAAAAGTGTATGTACGAGTGTTTTTACCCGGGATTTTTTTTTTCCACGGGTGAGGTTTAGTGCATAGTCCTGCACTTTATTAAGCAAAGAATTGTATTTGTTACATTCCAGGCAGTTTTTCCAAACAGATAACAAGATTCAAAACTGGAGAAATGGAATAGGGAAATATTTACTGAGTGAAAGCCACTTTGAGAGGCAGAATGAATATGAAGAAAGCAATACAAGAATAATAACCACTTTGTGCTTCTATTACTTTTGCTAGAAATATTAAATGTTGCTATAATGCCCGATGGAATGGAAAAATTTAAGGATTTTGACTGATTATTGGGCTGTGAAATAGTATATTACAGGTGATAAATTTGGCATTCTCCCTGAATTAGTTGGTCTTTTCCATTTGAATTCTATTATTTCAGAATGTAACATTTCCACATTACTTCAATGTGAGAATTGTGAAATAACTCCAAGTAAGATAAACTAATGAGCTCAAGACCTTTTGGCACCTTTATGATGTCGGTATAAAATCTGAGGTTTTTATTTTCTTTGCTTGAATCAGATATTTCAAAGATCTGATATTGTGTCCCTTGACTTTGCTCAATTATTCCTTCAAGGTTCAAAGAAACCATGTAGGACTGTTCTTGGTTCTCTAGAGAAATTTGGCAGGGGAAGTCTAACTCTTTGATAAGGTTATCTTTTCTTTATTTTCTTTTCCTTTTTAATGTCAATTAAGTTTAATTAGAGTTCCTATAAAACAGATTCAAGCAGTCTTTCCATGGCACTTCGTTCCAATGACTGGATTTTACTCATAGTGCTGGCAAGGCGATACTCCTGCTTATCCTTCAGTAGTCTACAGATGGGTAACTATTGTTCAAGTCCTTAGGAGGAGAAAAGTTACCTATTAGCATCTTTAGCCATCCTCAGACACAAAGGCTCTTCTTCCCTCATTTTACTCTACGTTTTCTGACATGTTAAAAAAAAAAAAAAGTGGATTTTTTGGCCGATCTTCTGCAATTCGCAGGTCGTCGGCTCCTCTGATCTGTGCCAACCATTTTTGCAACTGCTCACCTGTGACTTTTAAAAAGTGAGCAGCTGGAGTCCTCATGCATTTTCAGGGTAAGGCAGAGCGGAACAGCTTGGGTCTGGCGCTTGTGGTGAAGTGCTGTGCACTGACTGCGCGTGCCGCCCTCCCTACCCCTTACCCTGCTCCTTCGAAGCAACAGAGCAAAACGTTCCTTTCCCTGCCTCCGAGCTTGCCTAAGTGCTGGATTCACATCAGCTTCACGTTAGCACCTCGGTTACAGCAGAGGAAGGCGCAGAAGTGAAGGAAGGCACACATCATTCACCACCCCCCCCACAGTAAATGCATGAGGTTAATTATCAGTGTAACTGCTGGCCTTGTGCCCGTGTGCCTTTTATGTAGACCATGTCCACGGTTAATGACCAGAAGAGCATTCAGGCCACTTAGATAATTTTAAAAGGTGAGGCAGGAAGAGGAACACGCAGATCTGTATCATTGCCCACTGCTTTGAGACGCTCTCTGAAAAGGATTTGTAGCCGGAAAACACCTTGGGGGAATAGGTGAGACCTATGGGAGGAGTTCTCAGAGGGATGATGAAATCCTGCCCTAGAGAAGGGATCATCCTCGGGATCAGCTTGCTGAGAAACGCAGCAAAGGAGGAGGCCGCTTCCCGCTCACACCTGCATTCAGGCCCGGCCGTTACCGCACGGCCCGCGCCCCTCCTCGGGAGCGACCCGTAGCGGCGAGCCTTGGCCCCGCCCCCTGGCCCCGCCCTGCTCGCCCCATTGGTGAGGTGGCGAGCGCTGCCCTCTGGCGCCCAATC
>JAWLRI010000379.1:3990122-4066122 GCA_034781795.1 Crypturellus tataupa
GGGCCGCGAGGAGCCGGAGGGCAGCACCCTCGGGGCCCTGTCCTGCCCGACGGGCTGATCCTGCCCCGGCGGCTGCTGCTTGTGAGACCCTCGGGGGACAGAGCGCTCCCGCAGGGAGAGGTGTCATCAACCCTTCTGCATCAGGCTCTGATACAATTTTTTTTTTTTTTTTTTTTTGGTGCATAAGGGCAGCTTTTGCCTGCAATTTTGCCTACCTAGGTTGGCACTTTAAAGAGGCACAGGTAGATGTATTGATTGTCTGTGCTCAGCCTTCACTAGTGGGAAATGCCGCCCTGGAAGTTTGTTAGCTGGTGAAGCTCAATGGGCTTTGCAAGTGGAGGTGCAGTTTAGTTTAATAATTGGTAAGGTGGAAAGGGTAAGAGACAGTATTAGAGTTGCTTCTTGTGCGACTGTATGAAGAAGTGAGTGAGCGTCTTAATGTGCTTCTTATTGGAAAGCATTTCTATGAGACCAGAAAAGTAGCCGCTGTAAGTCAGAGTGAAATGGTGGCCAACTTTCCCAGGTCTCTTTGTTTTCTTGAGATCATGAGCAATCAGAAAAGGTCTCCCTTGTTCTCCCAAATCATTAAACCCATAGTTTAAGTGAAGTAATTTAGTGGGTAAGAACTTCTCCCATGTCTGACTAGTCAGGGCCCCCTGTTGTGATGTCTGGGCCCTTGTTGTTTCAAACCCCTTTTAGCTTGACTGAACTTCTGTTTTGCTATCTGGGAATGTAATTCCTTAAGAAACTCATGAGTTCATTTTATTTATTTATTTATTTTTGTCCTGAGAGGGCCAAGTAGACACGGGTGATTTTGCTATAGGTCTCAGCACCAAGTGTGTAAGTGTGTGGGAGCAGCTGAAGGAGGCAGTTTTTGTAACTTGTTTTTGCTAGAATTACCCCAGTGTTGATTGCTAGCTCTGTAACCTGATGCCAGTATTGTATTCTAAGGCTTATTGGGGTAGCATTGCTTTTGTTTTGCCTGCTTGCTGTGTGGCCCCAGCAAAGCCAGGCTGTGGTTAAGAGCTTTATATGGGTCTTTTATTGAGCTAGACTTTTATCTGTTAATGACTTTCAGCATTAGGATCAAAACCTTGGACTGGCTTTGGGAGTTGAACGAAAGCTGAGGTGTTTTCTGTCTTAGCAACGTGAACTACGAATTGGTAGACTCTGAATTGGTCATCAAAGTTACCGGTTGTCTGAGTTACCAATTGGTTGATTGGTTAACTGAGTAAACTTGCTGTTTTCACTACCTAAACAGTCAGCCTTTCTTTTATAGGGAAAGATTGGCTACGACTACCGGTGCATTTTATTTTTCTCTGAAACTAGAAAATTTGCCTGCATTATACAGTCTGTTTTTTTTATGGTGGCACTGAAGAATTCTGCTGTGAAGTGGAAGCTATTGTTAGTTCAGTAGACCTGTGCTTATTCTTTGTTTTGTTAGTTTTCCTTGGTCTTATTCCAACTATAAGTTAGAGCTTACTATCAGGATGACTTTTTTTTTTTTTTTTTCCAGAAATAAACTTCAGCTGAACTAAAACTGACTGACATCTATAGTTGAAACCCATTATGTATAGATTGATGTGAACTGTAAGGAGAATGACATAGCAGAGACTATCTAGACCTCATTATGAACCTTTCTTAACAAGATGGGAACTGCTTGATTCTTAATAGGTGCTGGAGGCTTGCTCACATGTTACCTTCTTGAGGAAAGATGGAGAGAGATGCAGGGTGCTGAACATAGCCAGATACACAAACAACAAATATTTCAGCTTTTTAATTGCTTTTTATTTATTTATTTATTTTTAAGAGGGAGGAAAAGATGCTTTGGACTGTCACTATTTCTGTTTCTCTCTTTCCCCTCTCCCTGTAAAGAGTGGAGATACATGGGATTTTTCAGGCATATTTTCTTATTTTTAATGTGCCTCTCAGTGAAATCTGTATTGCATTTTCCCCAAACCCCAGCTGAAGATGAGTTGTATGAACAGGAAAATTGTTGCACTGCCTCTTTTGTTTACTGGTTTTGGATTGAGATTTAAACCTTAATACTTCTAATACTATACTATTTACAACACTATTTAATGGAGAATCTTTTTAATAACTGACTTCTATTTCAGAATGCTAGTGGCAGCAGTATCCAAATCCAGAGCTCTCTTGGAAGGACTACAATTTTTGTTTTTTGTAATTTATAACTTGAAATTTATAATTGCAAAATTGTAATTCGTATTTTTAAGTTTTGCTTGCTGTGATTTGTTGAATCAACAGTTCCATGTAATTTGATGGTTTAGTATTCATTATTTCTCCTGTGTTGCTGTAAAAAGTCTAACCTTTGATAAATAAGGAGAGGACTTTTAATAAAAAATATTGCATATTTTTAAAACAATTGTAAATTTAAAATTGATCTGTGTACAGTATGCCTAGTCTTTTTAATCTGGAAGTATTTTAAAATTAATTTATATATTTATTTTTTAAATTGTAGTTTAAACTGATTGTGGAAAATCCGGAAAAACCTGTTGCATCTGGACTTAAAGTTACAGCTGTTGTGGAATATTATCCTGACAGTGAGGAGGATCTTCATGATAGACTACTACTTTTGATAGAAGAAGACATAGTTGATATCCCTCTACTTGGGTATGATGACCAAATTCCATAGGTTGCTGGTACTAATTTTGGTTTAATCTTGTACAACTGTGTGTGCATGTATGTCTGTGTATGTTGTACCCAACCCCTGTATTGGTAAGCTTCTAATATAATTTTAATTTTAATGATATGTTTCAGCATAAAGAGCATATAGGATGTGCTTTAGGTCCCCTCATTCTTAGTGTTTAAAAGCTAGACATCTAAACCTGAACAGCTCACTCCATTAAAATTTTCTCTGGAGTTGCTCATGTGGTTTATTTTAAAGTGTATCAATCTGTCAATCCATCTGCCATTTTACTTTTGAAGATCATAACTGTTAGGGTAGTCTGGTACCTCAGGGTAATGTACAATGTAGAAAAGACTCTATATCTGCCAGGATGCTTGTTCAGAGCAAGCATCTTATTTAGTTGTGTGTTTAGTTTTCTGGGTTAACGGTTTCTTAGCTGTTAGCTAAGCTGTTTCTTAGCCGCTTCTTTAGTCCAATTCCAAATTATTGTTACATATTTAATAATTTTATATTATTGGTGATACAGCAGTAAAAATAACATGCATTACTGCATTGCTACTGCTAAAATACTGAAAGATGAAATAGTTTGAAAAGTTATTAAGGATTTAGTACTTAGTGAAACTTAGATTTACATAAAGGTGCTATATATTGCTGTGATGTAAAAACAAGTTTTTTGGCCACAAATTTTGAGTTTCTTACAATTTGAATAAAATACTTATTTTCATTGTCTCTGAATATCACTAAAATTATATCCTAGCATTTTTTTTTAATTTGTACATCATGCTACAAGTCATGTTAAAGCATGTCAGAACAGGCTTAGTAAATTCATAAATGTAATTTAAGATTACTTTGTACAATACAAAAATGTGTCTGGCAGTTGGACTGTGTAGTTTAAATGTCTGCTACCTATATATTATCTATTAGTTTATCTTTAATCGGCTGTCTTAGAACTTTTATTTCTGTATGAGTTATAGCTTAATATGTGCATTTATGTAATACTCTAAGCATCTGTAGAACTTCTGAGTGTCTTATTTCTATAAAATGCTATCAACACATATAAGTTGTTTCTTTCTAAAAATTAACTGACAGTTTAGAAAGAAAGAAGAGAAGATTTAACCTTTTGCTAGCAATTTGTGCAATTGCCTCGGTTACATTTACTCACTTATTTTAAAAAGTCTGGGAAGTGATTTAACCAGAATGTAGTAAAAGTTCATTTCCCATAGAGCATTAAACTGCAATAACACTTATTCTTGTAACCATTTATTTGATAGAAGTGTCACCAAGAGAATTCTATTTCTCTTATGCTTCAGTGACTTTAATGTCACAGTTGTTTGTTTTGCAAGTAAAATTATTTTTAAAGTATCTGCTTGGCACGTGGGATACAACACTGGTGATTTATCTCAATGATTTGGCTCCTATATTTCATACCAGTTTTAGAGGCCACATGATATGCTTAGTTGCAGAAATTGTGGGGAGGGAGACTCCCTTCGTCCAGGTCACTGATGAGTAAGTTGAACAATATTGGACCCAGTACTGACCCTTGGGTTGCACCACTAGCTACAGGCTTCCAGCTAGTGCTAAATCAAAATGCTCTGCCACTCCCCCACTTTTCAATCCACCTCACTTTCCTCACCTCGCTCGTTTAGCCTGCACTTCCTGAGCTTGTCTATGAAGGTGTTATGGGAGACTGTGTCGAAAGTTTTCCAGAAGTCAAGACTGGAGCAAAGAAGGCATTCAGTATCTGTGCCTTTTCTGTATCCTTCATCAACAGAGCTTCTGCTCCATTCTGTAGTGGGTTCACATTTTCTCTATTTTTTTTTTTTTTTAAACTGATATGTTGGAAGAATCATCATAGAATGCTTAAGGTTGGAAGGGACGTCTACAGGTCCTGTAGTGCACCCACCCTGTTCCAGCAGGGCCACCTAGAGCACGGGGCACAGGACTGCATCCAAGCGGGTTTGGAAGATCTCCAGAGGAGGAGAGTCCACAACCTCTCTGGGCAGCCTGTTCCAGTCCTGTCACCCTCACTGTCAGGAAAATTTTCATTAAGTTTGCCCTTCTTGCTGTCCTTGACAGCCTTGCCGTATTCAGTGGGCCTTGGCCTTCCTAGTCCCCATCCCTGCATACTCCACTATTGTTCCTATATTATTCCCAGGACACCTGTGCTATTTTCACCTTCTCTACACTTCTGTTTGAGTTTTGCCAGAGGCTTCTTTGGCATCCATATAGGTCTTCTGCACCCTTTTCTGGATTTCTTGCTCATTGGGATGCACTAATCTTGAGTTTGGAGGAGGTGGTTCTTTTGAATATTAACCATCTCTCTTGGAATACTCTTCCTCCTATGGCATAATCCCATGAGATACTTCCAAGCAGGTCACTGAAGAGGCCATAGTTTGATCTTCTGAAGGGTTGTGATCCTACTTACTCCATTGCTTTCTTGCAAGATCCTGAACTCCATCAGGTCACTGCAGCTGAGGTTGCCCCCAACCTTCACTACTCCAACCAGTTCTCCTTTGTTTGTTAGTGCAAGGTCCAGCAGTACCCCTCTCCTCATTGGATCTATCAGCAGTGTCAGAAATGTGCTGTTAAAGCTCCCCAGGATTTCTTGTGCCTTGCTGTGTTATTGCTGAGGCAGATATTAGGATAGTTAAAGTCCCCCAGGAGAAACAGGACCTGTAATCATAAGGCCACCTCCCGCTGTCTGTAGAAGGCTTCATCTGCCAACAGGTGGCCTGTAGCCAACACCTACAACTGTCACCTGTGTTGGTCCTTAATCCTTGCTTCTATACTCTCAACATGCTCATCATCCACCCTCAGGGCCAGCTCAATAGTAGTTGCTCTCACATAACTGGCAGTCTCCCCACCTCACTTTCCTGGTCTGCCCTTCCTAAAGAGCCTCTAGCCTTCCATGCCAGCATATATTTTTTTTTTCTCTCCTTTATGAAATAACTTATACAGGTCTGCCTTGCTTGGCTGGAAAGGTTTATCTTGTTCATCATGTTCATGGTCTGTCTTGCATGGAATCCAGGTCATGAGATGCAACTGACCCATGAAACGGTTAGACTAACTTCTTCCTTGTCCAATCTGTGTTTGTATCTTGTCCTTTGCTATGTGAAATACTACCTGAAGTGGCTTTCTTGATTTTTTTTTTTTAATGATGCTACATGAAAGATGGAAGCAGACCTCTGAAGTCCTTTTGAATTCACCATAGACTGAGGTGAAAACAGTGTGAAACTAAAGACACTGAAATGCAGCATTTGGAAATATATAGCAAGTGTAAACTTTCAGCTGTTTGATAAGCCCAATCATTTCCCAGGTTCATTTTGCCATCCTTTTTAGCACTGTCATTAAACCAAACCTTCAGATTTTTGTTGATAGATATGATTTCATGACAGTTAAAAAATGAAGTTACAGATTGAGCTGGATGTGAGCATCTTTTCCAGATCTGGAGCTGAAACAGCAGAACAGATGTTTGTGGATTAGAAAAAAATTCTAGTAGGTGTTGGCATGGATACAGTTATTGTTGCCCACAAAACTTGCTTTTCTTCACCTAGTCTTAAAATAGGATCATTCTAAAGAGCTGATGGAAATATCACAACAAGAAAAATGAACACACAATTCTTTACTCTTTAAGATTCATCGCAAATGTAGTGTTATTATGTAATATTATCTGCCTGTTCAGAGGCTTGTATTTAAAGAACAATGCTGTATCAGACTATATTTTGTTACAGTGAAATTAGAATTTAGGACCTTCAAGAAAACCCTAGTTTTCTGAAGCAGATATTAGCTTTTCATTAGTTCCATGCAGTACCCAATACAGTGAAGTCATTGTGTTGGCTGAGCCTCTTAAATAATACAGATAGCTTGGGTCATTACACACCTGTACTTGGTATAATATGTTTTGCCAAAAATCACAGAAGGTGTTTATAAGCTGAGACTGTTAACTGAAAATGACATGCATTTTTTCCCTCTAATTTCAGTTGAGACAGCTGATAATAAAATCTACTAAATATTGACTCTGTGCTGCAGTTAACTCAAGATAATGACAGCTTTTAAAATACTTTATCCAAGTTCCTGTACTATAATAATATATTTTAGTAATTAGAATGTATATGTTTTTGTTTACACTTTTATTTCATCTGATTGCTTAAAGCTAAATTGTTTTAAAGTTACATAAATTAATTGAGGTATTCAAGTAGACAGATTGGCAGATCTGTTTTATTGGCAGATCTGTTTTATAAATACTATGTACTGTACTGCTGAAGTGAGTTTATTATTAGGAGAACTGGAGGAAAAGCAGAACTTTTTCACTGTAGTGTTCACACTAATTCCTTTAAAAATCCAAATATATTTTCAAGTTTTGGAAAAAAATATAACCCTGTCTCTTCTCTTTGTAGATTAATTCCATGCTGTTATCTGGAAATTGAGCCTGAGATTAATTTTGGTACAATGATTGTAAACAGTAAAATAGTTAATAAAGAGATTAGTATTACTAACCATGGATCATCTCCAGGTAAATATTTATTATGTGCTAAGTTATACAAAGATTTAATTTTCTTGGAAAAAAAAATTATACAAGTTAACACTTACTTGACCAAGCAGTCTAGGACCTTATGCAGCAAAAAAAATAATGGAAGGGTTATACCTATGCACTATTGTCATTTATAGGTTTTGCAAAAAGTCTTCAACTTCCGTAGGCAAATACTATGTTAATGCTTAGGGAAGAAAAATGAATGTTAGGCTTTGAGTTCCAGGAGTTCTCTACTTTTGAATCCCGTCTGAGAGTTGTAAAAATAATGAAGGTCCTTTACATTACAGCACCCAGCATACAGAATGGCAAATCATATCTTTTGCCTTGTTGTCTTTGTTTTGATTCTGTGGTCCCATTAGCTGTCTACTATTTAAACAAATACAGCTCCCAGACCCTTAGGAGCTCAATTCCTTGGAATTGATGGTATATGTTACCCAAATATGAGGAGTCTTTCTCCTTGCCGCAATAGTTCTGAAATCATACAGCTTTCAAAACAAGTACCTTCTTCAATTTCTCTGAGGGACTCTTCTAAAGACGGTGGATTGGTTACTGAGTCTATTAATTTACTCAGCTTGTGAATTCATTATAAACCAACCCTAACCCTTTTCTGGAGCTGGTTTGAGAGAGAAAATAGCATAGTTTGAACTATGTTAATACCACATGAAATTTGTGAACATTTATAAATGCATGAAACCTTGTGTGTACCTGTGAAGTAGAGCAAATTGAAACACTGACAGACTTTACAAATCTTCAGCCAGTTATGTTGTTGAGAAATTAAGAAGAAGGTAGATATTCCATTCTAGGATTGAGGAAGTTGAATAATTTCACTTACCAAAACATTTTAAAAAACTTTTTGATGTTTTTTTCCCCCCAAAAGCATGTTCTATTTAAGGAAAAAGAAGTATTTTCTAGTTAATTCAACTTAAAGATGTAGTATATGCTTTATATTACCATCCATTACTCAAATATACTAATTCCTTGCTTAGAGCAGTGATAGATACCTGCATTTCAGATCTTATCCCTTGCAAAAAATCCAAGCACTTTTATTTGAGTCTGCATGTTATTAAAAATTATCTGATGTCTGAAGTAAAAGTCTTTTTTTTTTCCTACCACTCTTCAAAATATTTCTTCCTGCACATCATATAATGACAGATAATTAATGCTGCTGATTAAACACACTTATCATTTTTTTCCCCCACTTTCAAAAAATCCTTAAAATACCTGTCCTATAGAGATTCAACATTCTCCTCTGCAATAGATTGTACTGTATGTATCTTAAATTGTGAAAACTATCAGTGACTTGCAGGTAGTAGATCTCTTTTTGGGTATTTGCTTAACTTTCTAGGTGTCTAGAGCTGTGCTTAAAGTACCTTGTACTTAAAAACATTACAGGCTCTTTGTGATATTATCAGTTTGATCTGGAGTATGATTACCTGTTACAATGTGCCGTTACAATGATAACTTGTCCAGTGACATTAGACATGCAAATGTAGTGTTTAGAGACACCCTAGAAACTGTTTTACAGTTTTCTTGTAATGGGACACACCATGTTTCCAATTTCCAATATCCTGTTTCCATAGGAATATCTGCATGTGTTTTGTTATTCCAGCTGTGTTTGGGGATATTCTACTGTTATGAGTTCTAAGTTGTGTAACTTTTTTTTCTTTAAGGTACATTTAAACTACTATATGATGGGGTTGTCCTAGTTAACATAGAACCTACTAGTGGAGTGGTAGAGCCAAAAACTGTAAAGATGATTGAAGTAGGTATCTGTACAGATGTGCCAAGAATCATCAATGAAGTGATAAAGTAAGTTAGTATATAGTTGCATAAATCCAACTCTATAAACTGATTTTAGTAATTTATTTTTGTGTGATAGGAATTCTAAAGTCTAGTATGGATATGCTTATCTAAAAAAATTTCTAGGTCAATTATTGTCTTCCATATTTATTTTCATTAAAATAATGTGCTGATTATTATTATCTCCACAGGACAGTCATGTATATATTATGTACCTGGTTGCTTTATAAAGATCTTCCATTATATGGATATATGCACCTCTCAGTATAAATTTGGAATCATGCAAAACAAGGCATTTTTTTTTCTTCTTATGTTTAGAAGCTTTTGGAAAGGATGGTTCATTCTATTAGAACAGTATAGTATATTACTAGATTCTTTTGTGCGACAAGATTACAGTAGCTTGTTTAAGCGGAATTCTAAAAATAAGTATTCGTATAATGTCTGTGTGGTCCTGTGGTGTTCAGAGACATCATCAAGTTCAAGCAGTCAGGCAGGAACAGCTGCAGCTCTGTGCTTATTCAGGTCGACTTCTAGTTCCAATTACCTGAGCAAAAGTTATGAACCACTGACCAAAAGTGAGATCCAGATGTAGAAGTTCAAATAAAAAAAATAATTTCCAACAAAAACAGCCTCCCCTGACAAAAGCTGCAAGTATCATGTGATTCTTCCAGTTCTTGTCTTTGGCTGGGGAGAGAGAATCCATATTTTTGCACATGACTTACTTGATCCATAGTATTTCTGTCAAATATTCTGCCAAATATACTTATTTTTGTGCTTGACCTATCTATGGAAAGGCAGTGATTTAGTTTAAATGCTCAGTTTTGTAGAGCTTGTAATATTAAAATAACTTATTTATTTTGTTTTTTACTTTGTTATTTTTATTCTAACTTTTTTGTATGTGTAACATAATCTCCTACTGACAGAGTGGAGCTAGAAGGACATGACCGTACAGAGATATGGATCAAAGCTGTTGTGGTTGAGCAAGTTCTTAAAGTTCTAGGAATGTCTCATGGAAATGAAGTGAAATGCATTCATTTTGGATCTGTTTATTTTGGGTCTTCAAAGACTGAACAAGTATTTCTGTACAATAAAAGTCCAGAGTGTTTGGATTGGGTAGCAGTGCTGGAGGACAATGCCACTGGAGGAGAAATGGTAAGAAAATGGTGTTTTAGTTTTTAATTTAATTGAAAACTTCTGCTTTTGCATTTTTGCTTTTCAAGATCCATATCCTAGGATTTACTGTGTGAAACTATTTTCTAATCATAGACCTATGGCAATTTCTGTTAGCAACTGAATTTTACTATCTTTGAATTATTTTTTTAGATATTTCTGTTTAACCATGTGGCATATCGTTAGTCCTGCTAAGTATGTTCCCATGTTAGTCTGGGGGTAGTTTTGTTTGACTTACTGGCTTTGTCATCATGTACTAGCAGTTAGCAAAACAAACTTCGATATTCTAAGATAATGAGTGCTAACGATTTTACTTGATTTTCGTTAACAATGAATTGATCTGAGTGAGCGTCATCTTTGTAAAAAGAAGTCTTTGAGACACTGACATTAAATTGAAGTTAATTAATTATCTGTGGAATATTAAACTATTTTGTATTAAAAGCAACATACTATTTTATTACTTATATTATTATGTTTTTCTACTTCTTATAGTTTCTTATCTTTAGCACGTTTGAGGGTAGCCAAAAACAGAAGTAGGACTGTCTGAACTGTTGCTGTATTCTGCCTTTATTTATTTTTTTAGGGTACAGATCTTCAGAAAGCTACAGATGCATTTTTAGAAGACTTAAGCTTCATGAGTTGCACAAAAGATGTAGATGTTTCCACCTTGATGTTGTGCATTCCCAATCAAGGAACCTTGCTACCTTATCAGAGATCTGTGATTACGTTGTGCTTTAGTCCAATGTAAGTGCCTGATCCAAGTTTGAGCAAGAGAAAAGTTGAGGCATCTAAAGTATTCTATAAACAATTCTGTTTGTTAGAGAAAATCATTTTAAATTAATGTCTTTACAGTTTTTCTTAACAACTTTGTATTTACAAATGTTAAAAGTAATTTGTGGCATGATGCTTCAAATCAGAAAGTAAATATAGTGAAGGATATGTTTGAATAAGCTTGTTCTGGAAGAACTTAATTGGATTTTGTCAAAGGATCTAATTGCATCTCCTCTTGAATATGTTGAACCTCTAAAAATTGGTAAAGAGACTCCTATGGTGTCAATTTAAGTGTTCTTGTGCATTCTGTAGATTTATGTTATAAAAAATGTAATTTGGAAGAATAGATGCTTCACTACCAAGAGATTGAAACATTTTGGAGAAAACGTGTTGAAATGCATTATAACAACAACAACAAAAGGCTATGCATAAAGGAATACTTTCATTTCATGCCAGAACAAGACTATATGCTCTTTTCATTTTCCTTTAATTCTTAGGTTTAAATTTGTTACTCTTCCATTTTCTGAAAGAATGATAAAGATTACATGGTTAAGTTGTAACAAGTGCTAGAGAATCCAGATTTAAAAATGAAAAATTGATTGTTAGAGAGTTTTTTCTTTTTTTGTCCTGTACATGAAAAATGTGATTTTTGCAGGAAATTTAAAAGGGCCGTTGGACTGCGTGATGTATCAGCAAAACAAGATTATGTCCTGTTTCTGAGATTTGAGGCTGTTGGGAGTAAAGGTGGCTTTCTGCAGACCCCTAGTGATGAAGATACACCGCTCAGAAGTATGTTAACTGGAATGTACTTTTAATGAACTTATATCTTTAATGCCTTTGCATTAAAAAATGCTATGGTAACAGTGAGTAGAAAGAAGAGGGAATGCTGCATATCATTAATACAGGGAACACCTGAAACTTGATTATAAATGTAACTATTCAATAAAAAAAACATTTGCCAGTCAGCAGTACTTTGATGATGCCAAAATTATTGTGCCTTTTCCAGTGAATGTCTGTGTTTCCTCCCATTTGTTAGTAGAAGAGTGTAATATGTAGCAGACATTAAACGCAAATGTCTAAGTTTATGGAAGTTTGCACTATAAATCATGTTACTGTCTAACTTTGTTTCTATAACCATAGTTACCCTAAGACTTTTCTGCTTGTACGCTAATTTGTGTATGTTTTTCCCCTCCTTCTTCTTCTTCTTTCTCTCTCTCTCTCTTTAATGTAGTGAATTATCCTCCTCGCGTGGAGTTAGCTCTGACCGGTTCTGGGGTTTCTGTCATGTTAACTTTCAATCCCGGACCAGTTATTAACTTTATGAACTGTTTCTTGGACGAACAAGTTGAAGTTCTTTGCAAACTCAAGAATGAATCTGAGTCACTTCCAGTAACTTTCAGCTTCCGAAAGATTGCCCACTTTCATATTTCTCCTGAAAAGGGAAAAATTGAAAAACACTCTACAAAGGTAACCTACAACTTTCCTTTAAATGATGTAGATATGTAGATTATATTACTCTACAGTAGTCAGTGGTGGAATTTTTTGAAAATACAAGTTCCTCTATATATCTTCAATATTTAATACTTTAGCCGTGACCTCTAATGTAACCTGAATGTATAATTTGTCCTCCTTACGTAGAATCATTGTAGAGCGCTCTGTTGTATTTCAGGAAGTACCAAGTATTATTTTAAATGAGCAAAAAAAAAATAGTAGTATAGTGTTAAGGAAATTTTACCCTGTTTTTCCCTAGCTTTAAGTACTTGATGTTATACTGACTTGAAAAGTGCAGTTTATGCACATAAAATGTGCATCTGTGGTAGTTTTATTTTCAATTTTTTCAGTAAATCACAAAGTTCTGAAAAACATATTTTTGTCCTTAGAAGTGATGCTATGTCAAATTTAAGTCAAATAGGAAGCATGTAGAATTTAGGAAACCTGTAACTTTACAGTACTGTGGAATAGAAAGCAATCCTTTGTCTGAGAAAAGAGCAAGAAAGATTTTGCTGGTGTTCTAATATATTACAATTTATAATTCTTTAAATTGCTAATTTAATGTAGCAGTCAATATGCTTTAAAAATGAGTATTGAACAACAGGCTTAAAAATAACAAGGGCCCTTTGTTCAGTATGAATAAGCGTTGGTTTTAATGATAGAGAACAGCACATCATTTTTCTCTTTTCCTTCTAGTATGTCTCAACTGCAATTTTCTTTTTCCTCCCCCAGGAGGTGATATTTTCATTTACTCCCAATCAAATAGGAATATTTAAAAAGAAACAAGTTGTTGATGTCATTGGTTTAACACTAGAGGAAAATAATTCACAGATCTTGAAGACAAAATCCTTTCACCAAATACATCTGAGATTCATTGGTGTGTGCAAATCTAAATCAAAAAACATTCTATTCAAAATTAATCCTGGTAAGTTGCTAAAAATAAAAGTTCCAAAAACCTTATGTATGTGTGATAAACAATTATAGTTTACGCCTTAAAAATAAACAAAAAAGCATTCAGGGTAAGTTTTCTCTGTAATTTTTATATATTAGAAGATGGAAGATTCCCTTTTTATCAGTGATTACCATTGCATTAGTGTTTATAAGTTTGAGTTGCAGGTAGAGCACAGGAAAAAAATAGGAACGGCTATCTATAGATTTAATAGCTATATAACTCATAGGCTAAAGGTTTAATGTAGCATTCAAGGTTTAAATGGATTTGAAATATACCAATAAATCTAAATATGTGCATACAATACTGCATTTTGTAACGGCTCTAGGTTTTGTTTGTGTGTCTATATAAATACATATATATTCCTATAATATAAAATACATATTCTTATTTATATTTTTATATAATATGTATATATTTTATATAAAGTTTTTCAAATATTAAGGGTTATTAGTAGGATATCTTTTCCAGGTTTTAAATTTACTGATATTTCTTGATTTCTTCCTTGCACATTGTTACCCTTGATGATTGTCAGCTTTTCTTCATTCGCTCTTTACTCTAACTTTTCCATTCTACTACTGCTTGCAGCTGGTGGAGAGGTTATGAGGGGTATCTGTACTGTACAGGCTACTGACACCCATGTTCTGCTTCCCTGTTTCACTGAAATGAGGGGGCAGTCATGTAGCTCAGGTCCTTATATAGATGGATTATTTGTTTTAGATGTCTGCCTATGTCTGTGGTAGGGAACATATCTTTGCCCATATGTGTATTTGGGGGTGGGAGGGAAGGGGAAAAGATTGGAGTGAGCCTCCTCATGAACTGTTGCCTTTCTGAGCAAAGTTGCTTGCAGTCACTTTTGTTGTTAGAAGAATGGAAAGTATTTTTTATTAATTGCCCCAATCAAGGGCAATTTGTATATAAGTAAAACCAATATATTTAGTTTGGCTTATCAAGTTGTTTTGGGAAAGTGTGGAGGAGTATCAAATAATGGATTCTCCTTTAATTTTTGAGTGCTTTTTAAACATATATGTCATATTTCAGGAGATGTGAGCAAACGGATGGGTTAGTTCCAAACATCATTTTTCTCTTTATATAAATGTTAATGTGTATGTGGTTGTCTAAAACTACTGTGAAAAAGGTCTGAACTGCCTTTTTTTTTTTTTTTTTTGGTGATATTTCTCATTGTAAGTCGATCCCTGTGTTTGCAACCCTAAGACACTGAGGACAACATTGTCCCATGTGCACATGCCAGTCAAAGCAGGTCTGCAGTTTTGCTACGGCACTGGTGAACACAGCAGGGGTGTTTGGGGCTCTTGTCTTTGTGTGCCAGTGATGTAGGCAAGTGAAGGTTGTTGTCCTTAGTCTGAATGCTTCCCTCCCTCCTGCCTAGGAAAAGGTAGTGGGGTGGATAGCTGTAACGGGGCTGCTGGGCTGATCATCATAGATTATCAGAGACTTTTTTTGAGCTAATGTTTTGACATTTGTTTAGAAAGAACTTATATAAGTGCATGTAACATGTTTTCTTTGAATTTTAAGGCATAACACCAATGATTTCCAATCCAGCTGGACAGTTTGTTCCTGATGACACAGGACAGTGCACTGATATTGCACCTGTAGCAATACTTAAATCAACCCAAACACAAATTCATACTCACCGGATAAACAGGAATTGTAAGAATGATGCGCTTATAGCTTTTCCTAATGACCGCTCAGCCAGCATTAGACCTTTTGAACGGCATAAAAAATACAGGTAACAAATGATGAAAATATAGTATCTAAAAAAAAAAATACTTCTGTATAGAGCTAAATATTCCTACTTTATTTTACTAGTAAATCAAGATTAGTTACTCATACAACACCTTGCTGGTTTTTCCAGGTAGAAAACTTTTAAATGCGTAGTGGTTGTCTTAGCCACAGGTTTCTCATGTGTACATTTCAAATGTCTCTTGCACATAGATTTCTTCGATTTCTTGTGTGAATCTCCAGATATAGCTATTATAGTTTATATTTTCCACTTTCGTAGCTTTCTTTGCAAGGTCAAATATTGATCTACTGTGATTAAAAAAAAAAAAAAAAGTTTGCAATGAAATATATGTGTAGCAAAATCATTCCAAATCATTCATTTTCATTCTGACAAGCCCCCAAATCTTTTTCTATGCATAATGAAACTACAATTCTATTTAAATATTTAGGACTATTTTCACAAAGACTGAGAGATATAATTATGTAGATGCACAGTTTTATTACACTGACTTTGAACAGCTGGAAAAAGAAGCACATAAAGAATATTATACAGATTACATTTATAGATTTAGACAGCATCACTTACAGAAAGATGCCTCTAGGTAAGAATTTGTTTTCAAGGATTTAAGCTCGTATGAAACAATATGCATATACACAAAGATTGATTTATTCCAGTTACCTATCATATACTTAAACTTAATCCCATGCAAGTAGTGATTATTGTTTTGGGACTTTAAATCATAATATATTGAAAAATCTTTTTGTCTGTATGTTTAGACACCTTTAGATCACTGATTTGGCAAAGATATGGACAGATGCCTGAAACTTGAAATTTTTAAATAAAGGGTTTTGCAAACTTAATATTCTTGTATGATGTCATTCTTCTTGTTTTAATATAATTTTTAAAATATCAGAGCTGTCAAATTTTGTTTTCTCTGATTTTGCTCCACAGAAAAACAACCAAATATAGCCAATTCTCACTTCATGAATTTGTGTAGATTAAGGCTAGAAGGACAATGCAAGCCTTTAACTTACCTATTACTTTAGACAAATCATACCATATTTCATGCTTTGAACTCATCACTCTTGGATGAGCTAGACATATCAATTAGAAATGCGTAGAATTTTTAAAAGGAGTGGGAGAGAATCCCACACAATCTTATTCTTCCTATTTTCAGCAATCAACTGCAATTTAAAGTTGGCTTTTTATTTTAAATTCAAGTCTGCAAAACCCATTATTTAAAAATTAGAAATTAGTAATATCAGAAAGTAACGTGTGTACACTTAATCCACCTTGTGTTCTGTAATGCTGATTTGGACAAGATCTGCAGTGATTTATTTTAATGTATTTACAAATAAATGGTTTTCTTGAAGTAAATGAGGATTGGATTAGACTGTTGTTTATATGAATGCAACTTGCACGTTTGGCTGCAGGAATGGAAAGGAGAATATCATGGTTAGCAAATCAATTTTCGTGGTGTTATGGAACTTAGTCGTAATTTTCTAAGTTGTTGCTATGAACGATCTAGTAAGAGGTTTGGAGGTTTCAAATATAGCTGCAGGTGAGAATGGTTGGAGTTAAACTCCGACCAAGAAACGTTAAATAAATAAGTTAAATAAATAATTAATAAAATAAGCAATAGGTCTTCCAGTTTGGATATATGCAGTTAAAGTTAACTGTGTAAAATTGGCAGTCAATAACTTTTAAGTGTTTAAGTTTACAGCTTTTTGTTTATTTTTTATTATTATTATTTTTCTTTTTAGGTATTCTACAATATCTATATTGCAGTAGCCATAATTGCAACCCATTTATTCCTGTCAAGGGAGCAACTGGTCATATTCCTTGCCTAAACAATACAATACAGACTTCTTATCATTTGATATACTTGTTTTGATAGTGAAAAATATTTCAAGTCTTATTTGAAATCTTTTTTTTTTTAATATATAGATCGTTCAGTGTCTAGAACATAGAATGTCCAAAAATCTACGTTTCCATGCTCTTTTTCTTTTCCTTCTTGTAGGCAATTTGATGCTTACAATAATTCTATAAATATAGGCCTTAAACCAGCAGATGGGCTTATTTCACCAAAAATCTCAATCACAGATATTCCCAAGGAGGTGCTACAGCTCAAAACGCTTCCATTAGATGAAAATTGCCTATTAACTAGTCGAAAGTTGGAAACAATTGGTTCTAAATCCTCAAACGAAGAAGTAAGTTAAATGCTAGAACATTAACATAAGCATAAGGTGATTACTGTGTAACAAAGCATAAACATTTTGATCCTACTCTGAGAAAATGTTTTGTGGTTACTGTAGATTTGGGATGGGCTTAATGCTGTGCCAATATCTGCCCAAGAGAAGGAAGACTGTAGCTTAACTTTGACACCAAAACAGCTTCATCAGATACACATTGGTAAGATTTCACTTGGTTACTAAATGCATGTAGTTGTTAAAGAAGTACTTATTTAGAGTAACACAATTTATATTCATAATTGTGCACCTTAAGAATGAACCTTAATTCAATGCTAGTTTAAAATCTGTGTTAATGTTTAACACAAATTTTAATGGCTTATATTTGTCCGACAGTAGTGAGGCATAAGTAGCCATGTACAGCTTTAGGTGTGTTATGGGAAATGAGGGCTGCTTATTCTCCTATGACTTGTTTTGGGGTAGTATCTGGAGCAACGTTAATATAAAAAAGATTCAGGGAGGTCTTCAGAATGTTTCTGAGAGTGAACAGTGATACCTCAGTGAAGTACAACTCTTCAGGATCATTAAAAATGATTTCAGTGGAAGGCTTTGTAATGGGGAGTAACCCTTTTAGAGTCTGAAGGGACTTGTCCATTAACAACATTTGGTACTCTAAGCAGATTTTTTTTTCCTCCTTGGTACACGTCATAAAGCATATTTCCCTTGAAAAAATACTTGCTTGATAGCAAAGCCTGGTTCATATTTCATTACTTCTCTATTTTTATTTTAAATAATTGCAATAATAATTTTAAATAATAATAATTAATTATAATTAATAATAATTTAAATAATATTATTTAAATTAATAATAATTTAAATAATTTTAAATGCAAACCAGCATGACAGCTGGTGATAGCAGTAAGTCAACTAATGAGGTCATTTTGTCGCCATTAAATTGCATATGGGAGAACTAAATAAACAAGTTATCTAGATAATCTATTAGTGACTCGTGTGTTGGCTAGCCATTTAAATATCTGATGATGAATAAAAAGAAAATATTAAAGATATTAGTAATATCAGATATTAACACTTTTTTTGCTATTTTAATATCTTGCTATCAGAGACAGAATTAAGTTATAAATATTAGCACTTAGTTATGAATTGTGCTACTGAAAATACAGTGCACACATGGCATTTAATCCAAAAGTCTAGTTGAATTTGTTCTACTGCAGGTTTGTTTTATCTGTCTAATCCTTTATTTTGTGGAACTTTAATAATGTACTGGTGAATTTTGTTTTTCTACTTTCTAATATTAAATTTTTACTTTGTAATGTTGAAGGTCTCATTTCATGTGTATTCCAGGTCCTTCTACTATAAACTTTGGTGATGTTTGTGTGAAGTCAATATCTTTCAGAAGACTGCATATCATCAATAACTTGTCGGTCCATATATGGGTACAAATTGAGATTGAGCCTGATGAGTTGCAGCAGACGAGTCCATTGTCTCAGGTGGTGCCTCCTCTTTCCAAGGCTTATATTCCAATAGTATTTGAGACAAACACACTTGGAATTTTTCAAAAGTAAGACTCTTGCATTTGTCTTGATTTGCATATTTGCCTCATAGTAGTAGGATAAAGAAACATTTCACATGACTATTTTAAACTCTGTAATTATGATTCCCATAGAGTCATGAGATTCTGAATGGACCCCCTTGCTTTCCAAACTTCTCAGAGGAATCTGTGGACAGAAGGATGCAATCTTTGTCTCAGACTTAGTCAACAGTGTTTATGTCTAAAGGATTATGTGCACAGTCAATCAGAGATACTATTCAGCAAAATTTTGCAAAGTTCCAGCATGCTCTTGGCCCCTGCCTGTGGACCTTTTGTGGATGGCTCTCCACCTCAAGGAGTGACCTGGAGAGGCATCCCTGCTCAGGAGGAGGTTCTGCAGTACAAGAGAACTCGATGAGCTTTCAACTGCTCCCTACCTAGGGGGGCAGGAGATGATTGACTCATTCCTGTTTGCTCAGTAGATGGATTTTAGTGGGCACATGCTCAATTAGCATCGGCCTATGTGCTGTTTATGGAAAAGTAAAACTGAGGCAGGAGACAGGTGGTAAGAGGACCTTGTGGGGAGGGAAGGAGCACACTGTCACATGTAGTGAGTATTTGTTAGGGTTTGTTTAGGAAGGAGTGTATATACATATACCTGTCTGTCTTGACAGAGGTCTGGTATTTCTCTAAGTATTTCAAGAGAAAAAAAGCCTGATAGTATATTTGGGAAAATTTTACTTTTTCTTGAAAGTACTGTATTTTTTTTTTCCAGCATAGTGTTGCATCTTTGCATCCATACTCAGATCTGCCATTACACCTATGCCTAGGTGATTCTATAGGCAAATCTTCTATATTTTTGAGTATCAGGATGAAATTCTCACTTTACTAATCATGTTAAAACAGTGTATGTGGAGTTATATGCAAAACAGTTACAGATAGCATTCTTTTGTCGCTTTTAACATTCTGTGTTCATACTCAATTCTTTCATTAAATTTTCTTGCCAATGATTGTATTTTATATAAATGTATTTTGACTGCTATGTAATATGTAGAGAAATATATATATATATTTTAAATATTACAGGTCTTTCACATACACAATAAATAATGGAAACACTGGGCATGTGCTGGTAATTGCAAAAGCGGTGCCTGTTGAGCTTCAGCTGTCTGCAAAGGAGTTGATTATAAATCCTATTCCTGGCTATCTAGCAGAGACAGAATTTCGAAGAACTGTTAGAGTATGCAATCGCAGAAACTATTCTGCTGAGTTTTCCTGGAAACCTATAATTACTGATAAAAATACTTCATTTTCGATACGACCATCCAAAGGTATAGTATGGAACTGTATGAATCTTGAATATGGATAATGTCAAATAAGACAATCAGCTGATGCCACAAATTACATTTTTATTTGAGAGTCAACATTTTTGTTTTACCCAAAAGTAATTTCAGGTCAGAGAGTGTTTGTACCATAGTGACATTCAGAGAGTGTTTGTACTGTAGCAGCATTCCCAATGTAAGGCCCACCTCTGCATTTTGGTTCCAGGTTGCTGTTTCTGTGTGCTGCAAACAGCTCTTGTGTAATCATGGTCTGAGTGCAAGTTGCTATAAAAAGCAGTGAGGCTACTATTTATTGGCAGTTAGTGGCAGCATATAACTCACAAAGAGTAAGTTTTTGCAAAGCGATATATGAGTGAAACTGTTTAGAAGTCCATGTAGACAGTGAGTAGCGATACCAATGAATTTCAGCCTATAGGCTGGTTATTGTCCACTTGTGTTATGGAACAATATTTGTTGGATGTACTTGAGATGTGAGCTTCTGCCTTCCCTGTTAAATAAAGTGTTTTATCTGGAGTATGTTGGAGCTTTCCTATTGAACTGCTAATTGCTAACCAAGTAAGATGAGCTGATATAATTCAGTACAAGTATGATTTGGCTGTAGCAGGAGCTTGGTGTTAACCTCATTCATGCAAAATAGGGTATCTTTGGTGATACTAATTCAGAATCAGTTGAAAACAGGAGAATGTCTATGTTCCTTTCTAGAATTAGTCTTCCATGAGAAGGATTGTCTATTTTTTTTCTAACTGCTCTCCCTATATATTTGAGTAATAATAAAAAATACTGATGACCCTTGGTACGGTTTACTATAGAATGCCAGTAAAATGATATTATGCAACTGTTGTGAGAATTCAGAAACTAATCTTAATTCATCATGTTGTTCAACAATTCTAAAATGTAGGTTTAGTCTTTGGTAACAGAAGGTCATTTGGAGTTAAGAAGCTTGTGTTATTTTTAATTATGTAGTGTAATTTGAACAGTGTAATTAGGTAGTGTACTATGTGCTGCAATATGTAAATTGTGCAAATTTGGTTAGGTTTTGTGGAACCATATAGAGATCTGGAGTGTGAAGTTGTTTGGCATCCAGCGTTCCACAGTTCAGACGCAGGAGAATTCAACTTGTGTGTGCACCAGGGAAACACAATCAAATTGAAATGTTTTGCAAAGGTAATACTTCATTAGAGAACAACATGTGTTATGCTGTTTAACAAACATTCTTAAATGTATTTCTTTATATATTTTTAATATAACATTCTTATATATATATATATGAAAAAAGGCATTTTAATCTCATATGCTTTTTGTTTGGCATGTTCATGGAAATGTTCATTGTTACATCAGTGTCTGGAATGTATAATTGTTAATGAATACTCTAGGTTATATGTTTGTTTTAGGATCCTGGGATACTCTCTATGTCCAAGGATATGTGTGTATACATACATATATCTATGTATATATATTATATATGCATATGCATTTATATAGAAATATGCCAGTTTTAACCACAACACAGGAAGTAGTCTGGCAGCTCTTATTTTTTCCTCAAAGTTTCCTGGTTATCACTTTAGAAATGTTCTTCCCATTGTTACAAAGAAATAGAATATGAATTGAAACTGACTTGTTGATCTTAAATCCTTTTTCTCTGTAATTTTCAGCTAAATTTTCAGAATACAATTAAATTTGAATTCAATAAAATATTTTTTCTTTATCTTCAAGTAAAACTAGATGTATTTTGGGGTTAGGATCTGCTCGCTTTGAATCTATTGTCTCACATTTAAAATCTATGTTTTCCTCTCTGAGTATTTTCAATTTATGCGTTTTTGCAGGTATGTTTAGTTCATTATGTAATGAAAAGAATAGGTTATGGTGAGTATTTTTTTATGCTTAGTAATACATTAGTTTGTTTCTTTGTTTTTTGATAGCTTGGTCCTACCAATGTTCAGTTTGTACAACAAAGAATACACTTCAGTCATGCTCCTCTGGGTTTATGTACTTGCAAGACAGCCATTCTTCAAAATATAGGATACAATCATGCATACTTCCAGGTAAATTAAAATTATCTCTAGCCCATTTAATTTCTTTGGATGAAGAGGAGGGGGGGAATTGTTTTCTCAAATCGTGTTACAATTTTGTGTTTTAAGCTACTTTGTGTTCTCAATTTGATATTTAGCTACTCAATTTTGTGTCTGGCTTTCTCAAAAAAAAGTTATGTAAAAGAAAAGGCACTTAAACTCAGATGGTTACATATTTAGAGAGAGAGAGCACACTTGCTAGTCATTCCAGTCCCTGTGTTCAGACCAGCTGCCCAGTCAGTCCATGTGGAGACCCAGAGCAGTCCCAGCAAATATGATTAGTCCTTTACGCCGATGCTGAGAGGAGCATAGGCTGTGCTAAGAGTTAGGCAAGGAAGATGCCAGAGTAAGCTAAGGTGTAAATTCACAGGATTCCAGTTCTTCTGGATAAGAAGAATTAAATGTTGTATATATTTACTGAAGTAGGATTGTTTTCAGTGGAATCCTCAGAACTTTTGTTCAAATGTTGTTATGAGACTGCTTGATTACTTTCTATCATGTTTCTTGGTTTTTAGTTGTTATGCTGATTTTATTACTTCAGGTGCATCCTCTAAGTGTGCAGTAATAACACTTGTTATGGTCATGCTACAGCTGATAAACAAAAACATCCTTTTTTATGCCTGTCTGACTTAAGCTGAGAGATTGATGTAAGGCCTCTGTAATGAACACATACGGGTAACTGTACTTTAAAAACTTATCCGTATGGAGTACAGAGGATAAATTTTATTTGGTTCCAACTACCTGGGAGTAAACAGAATGTTGCTGCTGAGCTTTACTTTATAGTAATTGGATCTTGTGTTCTATCTTTTTACTTGACTGGCAAAACTTACTTAACTTTTGCTTAACTGGCAAAAATTTAGTGAAGAGTTTGTCATTCGCTGGTACTTCGTAGCATATTGTAAAACCTTGTTAGATGAGATTTCCTAATGTTAGTTACTTCCTGGAAACAACTCAAAAAACAGAATGCAAAATTTTCAACTTGTGCACAGGAGTTACTTCATAATAGACATTTATAATTTTGTCTAAATTATTCTTCTAGTAATTTATTTAGCTGCCTACCTGGAATTTTGTCCCAAACCTCTATGCCCAAATAAATATCATACCTTATGAAGGTTCAGATTATAAGGGTGAAAAATTTTCCTAGTAAAGAATTGATTTTTCTCAAATGTCGTTTTACGTTGTTTCAGTACTTTACTTGTTTGTGTTTGAAGGTTCTTGATTCGAACCCACTGCCTGGAATGATAATCACACCTCCTGGAGGGGTAATACCGGTGGGAGGCCACACTGATCTCACAATCTCCTTTACTCCAAATGCCAAAGTGAATTTTGATACGAGAGTGGAGGTATTGGAAACTGGAAGAGTGTTGTCTTCTAGCTGTTGTGTTGGTGTTTTGATGCATGGAGATGTGTGTATGTGTGACCCTCTGAATTTTATCGTTTAGTCTGAATTTGTGACAATTTCTATTGTCACAATGTTTTAAAATGAAAAAAAAAAGCTATAGCTGTTGATGACTAGCAACCTATTCTAACCCTCAACAGAGCTTTAACTTTGGTTTTGCTTTTGCTCTAAAGTATCTAAACACTCTCAGCTTGAGCTGATATTTACTATGCTGTTCGCAAGCTGTTGAAACCAGCACTGATAGGTCTACATGACTACATAAAGCAAATTGGTGGCTTTCTTGTTCTGCAGAGTAGCAGGACTCCGGAGTACTGCAGTGTTTTTAATTTCTTCACTTTTCTTTGTATCTATTACCAGGAGAGACATCTCAGAGAGGATTACTGGTATATTTGATTTGATAATAGAAGCACAATAAACACATAGTTCTTCATGCATGCTTGCTGAACTTGCTGTTGGTCAGATAATATTCTCCCCACACTCTGCCCTTAACATGTGTCTTACCTTTACCTTTTCTGACTTGGATTCTCCATCTTCTGTTGTTGCCTGTGAACCATGAACCTATTGTTCAGTTATTCCTGTCACTTCTGACAGGTATATTTAACATTGGTAGAACAGCAGCATCCCTGTCTTTCTACCAGTGGCCTCTCTATAGCAACTTGTCCTCAGATGTACTTCTCATTTCTCACTGATGCTGAATAGAAATTACTACCCACTCAGTGCTTTCCTGCTACAGAAAACTATTCCTTCTAGTGTTATTACTTCCTACAGTCTTTAGTCTGCAAAAGACTGACCTTTCCTGAATCTATTTTACTTTTATGGAAGTTTCTATTCAGATGTGGTATGCCATAGAGGAACTACTCATTCTCTTTGGAATCCACTTTTCAGTGAAATCTGCAGTTATGCATTATAGGAAATGGAACAAAATTTTCTATACCTCATGTTTTTCCAAGCAGCATTGCATTATAAGGAAATAGTTATTTTTATGACAAGTTATGCTGACTAATATATTCTCCATTGTCTGTCTTTTAAAACACTTGTAATTACAACAAATTTAGTGAGATGGTAATGTTAAAATTACCTTGTCAACAATCATACTGTTCTCCAATCACTTAGGTAGCAGTGCGAAACTCAAGAGTACTTGTACTTAGGATTACTGGAAGTGTAGAAGTCCCTGAGATAAACATCAGTGTGGTAAGTATTAAGTATTTTGATTGTATCTGCTGATATGATCGGTAGTGTTTTGCTTAATTTAGATATTAAAGCGGCTCACCCCTACTAAATATTTTCATTTTTTTCTATGTGAACTTTCTTTGAAAAATATCAAAAAGTTATGAAGAGAAATTAAAAATTAAATGTAAATGTAATAGTTAGACTAAATGATACAATTTTAACCATTGAAACATACAACCTGAAAAAAATCAGGATGAGGATTTGAGAGTGAGAGGATTTCTTGAAGTAGCCAAAGAAAAGACTACAAGAAGGGGGAAAGAAAGCCATGTATTTACTAAATGAGGAAACTTTGTTGATGGTATAACTGGGCTCCTTTGTTGAATTCTAAACTGTGGTCTTTGATGTCTTGGAAAGATTTTAAAAATAAGGATTGGGCAAGGCAGTTGATTAACTAAAATGTCTTAATGAATATAAATTCTGAATCTCTGAGCAGTGTCTTTAACTTTATTGTTCAGTTACGTACGTGATTTTAAAATGTTCTGTCCTCTGTATATATAATTTCTTCATACTTACAGGAGCTGTTTGACTTTGATGGTGTTTATGTTGGTTCTACAAAATCGATTCCCTTTTTGCTGCAGAACAAAAAGCAGTCATGTACCAGAGTGGAGTTTGATTTATCCAAGTACAAGGATTTTGAACTGAATGTTAGTGGCTCTTCAGGTATTTCCTTTTGACAGATCATAACTGTCATGAATTAAAGAATAGGATGGTGCTAATTGATCTTATACAAATTTTACTGATTTACACAATTCACAGAAAAACTAAAACAATTCTTTTAGAAATATTCTGTAATAGAAATTCAAGGGGGACATCTTGCCTCTAAAATGATATTTGCTAAAGGCAAGCGTTTGGAAAGGGTCAGTTTACTGAGAGAGAGGTGTGTGTGCATGTGTGTATGCACATTCGCGTATGTATCTTTTTTTTTTCTTTTTATTTTTTCCTATAACTCTTAAGGCATGTAAAATAAATCAGCCTCTGATTACTCTTGACCCAGTTAGAATAAAAAGAAGAGCTGTGTTTATTGGCTGTTCATGGACTTTTGCCCACTATTCTGATAGGGAGTGAAGCATATTTCAGTAAATTTGTAATCGTATGAGGATCTGGGATTCATTTTCCAAATTCTGGAACTTGTCTTTAATCATAGAGCCTCAGCTAACCATGATGTTCAAGTCAGAATGACATTGTGGCAGTGTGAGACGTTTCATTGCTTTTTCTTATTTCTTGCTAGGACTTTTGCAGTTTCTTATTTTTCAGTTGTCATTGCTCATCCCTTTTGTACTTCAGTCCTGATAGCTCCTTTACCCTGCCCAAACATCTTTATACCTGAGAGAATTCTACAGCTATTATTATATGGCTTCTTGTCCTTGCAAGCTCAGGAAAATCAGAACTTCTTCTTGTGTAACTAACTATACACTGCAACCCTATCTTATATCTTTATGTAGAGCTGTATTCGGATGATGACAAAAAGCGTTCTGACAGGAACAGAGGCATTGCCTTACCATGCGGTAAGTTTTCAAGGGAACTTCTAGTTTTTTTTTTTTTTTAAATTCAAAGAGAACTGGAAGATTCTGTCCAAATCAGAAAAGGAGCTAATATGGAAATAGACTCATTGCAAAATATTTTTATATCAGAGTTTGTGCATGAAACAAGTAGAGTGGTGTTCAGATTGGTATTGTTGAAATGGAGCAGTCCCCGGATGAATGCCAATCTCAGAAAAATTTTACTTATGTATTGTAAATCTGTGCTGTGCTTCTGCTGGTATTTCTTAAAACTGAACATGAATGCCTGCAAAATGAAAGAATAATTATCAATTACAGAAAAAATATCACTTTAATGATAATGTCTACTGTAGATGAAGCTTGAAAGTAATTCAGAAAAACAGTGTTTCAGACAATATTACAGGGAAAAAATATTTAGTTTTCATTATTTAGTTAATATTTTTTGCCTAACATGTTCACTCAGGAGCAAATTAAATTTTTTTCTTCCCTCTCAAAGATTCTGTGCTCCTGTGTTGGTGGCTTTCATTAGTGTTGCTGGAGGGAGACACTTCTCAGAATTACTGAGAAAATGTTCATTACAAATATTATATTTAGTTACAGCTTATTGGGAAATACTTACCATGGAAATACATACTTACATTATGTCAAAATGAATTTAAATGCTGCAACTATTAGAGCACCAAAAGCAGGGCTGATTGATAGTAAAATAACATCTATAACGATTCTGAATTTTGTTTGACAGTGTTTGACTGCTGTCCTTTGAAACCTCATTTGTATTTTGTGTACTTAGAAGGAAAAGAAACTCTGGTGTGTTCATTGTCCTTCATGCCTAAAGAGGTAAGTTTGAGGCAGCAGTGATTATGCTAAAATAGTACGATGCTCTTCATGATATTTTTATGGTGAGAGAACATAGAGGTGTTAGATTTTGTCTGTGACAAAAACACCAAGTGGGTGAAATAGTCAAACCCTGAGACACTAATAGTGGCAATAGTTTTGTAATTGTAAGCTATTTCTTAAGAAAATAAATTTTGAAATGAATTCTATGTAATTTTTCGACTGCTTGTACTTCTGTTTCTTTCCCTAACCATATACAAAAATAAGACGTATTTTCTCCATACCTTAAAAATGGAGAATATATATACAGGAAAAAAATTGAGATGATTCTTACTAAACATTCATGAGATCACTCAATGGATTAGCAACCATTTTCCTTTGGCAAGTGTTCATGTTTTAACTCGGATCAGGGAGCTGTAAAAGTAGATGAGCTTTATCATGCATCGTAAAGATAGGCAAGCTTGTTTTTTGATGGGGCTGTCTGAGAAAAGCAAAGATGTAAAGCAACTTCACATGTTACTTAATTGACAAGAGGTCTCAAGTAAAGAGTACTGTAGGGCTCTATATTGAGCAACACTTTTAGAAATAAAGGTTTGGGGGTTCTGTATATTTGGAGAACACTGAACTGAAAGATACCTTCACCTTGCACATTATGAACCAAGCTCAGAATAAGCAACTGAGCACCACTTCTGCAACAGAGAAGACTGCTGCATTAGCTGCATTTTACTTTTTTATTTAAAAAAGAAAAAAAAAAGAAAAAGGAGATGATGCATTTTGGTGAAAAAGTGGACGTATTAACGTATTTTCTTCCCGTTCTTCCTTTCCTCCTGAACCTTTTGAATAAAAGGCAATTGCTGTATTCAAAAGCATAATTTACAGCCAATGTCCACTTATACTGTGGTTTCCTTTCTCTTGTGACTGATAGCTTAGAATTTATGTACACAGGGAAGCTATTGTGAAGTAACTACTAGTGTGAATCTGCAGCACATTAGCTGTTCGGAATGATTTTCTTCCTAGCAGAAAATGAACGAACAGATTCATCAAGAAGGAGTTATTTCCAACCTATTAATCTTTCTCCTAAAATACAGTAGCAGGACCTTGTGGGTAGGAGAAAAGCAGTAGATATCCTATCTATGACTTGACAGTACCTGAGATAGCATTCTCATAAACAAGCTAAGCAGATGTAGACTAGATATAGTAGTAGGAAGGTGTATAGTTGTTTGCAAAATTATGTACACACAATAGTCACCTGTTGTCCACTGACAAACTGAAGAGCAATTAAAAAAATGCTGAATTTTTATTTAGGTAGAAAGGATCAACAATAAAACATCAAGATGGAGAGTGAAGGTAGCACTGTTGGGAAAAAATGTGTGCATTATAGTAGGTCACAAGCTGATCAGGAGTCAGGAGTATTTTGTTATGTCACTGTGGGAAAGACAAATGCTGTATAGGGTTCTATAAATAGAAATAATAGTAAGGCAAGTTAAATAAGTACCCTATTTGGTGCTGATAACACTTCAGCTGGAACATTTTGTCCATTTTGGGATTCCATGCATGACAAAGTAGTAGATAAATTTTATTTAGAAAGACCAGAAGAAAGTAGTAGAAAATATCAGAATCTAGAAATAAGGAACTACACTTTCTTTTTTTTTAAGAAACTGACTTTCATTATTCAGTGAAGTATTGTTCATATTCTCATATTCACTGCAGTAGGAGGGACAATGAGGGGTGGATTTAAATTATGGCAAAATAGACTAAATTACATCCACAAACTCTCAATAGCAAAAATGATTAAATTCTCTAGCAGACTGTGGAATCTCCATTAGCAGTGAGTGTTAAAAATGGGATGGACAAATATCAGAAATGTTTCACTCCGGGTAATCTGGTTATCTTTAGTAAAAGTATTCTTACTAGAAGGACCTTTTCCACCCAACTTTAACCACTCCAGTCTATCCCATTATTCCCTGTCCAACACATCAATGATATGAAGAACAATTTATCTTCCTCTTCCTGTCAGCTGTCTGTCAAATAACTGCACAGTTATTGTATTTGATCTGCATCTTATCCTGGCTCAACAATCCCATTTTTTTCCAGCCTTTTTCTGCAGGTCATGTCACATTTTGACCTCTGATTATTCTTGTAACTTTCCTCATTTTTTAATTTCCTGTTTGGCTTAAGGAGAATATCATAATGTTACCTCTGTGAACTTGCTATTTATGATAAAACTTTCAAGTATTGTATGTAATCTTAAATCCTGACTACGAAGTTTTTATTTTTTTTTTCACTGAATAGGTCAGAATCACACAAAATTGAGAATCACACAAAATTGAATGACAATAATAGCATTTCTGATGTATAACATATTTCACTTGGTCAATAGAAAAACAAATACAGGAAGCCTAAGTTTTAGAAAATCTCTGACCTTCCCAAGGTCTATACTGGAGGTTCTACCTGTGGCGGAGAAGATTGTTATTTTTTACAAATAATGTTGTTACACCCGTGAATTTGGTCAACCTCATTCAGAACTAGCTTTTCTGTTATAGATCTGTTATACGGCAGAGCTAATATCTTGCATTTAATCATTGAGACATTCTTATTTGTTTATGCATGTTAAAAATTCTGCTCAATCATGTTTACAGGGTCCCCAGGGGACACCAGTCAGCTGTCAAGCAGTCCAAGTTAGGCACATTGTAAAATCCCATTTTAACAATATGCCGTTACTCTAAAGCTGAAATTTAGGTTTCACTAAAGTCAGTGTAAGGCTCTTATTAAATTTAACAGGATCGTCGTTCTGTATAGAGTTTCTTGGCTGTTGATCTTCTGTAAGTGTGAAATTCAAACACAGTTAAACAGTAGCTATGATGAAAGAATATACATTTTGGTTTGAAATGATAGAATGGGAGTGTGTGGAATAGAAAAGCCTTTACAACTGAAGAGAAGCAGACGAAATAGTGCAGAACTGTGTACAACAAAAGGGGTAAAATTGATTCAGCTTTTAAGAATTAGCTTTCACAAGAAGTTTCAAAATTGAATTAGATTTGATTTCTAGTTTATCAGTGAGGTCCTCTGAAGCTTTTTTTTTTTTTTTTTAATTAAAGCACCACGTCTGAACAGCATTTTCTTCAAGAACATGTTTCATAAGAATTCAACTTTTTTAGATGTTTTCTTTATTCTTCTTGAAAGTTTGGCTTGTCCATAGAAGTGAGAAACAAAATGCTATTCTATAATTGCTTGTTAGCTTCTAGAAAACTCTAAGTATAATAATAGAACAGAGTAAGGAAACAGTTGTTGGAATTGTAATGGCCTTCTGTACGAGCTCCTTAAACCTCTCAGATTTCCATTTTTTTTCTGTTTCTTATTTTGTGTCTGCTTTTGATGGATTTGCTTTGTTTGTGGATTAGATGTGAACAAGGTAATGACTCTAGGATTAACATTGTAGTTTAGCTAAACTGCCGTTATGTATTTTTTATTGTATAGATGCTGAACAAAAACAGAAAGTTCTGTCAGAAACTCTATAAAAATAGGATGCAACAGGCAATGATTCAACAATTCAGAAATCATAAATAGTGGCTGCAGAAAAATATCCTATGAATGATAAAGTAATGGCTGATGTATACTGTGTATTAGACTTAACAAGTAATGTAATGTCCCTTTGAAGACTTAAATTTCAATCCACTCTGATAAAACACATGAACTTAGGGCTTTCAAGTGCTTGACAAGATTTATTTCTAATTTATGATTTTGGTGTAGTTTTTGTTTGTTTTTTTCTTCTTTCAGCTCAATAGCTAAAAGTACAGAATTGTGTACAGATCTATTGTGTACAGTAATGCAATATTAACTCTCAAAGTCCTTAAAAAAATCAACACTATCAAAACAGGGGCTTTATTTGTCTTCCAGTACTCAATTTCTCTGTGCTGTCAAATTTAAGGATGGATCGAGAGTAGAAATGTTGCTGTAAATTCAAGTGATAAAGTAATAATTTCAAAAAAATTTGAAATTAAGAGGATTTCTTATCCTTAATTTCACTTGTCATTGCAGCTTCTGTTCAATATTAAGGTTACTTATTGACACATATCTCTGAAAAGTATCATTTGGTACTGGTGATGTGGTAATACACCTGAAGACAGGTTTATGCCAGTTGGCTGTCTGATTTAATTATGATAGAAATACTGTAGGAAAAAAGTTCTCATTTAACTTGGATCTGTCTTGTAACTAGTTTATTTAGAATATAGAATATATTGTAGGATATATTCCATCTATTGGTTGCAGATTTCTCCACAGGTTTATCTGATGTTATGTTTTTTCCATCAGTGTGCCTAAGCTTTTCCCAGTCTTGAGCTTATTTTTTTTCCTCAGAAATAAGGAAATAAAGAATTTAATATATTTTCTAAAAAGTATTTAGAAAAGGAAATTATTATGTGAAGGCCTATTCTCACGACCTGTTATAGATTGTTGCTTTGGTGAAATCTCTTTTGCTTGGTTGCCCCTCTCCCGTCCCCCAGCACACTCTGTATTTCCCTCGTGTCTGCCTTTGCCCTCAGGCTTGGATGAGCTCTCTGTACCCAGTGGTGCCTTACTGAGCAAACAGTGCCCAGATAGGCTTTAGTTGGCCAACCCTCTTGTGGTCATGAGCTAACATCGCTGAAAGCTGCCTGCAGTAGCTCTGACTGATGTTGAGCGAGATAACCTTGAAAACTGAATTTGCTGCCCAGTGTAACACAACTAAAGGAAGCATCTGGATGTGTCTGTACAGCCTTCCCGAGATGCTGTGGTTTATCTTTAATTTAACTCCCGCGCAGTCGAACACTAATGAAAAGCAAAAAGCATCTCTTATTGTAATCAGAAACTGGGGGTTTAGTAACTTTTTAAATACTCTTTTAAAAATACTCTTAAGACATTTTCTGTTGGATATGAGTTTTCCTTACTGTGTTCTAGCATACCTAGGTTTTCTCTGTTTCACCGAATCTCTTCTCCTTTTCCTTTTCCTTCCTCTTTTTTTTTTTTTTTTTTTTTTGACATTTCTATCTTGAAAAAGCTCGGATCTTCTCTGTATATTGAACTATGTTTATACAGTTTTCACTAATGTTCCTAGCTCTTATTTCCTGCTTCTCGATTAAACAGCTGTTCCTCTAATCTCAGCATCATTTTGAGGACAGATTTTCTTACCCAGCTTACCCTCCCAGCTGCTGCAAACCTTATGTATCCCCTTGAGATGTGTTCTTTTCTGTCTTCCTTCTGGTTCTGCTAAAACCTCCTATGGTTGTTGTTTCCATTACTGACAACACTGCTCTGTGAACCAACAAAAAAGTACTTGTGCTGCCGCTAAGAAATTAGATACTAGAAATACATTTAAAAAATCATTCCAAAATGTTTATTAAGGAAAAAAAAAAAACACCTGAATTATTTTAATACTTCTTTCAATTTTATTGAAAAACCATGAATAATTAACATAAAGTTTCAATCAACTGTTAAGCCTTGAAGGCAATCTTGAATTTTCATGCTAAAAATCAACTTTCCTTTTACCTCTCCGAACCACCTCCAAATCATCAAGCTGAAGTACAGATTAGTTGTGAACAGTTCCCACAGTTCTCCTGAGACCTTAGCCTGCTTAGTCAGCTACATGTGACATCAGAAGGCATTAGTTTAGACATGAGTATCCTGGTATGTCTATAAAGCAACATCAAGAAAACGGGGAGAGAAATCTCCCAGCATCCTAAAGAGAACAGGATGAAGTTGCTGCTTAACACTGAGGCTTGGATGCTGTGGACGAGGCCCAGTGTTTGCATTAATATGGATTTCCTTTGCTGCAGCTTCTCAGAAGGCTTTAGAGTTGGCAAGGTCTTTACCATAAAGAACTTAATGTTTGCATTCATTGGCAGTTATAGCCAGAGCAATACATGAAAACAATATTAAAAATATATATGAAGAGGTAAGCTGTCAAATCCTTTATAATACTGAATTTTTATACTCCTTTCTCTTCCATTTCAATATACTTATAAAGAAGTATCTCAAACCGTGATTTCATTTCTTTTTTCTCAAAGCCATATAAGAAGGCTTAGTGAGCCAGGATTGATTCACCAGGCAGTATTCTTATCTCACATGCTGAGGAGAAAAAAGATATTGTTGTAGTAAAAAATAATTTCCTCCACCTAGCCAAATTAGTTGTGATTAACCACTTAGTTCCTGACACTTATTACTGATAATACTGCTGATGGCTAATATTAGCAAGCAATTTTTCTAATTTATATTATTTTTTTTGAACTGGGGAAGCAGGCAGTATGTGGTCACATTAGATATTTTCCCAGTGACAGTTTTTGCTGCTTAGCTGTCCCTGTGTGTTTAGAGGAAGGGCAACCCACCTGGTTCCCTGACTAGGAGCTGCCCTCTGCCAGCAATCACTTCTTTGCTCTCTGGGGAAACAACCTGGCAGGTCGGCAGCTGCATCATTCGTGTTCTGCTGAGGCGAAAAGGCAAAGCAAGCCTTTCAGCAGGACCTTTTTTGTAATTTTTTTTCTGTTGGAAAATAACAAATTCAAGGATCTTGGAAGGAAGACAAAATATGCAGCTGTGTAATACTGGAGCCCACGAGGCTTTTATTGAGATAAATGGAGCAAGTCACACCTGTCAGAGCTTCTTGCTTGGTGGTTTTGTAGGAAAGTGACAGTTAGATGTGGGTTTTCTTTTTTTTTTCTTTTTTTTTTTGCAGCCATAATGACATAATTTTTTATGAGAAAAACAATTTATAGTGTGGAGAATGAATTTTTGTGGAAAATCTGCAGCTGCAGATTCACAAAATATTCAGAGTATTGCTGGTGCATCGTCTATGTGTAAAGAGATTTAGTTTTATTTGGGTGTTTTGAATGATGGATTTGAGCACATGCTACATTATTCATTATGAAAGACTGCTTATTGGTGGTGATATAAAGCTGGGAAACTTTAACTGCACTAAAAATTATGTTAAGTTCTAAAAACAAAAAATTATATTAATGTTCTAAAAAATAATGTTAAGTCTGAAGGAAGACTGTGTGTGGATTGTATACAGTTGAGGAATATAAGCCTCTGGCTCTTCAGTGCCGTTGAATTGTACAGTTAGGATTAAATTTTAATCAAAATGCCTTTTTTTTTTAGTACACATTACATTTTACCCTTATTATTATCACTGCAAAATTTATATGCTAGAGTACCATAAATAGCGAGATTTTAAAAATCAGCATGTACTCATAAATTCAGTGGCTTCCAATACTGCAAGATATAGTGTGAATGAAGTGATATATAAATACAAGCGTAGTATCCTTTACAGGCTTGTTTTAAATCAATTTAAAATTGTAAATTAGTTTGCATATTTAATTGCAATTCCCTGTGAAATTGTACTGTGAAAACAAGTTCTGTAATTTTAGGGAAATGTTACATATTTTGCATGCTTAATAAACTAGCTGATTCCTGCATTTGACAGCAAAATTTTACTGAACCTTGAGAATGCATGCTGTACTGCAATACTAATTAGCGAAGTTATTTTATAAAGTGTACCATTGCACAGGAATGCTTAATAAATACAGAATTGAGGTGACCGCCCTCAAAGTTTTTTAAAAATTTAATAAAACCGTATAATTTTTTTCTACTTGGATTCTATTATGGATCCTGCCATCCTCTGAAAAATGCTGAGAGTTCTACTTGATTTTTATCTTTTTATGCATTACTTTTATTTATATGAGTTTAGGTAGTAGACCTGTCCTATTCAGACAGTTTTCTTAAAATCAACAATTTTTACTTATTTTTTTAGGAATTCAGCAAAGCATTTGAGATTTTTTTTTTAATGCCCACTAAATTAATGGTTGCAAGAACATCTGCTTTATTTAAAAAAATCGTTGTCTTCTGGTGGTAGTCTAGACAAGTGTGTGTTTTTCTGCTGTCCTTTGGAAGTGTTCTGTTTGAACCCATAAGAAAATAATGCTTTTGTTTCAAGTGAGTATTCTTTTCATAGCTTGTTTTGAAGTCTTTTAACTGCCAACCCTATCATTCTGTAGATGATACTTCCTTTCCTATTAACCTATATAATTCGTTCACATCAGAACAGGAAAAAATATTTCTTATAGTCATGTAAACAACTCTTAAGTGTTTGTGGAAAGGATGGTATATCTTAAGCCATTCTATCTAGTTCTGCTTGTCCCCTTAGCATCATCTTGCTTATTTTGTGCAGCCTTCAGAAGATATCCCAATAAATAAATAAATAAATTTAGAAAGCAAAACCAAATCTATAAGTTCATTTCAATAATAGCCTAAGAATCTTTTTTTTCTTTTAAATTTAATTTTCACAGGACATAATCTTGTAAGAAAGAATTTTAGATTAAGAGTTTTAGAGATTAAAACTGAATCATAGAAAATTTCTGAAAATTTAATTGCAAGTACTAGTCGGTGAATGCAAACTTAATGAAGCATACGAATGAGACATGATCTGTGATTTTTTCTTTATTATGCAAATCTGATTTTATGAGCTATATTGGCTATGAATTTACACTAGAAAGGAGCTTCTCACACTATAGATAAAGATCCATCTCTTTCTAGCTTTTAATGGTATGTTTTAATTATGCCATTGGAGCATGTACTCCTGATGAAACTTGGCGTGTGGTAAAGAAAATTGTGGGATAACTTTTGAGATGTTAAAAACAGAAGAACAAACCATATTAGGAAATTTTTTACTCAACTTCTTTTTATCATATAACTTAAGTGTTAGTTACTAAAGAGTCTTAGATGGCATTAATCATCTTCAATTTGAAAAGTGCAATTTGAGGTAACAGAAGTTAATCATCAGGTATGAAATATCACCATAGTTCATCAGTCTATGGTGCTGTTAGTAAATCCATACTTTCCTCTTGCAAAACACAAATACATGAAATCCTCCATGATGCTCAATGCCCATCTTGCCAAAAGCGCATTATTATTTGCTGCAAACCTTGCTGGAACTCTGAACATTTTAGTGCTGTGTAGCTACTGCTTTTTACGTTTTGTATTAATTCTGTTGTAGATTAACATGTTTATGTCCAAGTATTGGGGTTAAGGGAAAAAATTGTTTCCTTCCTCTAATACATGTGTAATACCTATTAGTGAGGCCTACTCACTAACACATGTATGAAAATAAAGCTGTTTGCACATCATGCAAGCATTAGGCAGCCTTTGAAAGTGTGCAAGTGCTTTATATCTTATTTGGACACTCAGTTCTCCTGACCACTTTGAGAAATCCACAAATTAAAGACCAAAATACTTTCTATATTCTGATAGACCATTTTAGTTATGATTGGTGTACCATAAAAACTGATCACCTGTCTTCAAGGTTTGAGGAAGCCTTTTTTTTAACTCGGTAACTCTGTTTTTCCTCCATTTTGGTTATGTGTTTCGGGCCATAATTACAAAACTCTTTCCCTCAGTAGGATGGTTGGAAAGGAGCAAGACACGGTGATGATTTACCAGAAGCCTTATCTATAGCTGCACTGCTAACCCTGATGCTTTGGGGCCTACAGTTTTTGACTTAGTGGAGTAAGATATCTGGTCTTTGGGTGCTTAAATGACTGATACCACTGGTAATAGATCAACATCCTGTTAGTATTGAGATCAACTTAATTTTAAGTTGTCCCAGTATCTTTTGAATAGTAATACTATTCAGATAGCTTAAGATGTGGTTGCTGTTTCTTTCCTTGAGAAATTGACCACAACGGTATTTTTGTCCTTTAGGTGGCAGCATATGACTTCACTCTTCCAGTTAATATTCCTCAGGGTGACTTTTCCTGGACAGAGGAGAGCTCTATACCAGCAACTTCTAATGGATCTGTAAAGCACATCATTAGTCCTCGGCCCCAAGCAGTGACTGTGCCTGTGCCGGTTTGTAGAGTGAAAGCAGTCGGTAGGTAAACTAGGGATATGAACAAATGATGGATGTTTATATATATAGTGATGTCTTTCCTTGTATTTTAGCTGCAGAGAATTACAGGGGAAAAAGAAGCTACAGGATTTAGAAGACTGAAACTTAAGTAATTACTGTGTAATTTGTAAAGATCTTGGAAGCTTGCAAAATTTTCAAATCTTAAATTGTCTTTAAAATTTGCTGCTGTCTCCAAACATAAGCATTATATGTGCCGAGAAAACCCAAGTACTTACCATTGCCATTTACTTGTATTACATTCTTAAAAATACGATAAAAAATTATTAAAAATGTTCAATTTTGTTTCTAGTCAATTATTAATAGTTCTAGAACTTTACATATTGATCTAGTATTTAGGGTATGTTTGTAAGATACAGAGAAGTAGTATATCACAATCTTTCTTGTAAAACTAGGATTCCAGCTGTATTTAAAATGCTTTTAAAATGGCTTCCAGCAAGGCCCTGATACAATTTCATGCTGTAACTTTGGGCATCAAACAAATTTTGAAAGTCCAGAAAAGTACAGTTGGGCATGTAAAAGCAAGCAGAAGTAAAAGAAGAGAATTATCAGCAGTTGCTTCCAGATTGTATCTCAGATGATTTTACTCAGTATTTTAGAAATAATTTTTTATTCTCTATAGTCACCTATCTGATCCTAACAGTTGTGTACATACTTTAAAAGTTTGAATCTGCTAGTTTTATTAGTCTCCATGTCTGTTGAAGTGCAGAGAGTAACCCTAAAATGATGTTCCTATAATGTTTAAAAATCTCACGCGCACTAAGGGGTAAAAGCAGTTCCCATTTATTCAATTTTCTCTGATTTTTTTTCTTTACCCTATAAGGCTTTACCTTTGAATAAATAAGACTTCTCTTGAAGACTGTTAGACTTCGTTTGGATCCCATGATGGAAATAAATGCATATCGAGCATTTTTACATGTATTTAGTTTAAGAACATGCAGATTAATTCATACATATGCATGAGATCTATTAAAAAAACCCTCTAAATAAAAATTGACTCAAACTGCCAAAATGATTAAAGTAAGCTTGAAATTAAAGCAAAAGTTTACTGCTGTTCTGTTTTTTGCTTTTTTTGTGGAACAATGACTCTATACACAGTAAGTCTTACTAATAAATGGCAGTCGTATCTAAACCTATCCACAGATTTGCAATAGGTAGAATGGTTATCCATTCAACCAAAGCGTTTTCTTCAAAGTAACAGTACAGCCCAGCAACAAGTAATCGTGTTATACTTTTGGTATGTAAAAACAGTTGATAAATTAGAAGTGTGGCTTTTATTCAGCACACAGTATTGCACATAATCATACAGATGGAGACAACTACCAACCTTTTTGTACTTAAATATATCAAATTATTTATAGTGTTACTACATTCTCACAACTTAAAAATGATACTTGATACTGATTCACTGATTCAGATCATCACCTTAAAAGTAAGGTGCATTTTTCAACTTCTAAGAGCTGATTTTTGCAAAAATGCATAATTCTCACTACTTTGTGCAGTATGGTGCATATATTTTCCCCTCTAACTTTTTTTTTTCTTACAGTATTTCTCTCTAGGATTCAGATAGGATGGCAGGATTGAGATGGGATTTGCAGGAATGTGCAGTATTAATATTTAGAGTTGATTAGATCAACTCTCTTTTCCCTTTAAATTATTTCCTAATCCACTTCTCACATTATGCAAACATTACCTGTATTTCTCTAAAACACAGCTATATAAACTCTACAAATTAATATTGTTTCAAAGTAGGAACAAGGTCTGACCATTACAAGAAAACGATTACGTGGAATGCTCTCACCATTTAAGTGCTGTGCATCTATTCCAGACAAGGGATTTCCTCATTGGGTGTGAGACAGATTTGCAGATTTTGCTAAAAAGATGCAATGTATTGGCTAGGTTTATTTGCAGTAGTTTACACTAGAACAGGGACAGAGCGAAGGCTCACATGAGAACACTTGTTTTTCTAAATCCTTTCCTTAAAATTCATCCTTGGTCATCACTGTGTTATTCCAGCTGTGTGAAATGAAGAGAACTGCTGTTGTAATAAATCTATAAGTATTTTGTGATTAATATTGTTATACTGTAAAAAGTGTTTTCTTTTGCTTGCTTGTTTGCTTTCCCATATTTCAGTATGGCCCCCATTGCCTCTTGTCATGTCACTGAGCACAAGTGAGAAGAGTCTGACTCTGTCTTCTTTATACCCTCCCATCATACATTTATCAACTTTGAAAAGTCTCTCTAAGCATTCTCTTCTCCAGGCTAAACAGTCTCAGCTCTACTCCCCTTATCATCTCCCTGCTCCTTTAACGGATTTGCTGAGCTATGTCTGTGTTGCTTGTACTGGGGAGCCCACATCTGGGCACAGCTGTACAGATGTGTTCTTACTATGGCTGAGGATAGGGAAAAGATCATCTCCCTCAACTTGCTGGCTCTCTCCCCCTTTTCTTTGTGAGACTATAAGCTATGGAATTCTTCCATCAGATTCTTGAAGATAGATGATATAAGCCTATTGGTCAAATATGGGATCCCTTTTTAGTCCTCCAAATGTGTTAGGTAAGATACTTAGTTAACTCTAATTATAGCATATAACTAGAGGGTCATGCTAAGAAATTTAAATTACAACAATTATGCATACAGTATATGGCAATAAAAAGAGAAGATTACAAATTTAAAACAAGCAAATCTACTATTCTAAATATGTACAGAAACAATTGTTTTACTGAAAGATTATGTTTAACCTTCATCACTTGTTTCTTCCAACAGTACTCACATCACCACTGGAGTTCTCCTCAATGGAACTTACATTTTCACTGCATTTAGGGAATAAGCATTCTAATGTAGCTGATGAAAGTCTGACTTCTCAGGTATGTGAAAACAAGTTTTGTAATTAATCTTGACAAATCTTTTTTTTTTTTTTTTTAATTTGAAATGGGATGAGGAAAAACAGAGATCTGCAACTTAAATCTTATATGATTTTGTGTATTTCAATTTTTTTCCATCAGCATTCTGTTGACTTTTGGCTTTTATGTTGGGCTGTCTTTGTTAATTATAATTTTTTCCAGAACTCAAAATAGGGCTCATCCTTGCTTTCTGATATGTGAGATAAAGCATGTGTAGCATAAAAAACTATCTTGGAGTGCATACGAAATAATTTACTTGAAGACTTTCTGCCTCTACAGTGAGGCAGTCAGTGTACCATGATAGTGAATACATATAAATTTTTACCATGTTTTATGGTGCTATGGTTTGTGCCACCTATCACTTTCCTAAATCATTCTTGGTCTTGATTTAGGACCTTAGTTGGAGAGAGGGACTAAACAAGGTACCTGGCCATGGCAATTGAAAACAGCTATTTTTTTTTTTTTTTGGAACACGAAGTGTTTGACTGTATGAACACAAACCTTACCACGTCCTTGTCTATCCTGTTTTATTCTTGAAGACTTTATTTGGAATTTATATCAATAGACTATATTTTGTGCAATGACATTCTTCCCAAATCTTACTTCAAAATCTTTTTAAGAAAAAGGTGGTTGTGTAAAGCCTTTTACTAGTTATTAACACATTAGACATTTAAAGAGTAACTGAGATGGGGAATGGAATCTTCCTTCTTGCCACTGTACTCTCATTAAATTGAAAAAAAACATGGATTTCTAAAGCCTGCATCTCTAACACTTTTGTGAATGTAATGTATGTATTAGAAGCACTGCTAACTAGATGATGTGGGTCATAGTTTAGTTCTTGCAGTGCTTCATCTGTATCACAAAAACTCCTCTCACTTCTGTTTGTCTAACTCTCTCTGACTCTCACCACAGTACTTCTATCTATTTACTGCCCCCAAATGAGATGTTTCCGTTCTGGAAGGAAAGTGTGTCTTTGTGAATGTGGTGAGAGACTGCCAGGCACCTAGTCCGTGCTGTTAGGCATATTCATTTGTTCACCATACAGCTTTAGTAAACTAGACTCCTCATTGTTCTCTATTGCTTTCTTTCAGTCTGATCGGATTGCAAAAGGAATACTTAGAGATTAAGAAAAGTATCATAGTGCTTGTTACTTTCCCTTATTCATGATTGTCTCGCTCTCTCCATAAACATTTACAGAAACTTGACTTGATGAATATCTCAAGGCAGCAGTTGACATGGAAATTGACTTGTGATAGTTCAAAAAAAGCAAAAGAAGATGGTACTTTTAAATTTAATCTAGAGACTGGATTTCTTGATCCAGGAGAAAAAATCAGTATCCCTGTATATTTCTGCCCTCGTAAGTACTTTTTTCTGGATTCTGTGCATGATTTCTTAAAGATACGTTTTCATAGGTTTGCTTAAATCCTTCCTTACAACCAATCACAAATAGTACTTTTGTTGATGAACTTTGAGTTAATATGCCTGGATAACCAAATGAAATGACAAAGGAAAGGCTTTTTGAAGTTTTGAGAAACCAGGACAGCTGCAGACCTAACAAAATGCGCTGAATCACTTGACTAACATTTTTGGAAAGCCTTTTTGTACATACAGAGTCTGAAAAGACTAGAATACCTGAATTATTTTAAATATTGCCGTTTAATGTGCATTTAGTTTGACTAAATTAAATGCAAAAAGTTTTCCAAGAGTACCTGGTGTGTGCACATGTGTATGTAAAATATTTTTCTAAATAGCCATAATTTAGGTGAGAGTAGAAATTTCCTTCCTCTAAAGACATAAAATCAATGTAGATAGAGTATTTTCTCAGTAGTGTGCTAAGACAATTAGAATATAAGTAAAAAATACGCTATATAATATTTTTTGCTATGCGGGAAGATGATAGTCAACCATGTACCCCAGGAAAGGAATGACAGGATGTGACTCTCAGAATTCTACTTTCCTCTCAGTCAAGTCTTCAGGAGACAGCCCAGTGTAACCTCGCAAGGGAGCTGGTAAAGGCAGCTGGTGCCTGCAGCACTTCCCGGCATTTAAAGCTGTGTTGACAGTTCAGATGCCCTACTGGTGACCCAGCATTCCCCATGGGAAAATAAAAGTTTTATTTTTGGTAGGATCCTGAGTCAGCAATTGACCATTCCTGTCCTAAAGAAACATATTGGTGATATTTTTGATGAATATGGCTGAAATCTAATACTACTTATTACATGTATTACACGTATGACAGTATTAAAATTTCTCCTATAAATGCTCAAAATATAGAATGACTATAAAGCAGATACCAGCATGCAAATAAAAGCGAGTGTTTTGAAATACTAAATAAATTGTATGTGTAAATGTACACATGCATATACATAAAGATGACTGATAAATAATTATTTTAATTTAAGGTTATTTATATCCACTGTTTTTCCAAATGTCCTGTTTACAGAAAATCATAAATCAATGTAAGAATTCAATGTTCTAAGTATTTTTCCATGATTTATAGCTTACTTGCAGTATACCTTCCCTGAAAATAATTACTCTTTCTTGAAATATCACATTAGACGCAGCAAACCTGCACAGGAGACCTAATTAAGGAGTATGTTGTGCTGATCGCATTTGTAGGTTTGTTCTCTACAGTTGTAGAATGGGGGTGATAAAGCCTTAAAATAAACTTTGTGCATTTTAGGAATTTATTTAAATATGCCAGTGTGTTTATAATAATGATTAAAAAATGCTATGCTTCCATGTGTTTTAAAAAATAATGCGAAGTTTTATATAATATGTGGTAATGCTTCCTTGTTAGGACAGATTACTCAGTTTAACAGAGATTCCTTAGAACTCAAGCTGTATTAATTCAGTTCTTTTTCCTCTAATGCAATATACTATATAATACATGTGTAGCATTTATATATATATACATATATATATATATACACGCATATATATGTGTATAGCGTTAATGATAAATGAACAATTCACTATCTTTTACTGTGCTATACAAAACTTATGTTTGTGGGACAGGAAGTTGCAATATCTGTACTATGGGATTGCATGTGGCAAAAAAGTCAATAATACTCTAGTGAGTTAAGAGGGATGCAGTGCCCCTGGAAAGTGTGATGATAACGTAGCTGAGTGGCACAGGTGACCTCTGTCTTTTAGAATTCTTCCTACAATGAGACTACAATAACTGCTCTCTAACAGTATCGGTGAGGAAATGTTTGGTGTTCAGTTTTTTTATTATTATTATTTTTCTTTGTTTAAAGGGCCTGCCTGCAAGGTATGGCTCCTTGCACCTCTTCTCCTTTTATTTCAGTGTAAGCAGGTTCTTCATTGGCATTCACTCATGTTAAAGGTCTATATTATATTTGTAATATGAATTACTGTGAAGTCCAGGGCAGCTGAAGGGGAAATGTTTATTTGAGGGCAAAATACAGACAGTGAGTAACAACCTGGTATGACCTTAAGAGGTTAAAAAAAGCAGGTGATGGTTTTGCTTTCTTCTCACATGCTCAAAAGATCAAAAAGTAAGCTAATACCCAGTCAAGGTTTGTGGAAGAAACCTTAGATTCATGCTGATACAGAACAGGAGGGAATATGGAGTTATTTAAGGAGGGAGCCTCAAACTGGCTTCATTCTTGAAATGAAATAAGTGGAGTGGAGGGGTGGGGGGCTGCTTTTTATATATTTCTCCTACAAAAGTGGGTGAACAGTTTCAGAAGGAAAGCTTATCTATGTGCCTTTCGAGAGAAATGTAATCTCTGTTTATGTTTCTTTTAAGAAGTGATCTACAGAAATGATAGCTCCAGTATAATATGCTAGGGAGTTTTCTCTGAGAGCCTTCTGAGCCGCCCGGGCTTTCTAGAGCAAATTAGAGTGCAAGTGAAGCAACTAATAAAAATGTGCACGTATGCACTTTGAGGAGTCTTTCAGAGTTCTTTTCTTCAGAGGATTTTTGTTTTCTGAAGTAGTGGTAAATTCTTATTTTCCATGATAACTATGTCCAGAAAAGACAAAGGGGAATTTACCTAAATCATTCTACAAATCTTTTTTCAGCCCATGGCAAATTCAGATGGGCAGAGTAACCAGTACTATCAAAGCTCCCTTAGGAAATTTTTCTGTATCTCTTAGACTTCTTTTTGTCTCTGATATAAAATTGATGGTGTTATATCAGAATGGTTACAACACAGGCTTTGATTATAGTCATGAAAAGTGCAACAAATAGAATAAATACATCCCACAGTGTTCTATTTAGTTTTTCCTGGCTAAGTGATCTGAAATACTTAAAAAAAATCAGACTGATATTTTTTAATTGATAGAATTCTGCCTTATATCTAAGTTCAGATGAGGTCAACTGCTGGAATTTCTTCTCACTGGTACTGCTAAGAATGGAGTAAAATCTGGGTGATGTTCATGTAAATTGGTAGATGAGTGGAGTGGCAGATAATATCAGGCGTAGGGAAAAAAGCTCATTTGCTCTTGTGAGAAAAATGGCAATAGATATTGCCTGCCAGGGCTAAAAATCTGAATATTTGAGGGGGCAAAGCATGCATCAGAATGGAAAGAAATGAATAGATATTAGTCTAAGGAAAAAAGTAATCTAAAAAAAGTCTTTATATCTATTCTCTTTAAATATGCTCTAATTTAAAATTGTGCGGTGTTATTCTCCAGCATTTTAGCTTGGAAATTCACTATATAGTAAAACTGGAATCTAAATTTTGTACCTGGAGAAGGCTTCTGCTTCAGGGCACTTACTCTTTGGGGGCTAATGATGCGAAGAAATGAGGAATTCTATTCCATGGCCCTTCCTTTGCCATATTTTTCATATATAACAAAATAGAGTTTAGCTAAAGAAGTTACTGTTTGTCCGTATATCTTCCTCAGTTCTACATTTTATTTGCAGAAGAGCCAAGAACTCATGACTTAGTGCTAGCTGAGGACATAATTCCCAATAATTTTGAAGTAAAGTTAAACATTCTCAAATTTTCTAGCCATTTCAAACTAATGATCAAAACTTAGTGGGACCGTACACTTTATATTTGGTCCTTGTGAGGACTGTGTCACAAGATACTGTATTCTTTGTTTATTTATTAAATTCTGCATGAGGTCCTTATGTGTTTACATACTATGTATGTTGTGTTTACATAATGTGTACTTGTTTACATATAAAGAATTTTGTGTTTACTAAGTGTGTGAAACCACACATAGAACGATCCATTTAACAAATTGATCGTTTCTTAGGATAAGCTCTGTGTTCTGCTGCAAAGTGAGTCAGTGATTCTGTTGAATTTACATGTGGTTGTGTTGTTGATTGGCTTGTTTTATGTATAGTGAGGGTGAAAAGTTGGTGCAGAATAGCCCAATACAACTATTTTATAGCTTTTGATAGTTTGACCTTGGGAATATAGTTATTACAAATATTTTAAAATGTGAGAGGTAGTACAGGCAACTTATTCTTTGATACTGACATCTGACCTTGCAGTTTCCTTCCTTTAGTTGTGTCATTTATTGGTCATGGGCTGTCACTTTCCATTACTATGTGATCTAGAAATACAGGAGTATATGGTACCAGAAGTATGGTTTAACTAGAACACAATGGTAGGAAATTAGATGGTCTGGGTCATATATAACCTGTATAGTACTGGTTATCTTTTCTTACAGGCCTGCCAAATGCTGTGTGGCACTCCATACATCTCCATGAACTTTTCTGACTCTCACTTGCCTTTTTCTCTTAAAAGTGCCAAGTGCCAGAAAAAAAGAAGAAAAAAAAAGATTTTGTTTTCTTGCTTTTTCAGATCTTAGCATTACAGCCTTCTTAGCTTTCTTGGTATATTCTATCCTAAAGATGGTTCAGTTTAGCAGGGAACTAGCCATATTTTGTGAGCAATGCAGCAAGTTCCCATTTCATCTGGCTTTACATTTGAGGGTTCGCAGTTGCGGTTTTGATCTGAAGGGCTCTGCTGACCATGCTCTGGGCAGGTAGCAGGCTTCTATGAAGCTCCTGTGGCATCATCTCCATGGCTCTTAAAAGCAGGGAGTAAGATAAAATGTTTGGAAGAGGGCAGGTTTTCTGTTCTACATATGCAAACAACGGCAGCTGTTTCTCAGTCTGTGAAAAAGATTATTGGAGCTAAAGAGCTTGAGGTTGTGTTCTGTTCATTCTTACTAATATTTGGCCAGTAGGGAATCAAAGAGAAGTTTTTTTTTCCTCAGAATGAAAAGATTAAACTTTCTGGTTTGCAAAGACCCTGCATTTGGGGAAAAAAAGAAAAAAAAAAAAAAGGTGTTCATTAGTTGGCTTTCAAAATTGCTGCCTGTGCCAATTCTTCAGCAGGCAAGAATCACTGAAAACTTGATTAGCGACACTGCGTGGAACATTTTGGTAGTGTAGCAGTTGCTAATGCACCTTGCTTCCTTGTCAGTGAAGAGGAAAAAAAAAAAAAGCAAAGGAGCTTTTGCTGTGCTATAGAAAATGGAACCCTGGAGCACTTAGAAGGATGGTGTGAGAAGGGAAAGAGCAGAAGGAAATTGGGGATCCTGTCAGTGAAGGATATTTCAAGGATGTTGTAGAACCTTGCCCCAGGCTGTGCCACAAGAGTATAGGTTGTATAATTGCCTTTTAAAATGATTGCCATCTTATAAAGCAAAACTATCTTTTGGCTTGGAAGTCAGATATTAGTGATATATATTTATGTGTAAAATTATCATTCTCTGTGTTTATTAGTGCAGTTTATTACATGACTGTAATTCTTAGAATCGAGAAATGTTACAGGGATGTCCTACATAAAGGAATGTTAGTACACTAAATGACTGTATTTTAAAAAGCTTTCTACTAATTAAGAAAATGGATTTTTAATATGTTCCTAGCAAGTATTCAAAACTTTCCTAGTAAATAACTCATTTACTTTATTTAAACTACATTTTGAGTCGGAAAGCAATAACGATAAAAAAAAATTTACTCTAATTATTTTAATTGCGTGCATTTATGGTAATAGTGTTGGCTTTTTGTTTGTTTTTGTTTTTAGCAGCCTGTCCTGGAGCATATACATCTGAAATGTTAGTGTATATCAATGATAATCCATCTCAGTACAGAATAATGTTGTCTGGTACTGTGAAGTCACCAAAAATAAGTTTTGATCCCATCTTTCTAATGCTGATGCCAGTTCCTTTGGGTATGAAAACTGAAACAACTGTCAGTATTATTCCACAAGATTACTTAAGGTAAAAAACTTCAAGTAAACATATTGAAAAAGTCCTGAATAGTTTTTTCTTTTGTTTTTTTTTCTTGAAAAATTGATTTCATACTTGTTTATGATTAATAGTTTTCAGAAGAAAAAGTCTGCATATTTAAGAGAGAATATAGTTAATATTGCTGTACATTGCTCTACTGCTTTATGTAGCAGCCATCTTCTCTTACATTCATTTTGTGACATGCTTGTAAAAGTATTTAAACAGTTCATGAAACAGGTAGAGAAGAATCTTAGAGTTTTTGCTGACTTTAGCCAAATACTATGATGATAGTCTTACCTACTCTGCAGATTAGAAAACAGTGTTTTGAAATCTAACTGGTGTTTGGATAACTAGGAACTTTTTTTTTAACCATTATTATTTACTTTCATTTTTGTGTAGATCATCTGCTATATCCTGTTGGCTAAATTAACAAGGGAAACCTTTATTAAATTTTAATATTATATAATGTAACCTAACATTAAATCTATTCCTGTTTGATAAAAATCTTAAACTTTTAACATAGATCTTTCAATTCAGAGCTGCAGCAGTTTTATCTATGTTTGTGTAGAAACATTTGATTTCAGTCTTAGAGATACAACTTCTAAAATAGTGGTAATTTTAGTTTAATAGATTGATATGTAAATGCCATTGCATTGCCTGAAGAATTGGAGGAAAAAATTAGGTTGCAGAAAATTAGATATTAATTGCTTCGAGATAATATGATTTTTGTTAATCTGCTTTAAATTGTTGTAGTTTATGAGGTGACTTGTATGGTATCAGCAATTCAACAATTGGATTCAAAAAGATTATATATAGGCCTGGGCCCATTCACACTCTTATTTAAAACTACATATCTAAGAAAAGAATCCTAATACATCTCCATGGATTTCTAATTCACATTGTTACGATAAAATCTTTTCTGTATTAATATCTTCATGTATGCAAATACTGTTTTGTGACTGACTATGAATGCAAGTGTTAGCTGTAGCAAACCTCTGAGAAAACACAAATACAGAAGCCTTTTGTATTAGGTTAGGAGAATAGGTAGGAGAAATTTTTCTTCCTTGGGTTGTTATACCATTGTGGGTCAGTATTAAACATCAAGGTAACATCTGTAAAAACAAAACAAAAAGCCAAACAAAACTCAGCATACTAAATGCTGAGCGATTTTAATTCTTCACTTTCAATAAACACTTCAAAACTGAAACTTATTAATATACTTCTATATATCATTGTAGAAAGCGGTTTCATAAGTCTCTGAATCCTTTATTACTGTCATCCTGTGAGCACAAAACCCATTATTATTGATTTTTTTTTTAAACACAGGCAATCACGAATTCAAGTTGAACTTCCAGAGTTTGATCGTGAAGATGGTGACAGGTTTTGCCCGTTTTCTGTGCAGTTCCCAAATGGACAAGATATCATTGTTTCATCAGATGGCACAAATATAGAACTTATTTGTCATATTCGCTTCAGCTCATCCAGACCAGTGTCATATTTAGGGAATATATTCTTCATTGATGAAGAAGAAAACAGGTAAAGTGTTTGATTCAAATTCATATAGAGGCAGCATCCTGACAAAGGTTATAAGACACAGAATCATAGAATCATTATGGTTGGAAAAGACCTTCAACATCAACATGGCCAAGAATAAATCCATCCCCACCATGCTTGGTAAACCATGTACCTAAGTGCCTCATCTACACCTTTCTCGAACGCTGCAAGGGACAGTGGCTCCACCACTTGCCTCGTCAGCCTATTCCAATGCTTTACCACTCTTTCTGTGTAGAAATTCTTCCTAATGCCTAACCTGACCCTCCCCGGCACAGCTTGAGGCCATTTCCTCTTGTCCTATCCATTGTTATTCTGAAGAAGAGATCAACCTCTGCCTCACTAGGAGCGTTGCCAGCAGGTTGAGGGAGGGGATCCTCCCCCTCTACTCAGCCCTGGTGAGGCCACACCTGGAGTATTGGGTGCAGTTTGGGGCTCCCTAGGACAAGAGGGATATGGAGCTTCTAGAGAGGGTCCAACATAGAGCGACAAAGATGATTAAGGGACTGAAGCATCTATTGTGTGAGGAAAGACTAAGTGAGCTGGGCCTGTTTAGTCTGGAGAAAAGAAGGTTGAGAGTTGATTTGATCAACATGTTCAAGTACCTTAGAGGTGACTGTAGGGAGGATGGGACCAGGCTCTTCTCCGTGGTGGCCAGTGACAGGCCAAAGGGCAAGTTGAAACACAGGAAGTTCCACCTCCATAGGACGAAGAACTTCTTTCCTGTGAGGGTGACAGAGCCCTGGCACAGGCTGCCCAGAGAGGCTGTGGAGTCTCCTTCTCTGGAGATCTTCCAAACCCACCTGGATGTCACCCTGTGCCCCGTGCTCTGGGTGTCCCTGCTGGAGCAGGGGGGTTGGACTGGATATCTCTATAAGGCCCTTCCAACCTCAGCCATTCTATGATTCTGTGACTACAGCTTCCTTTCAAGCAGTTGTGGAGGGTGATAAGGGCTCCCCTGTGTCTCCACTTCTCCAGACTAACTCCCCCCTGCTCCCCCAGCCGCTCCTCAGAAGGTCTGTGCTCAGCCTCTTCACCAGCTCTGTTGCCCTTCTTTGGATACGCTCCAGCACCTCCATGTCCTTCTTGTAGTGAGGGCCTCAAAACTGAACACAGGATTCGAGGTGCAGCCTCACCAGCGCTGAGCACAGGGAGATGATCATGTCCTTGGTCCTGCTGGCTACGCTGTTCCTGATTCAAAATATTTACAAAGATACTTTGTTCTTATATATCTACAAAGAAATATAAAAAAATAGGAATGAAACTTAGAAATTCCTTTTTCAACTGGATTATCATTCTAAAACGTACCTTGAAGATCAAAGCTGAATTGCAAGATTTGTCTAAGTTATTGTTTGAAGGTCTTGTGCCACAGTCATACCTCCACCACTTACTTAATTCTTATATCTGCTTTTTTCCATTACAGATTATTTTGCTGTTTTGAAAATACCCTCTTAAAAATTTGCTACGTATTTTAAGTCTTTTTGGAATCTAAAATGAGCGATCACTAACATCAGATCTGGTCTTAATTGGAATTTAAGCTTGTATAATGACTTTGTCTCATATGAAAACTACTTCATTCTCCAACTTAAAAAAAAAAAAAGGCATTATACTCATTTCATGAAGTTTTTATCATATTTAGAAATGAGCCTACTGTAGACGTACCTAAACCTTACAGAACTTGTTTTGGGAAACAGATAGTCTCCAGTGACTTGTAATGATTTCTGGGACTGGGGGAGAAATGTCCCTGTACAGATAGTTTATTTATTCTTAACTTCAAATAAAGGTGGAGAGGAAGTCAGAATTTAATTTTGCTAGTAGCCAGCAAAGAATCATCTGTAGTTTGTTATATAGCAAATAACAGTGTCCTAGTCATCTGTAGTTTGTTATATAGCAAATAACAGTGTCCTAGTGTTATTTTAAAGAGATGTTCCATCCTCCTGTGTATGCCATTCTTATATGTGCTCTTGTATCCTTAGATCCTCATTTTTAATTGTCTTCTGTATTTTTACTGTAAGCTTTTTTTTAGGGCAGGACAGTCTATTACAAGTTTATGTACACAGGGCTAAGGCATTTGCTGATCTCTAGTTCTTCCTGTAACATTAATCAATTGCCTTATTGAGAATCTGAAGGGTACTGTCCATACATAAGATCAATATGAAATCCTTTAGGTGCTTGTACCTAATTTATCTTCAGTGTTGCAGGCTGTTGCCATTTTCATTACTGATTTCAGATGTTCAATAGTGTTTTTGTTTGCTGAGGTTAGTGAGAAAGGGATACAAAAATGTGTGTGTATCTGTGTGTTTATACTCATAAAATACTGTATAGAACGAGTATCAGTGTCACACTAGTATGACACACAGGACTGGAGGCCAATTTACAGAAAGCTCTGATGTCTGCCTACCTCTTGAGAGAGCTCTCCAGAGTTTTCTGCACTGGCTCAGGCTTTGTGGATAGCAGCATCACTACAAGCAGTTGCTATCAGGGAGAAGGGACAAGGGTATTCTGTAAGATTAGGTATTACACACTTATGCTGTTCTAATTCCTATTTGATCTAAATTTCTGAAGGATAATAGACCTAGAGTTTGACTGCAATTTAAATAGAGTGTTCTTACTAAAACTGATCTCTTTAGAACAGTTACATTTATTTAGTTTTATTCAGGTGCATTTTTTTTTCACTGTTATAGTCAATTTAGTGATGAAAATACATTGCAAGCCTGAAATGTATACACCTTAATTTGATTTTAAAGTATCAGTATTTTTTTTTAATAATTTCAATGGAGAAAAGCTTCCCAGAAGGTTTCCCCTCCTTCTAGAAAGTAGAGATTTGATTTGTTACTAAAATGTTCGATATAAAAATAAACACTTTTCAGGATTTGTCCTTTCAGTACATCTGTGTTGAATGAAGGAGCGCATGCAAGAAAAGGAAAGATAAATGTTGATTAAAAACCATTCTTGCCATTGGTATTTTCAGCATAGTAACTATTGTGAGGTTTAAATGTTTTGCTTAGAGTGAGCTTTTTTTCTAAACATAAACCTAATTCTTATAATATTTTGATGCAAAGGCTGTTGATTTAATTATTGTTGCCCACATGGGAATAGTGTTTTATATTTTTCTCTATATATTGTCAGCCAATAATCTAGTCTTTGTGCTCACATTTTATTCAATTCTAAGATCTAATCATAGTGTGGGATGAGAATCATGAACGCATACTAAAACTTGTAGTAATTATGAGAAAAGGATAATTTAAACTCATGATGAGGTTTAAAATATAGCTGTTGAGCAGGCACAATATTTAGTTTTAGCAACTGTTTTTACATGATCCAGTAGTAGCTTCTCAAACCTTGTTATGGAGAAATAAGCCTTTCTACTGTGTAATAAACTTCATCTGTATTGCCATTAAAATGAAATAAAGGATACCCCCTTCCATTTAAAATGAAAGTTAATGTGTTTTCAAAATAAAAGATATCAAATAAAACAGTCATCAAAGTAACATTAAAGGCCATTCATGCTTACAGAGGCATGAAAAAAGTCTTCCTTGAGAGTATCAAAAGCATCTTAAAATTGCTGGTGTACTCTAAAATGTAGTAGATAGGTATCACTGGTAAAAGATACAGTACTAACACCACTGATTTGCCAGTGCAGATGTGATTTGCTTATATCAAGTTGTGTGCGTGCCTGGGCTGTAGTATAAGATGGTACAGAACCTGAGTACAAATAGATGTAGTTCACAATCCAAAACAAAGAAAATTTGTGTGCAGTATTGGTCACAGTAGCAATACTATTCATATTAGCTTTGAGGAAAATTGTTTCTATCAGAATGAAATAAATTCTTTCTTTTAACTTGGCATGTCTCAATAGATGCCTGATTCTCTAATCCATGTAATATAATTATTATTCTAATGAAATACATGGTAATTTACTCAGACTTGCATTCTTTTTCTTCCCTGCATGGAAACCTCAAATGTGTTCAACTTAAAACCTGATTCACTTAATTATCTGATCATTTTAGCAGTTCATTTTAAATTGTGTGACTTAGCAATTTAAATTGCTTTTTTAATTTGCATCTTTAGCAGGATGGGATTTGGGGGCTTTCTAAAACCTTTAATAATAGACCTATGAAACAACAACAACAAATCCTAAAAGGGTTACACTGTTCTTGCATAGATTCCAGTTTTCTTTAATAGTCGATGAGATCCCACAGTGTCAGTTGCTGAAAGCATTATGTTTATTTCTTGCCTGGATGCCATCCTGTGCCATGTGCTCTAGGTGTCTCTGCTGGAGCAGGGGGATTGGACTAGATGATCTCTAGAGGCCCCTTCCAACCTCAACTGCTCTGTGATTATGTGATTTGTTGAGTATTCTCCTTTTAAATTTTATAAGATAAAGTATTAGAGCTATTTGCAAATATTGCTGTAAGAATGTAATTTTTAATTCAAATTAAACCAAATTAAGTTATCTTACTATTTTTCAGTTTTCAAAGTAATAGAATGTATTTTTAATAGTTTGGACTGAAAAACTAAGTTTCAACTTCAGATAAAATGGTTTTCTACCTCTGCTTTTTTGTTGGTCACTGTCAGCTGAAGTATACTTTTATTGGGAAACTAAGGCTAGTTGCTACCACTAGAAAAAACATAACTACTTGACCAACTGTAAGTCTTGTATATCATGTGAAACCATGCATTTGTCACTACTCTTTTGTATTGTTTTGTTAATTGTGCTCCCTCTATAAAAGACCAGGACTTTTTAGGGTTGACAATTTCCATTGCTTATCTTCTCTCCTTTCCAGTTCTTTCATCTGTGGATTTGCTCAAGGGTTTGCTGCTGGCATGAGGGGAAAGGGAAGGAAAGTTCTTTTTTTCTTTATTTATTTTTAGTCTAAAAAGTGTTTTTTTTGGCCTCTAAGCTGTTTCTCATCCTTAGAGATCTGTAAAAGAAACATCTCACTCTTGCAGCAAATTGTCTATTGTCAACAGATGATTCTGCAAGCGGTTTGCCTGGTTTCCTAAATTGGCAATGCCATTTTTCTAAATCTACCTGTCAGTTACATCCTAGTAGTTTAGTAGGCTGAGATTCCTTATCTGTAGAAATAACCCTCTTGGACGCAATCCTGTGTAACATGCTATAGGTGACCCTGTGTGTGCAGAGGGGTTGTACTGGATGATTTCTAGAGGTCCTTTCCAACCTTAACGATTCTATGATTCTGCATCTGTTAATACTGTAGAAGATGGCTTATGTAACTTCTTTTATGACAATGCTTGTCAGAGCATGCTTATGTTGAAACTTACCCCATGTATCAGAGATTCCAGTCTTTGAATTGGACATTCCAATTCTAGAACATGTATGTTTATCTTGTACTGGGGAGCCCAGTTCTGGGCTGAGTAGAAGGGAAGAATCCGCTCACTCAACCTGCTGGCAAGGCTCCTCCTAATGTACCCCAGGATGCTGTTGGCTGCCTTTGCTAGGGAAAACAGCTGGCTTGAGTTCATGTTGTTATTTAAGGATACCCAGGGCTTTTTCTGCTAACCCGCATGGAGATTTTTCCTGCCTGGGTGGAGGGCTTGCTCCTTCTTTTTGTTCAAATTGATGAGACTCTTATTGGACTACTTCTCCAGTTGATTGAAGTCGCTCCGAATGGCAGCACGCTCATGCAGTGTAGCAGACATTGCCTGAAAACTTGCTGATGGTGTCCTACCATGCAGGTCATTAATGAAGATTTATGAGTCATGCACCCAAGAATGCTGAGGGAACTGGCAGGAGTCAGAGCTCAGCCGTTCTCCATCATTTTTGAGAGGTCATGGAAAGTGGGGGAGGTCCCAGAGGGCTGGCTGCTATCCATATGTTGATATGTCTTTCATATACATACTAGTTCAAAAGAGAAGTACAAAACTTCAGGAGAGAGTAGTTGGATTTGAAGTCATCTTGCCATTTTCATCACGACTGGTTGTGCTGAAATTCACTTTCTGTGAATTCACTCTTCTGTTAATAGTACCCCAAACAGGGTTATAATTTCATAAACTCGCTTTTGCTACAGAAACTTGGGCCATGTCTGCTCTCTTGATTGAGAAGATTGGCTAGTACTTCAAGCAGTGAAATTTAATTGCAAGAATGTCAAATTTAAACCTTTTAAACGAATGAAATTAATATAACTTTTTACACTTACATTCACCTTATAAGCTTACTGTATTTTTTTGCAAATTGCCTGCAAATTTCTATGATTTAAAATTTTTAACGGAAATTTCCAAAGTTTGAATATGGAAGATATTAAAAATGGCCTCTGGTAATGCATCTGTATTTATGAATGGGAAACTCGCATCAGAATAATTTTAGCTTTGGGAATGAATCTATGCTAATTTATAGATCAACAAGGTTAGAATACTAACAAATCTTTTAATGAAACAAATGAAACCTATCTTTTCTTTAGAAGGATCACAGACTGTTGTTTTTTGAAAGCATTATGATAAATCCATTGGCAACTCAGTAGTCTGTATCTTTGTTTTGTTTTAATTGTCTTCACTTTAGCGCAGTAGCCATGCTGCTATTAGCAACAGTAGATTTATAATTTTGTTGTCTGAGGTTAAGTTAATGTATGCCTGTGGAGTATTGTCATATATCGCAGTAAAGTCATGAGTTAGAAGTAGGCAGACTTCTCTCTGCGATAGTTCTCAATCCTGAATGTCTTGATGGTATTATCAAACCAAATAAATGGCATGATGAAGGCAGAGGAAAGTATGATGTTCTGACACAGAGTCTGGGCATGTATAAATGTATGTTTGCTGATATAGATACACCTCTGATAGGCATATGAACCTCTGGCATTCTACTGACCATAAAGTTCGCTATAACGAATAGCCTAGCAAAATGACTGTGATCAAGGTGCTCGCCATCCCAAGGCCCTCAGAGGACTAACATGCTTCTTTGAAGACACCAAAACACTTTATACCTAAGTTTAAGTGACTATTAGCTATCACATTAAAATAGGAATATGAATATTTACACATCAGAAATATAGATACTGGTTTTGTTAGGATTTTTCTTAATCAAGATCCCCTAAAAGTATTGTGTTATCTAGTTGGAAGAGGAAGTACAAAAGAGGAAACAAAACATAATTACTTTCTGGTACTTATAAAATGTTGCTATTGTCAGGTCATTCTATAATAAAACTGTAGAAGATGAATAGGACCTGTTAGAAATCAATAAGAAAGGACTTAAGAGGTTTGCTTAAAATAGTAATTTATCTTTCAATATATAGTCTGAGATAATGGGAAATATTTTCATTTATTCCAAGTATATTTTCCATATTCCTAGTTCTCAGTATATTAAAGCAAGATGAATATGGGCATGGTTTTTTATTTATTTAAAATGTATTTTTATTTAAATTTTTGTGGCTTTGTGCCAGGAATAAAGTATTGTGAAGTGAAAGAAAAGCTGTGGAGCAGCATAGGACAAAGCTTACAAGTTCCATTATCTAGGAACATATGTAAAAATAATTTTCATTATTTAATGAAATAATTCATTATTTAATGAAAATTATTTAATGACAATAATTTTGGTTAGGTGATACCATCCTGAGAGTTTTGGACCAAAGATGGAAAAAAAAAGTGAAATTGCTGCACCTCAGCATGTATGCTGCAGACTCTGCAAACACTACCGAGCATGTAGATCAATTTCTGTTATATTCTAGCAATTATAATCAATATCTCATTTTTAAATTGAATCTGTTTATTTCTAAATATTTATTTTGAGGTATTTATAAATGTTTATGGAAAAGCATTAAATCAAAATTCAGGTTGCTTTTCAAGAAAGCTTCCCTTGACAGAAATTATAGGATACATTTAGCAACTTAACAATCTCCTTTAGTATGCTCATAAATATGAGCTGTAATTTTAATTGCTTTTGTTTTCAAAGAAAAACAGTGCACTTACTGAAATAAATCTTTTCTAACTCTTGAACTTTCAGATTAATGAGCTGTGCATGCTCAAAGTAAATAAATGCTGTTGTGGAAATATTATATGAACCTTCAGCATGTGCTTTCATTTGTATACTAAAAAGAAGTCGCTTGAACACATTATTTCTGTTGTTTATTCTTGCGTTGAAATACCTTGATTGCCATGGCTAAATGGAGAGCTGTAACACAGAGAAATAAAGTGAACATCTCATAAACTTGTTTGGGAAAAACATTAGATTAAAATTATTTTGAGACAACTGTACGCCTAGAAAAGGGTTGAAGATAAGTATAACTCGTTAATAGGTTAGACTTTTTTCTTTGTTTGCTTTAAATAGGTTCTCACTTCAGGTTGCTGCAGTAGCAGAGAACTGCCTTCTTACTTTATACCCCTATTTGTCATTTCACCGCTCTGATCAACAAATTATCTTCAAAAGTAGTAAGTAATCAACACTTTACTTCTTTAAATTATACTATGTGTAGTAGTATGTTTATATTTTCAGTATAGTAATGGGGATGCTATCAAGATGGCATTTTTGCTTATTAATTGCAAGGCAATACTAGCAATTAAATTGCATAGTTTAACAACTCCTATTTTCATGTTGAAAATAAGGAAAATTATACAAAATACTGTTTATTTAAAAAATATACAAATCTAAAACTGTTTTGTTTGATATTATTAAAGTATGAGTAGAAAAGGAAGCCCAAACAATAGAGAAAAAAGTTGAAAAGATAAATTAGATCTATAGAGAATGATTATTAATATTTCATATATTTCATATGAAGAAAGTAAAAAAAAAAAGCCATTTGATATTATGATAAAATGTGGTCATTACTTGACCACTGAATATGATTTTCAGTATTTTTAATAACTGTGTCCTGGAAGACTGGGAGGAGCGTAACAATATTTTAAGACCCGATAAAAATCTGGTGTAGAAATATTTTTATTTATATTTTTATTTTAAGTAGAAATATTTTTAGCTGTAGTGACAATATTCTTCAACCATTTTGTCCCATAGATAATCAGTACTTTTGTATCTTTTATCTGGCCATTCTGAAATGGCTGTCATGTAGTTTGATATCCATTCTATATGAGGTCTGTTTTTTTATTAGAAAGGAAAAATTAAACAGAAGTAAAACGTACAAGCTGCATTCTAACATGGCATAAATCCATGGTTGTTTTATGTATGTTATTATAAAAGCTTAACATCCATATTAACACTAAAAAGTGATCAAGTGACAAAGCATAATTCTGAGTTTGGCTTATTTGAGGATAAAAAAAATGGTGTAGAGCCTATAAAGGCTTGATGATGTTATATTGAGACCTCTTTCATGGAGAGCTGTGATCCTTTAGGATCCTCCTGTCCCTTAGGAATATTTGGTTCATGGCTTAGAATTCCTGAACTAGGGCTGTTCTGGTAGGTTCTTTTCAGTAAGCGTTCAAACTCATCCAGTTCAATACACAGTTAATGGCAAAAATATTCAAATATGTTTTGTTGGCATTCTAGTGACAGAAATAAGATATTTATCATGAGTCAGACAAGATCTGTTACTTGATTAATTGCAGCCCATGATAAAAAAATCAGGTAACTCTGTGAATTGTTAGAGCATAGACATTGAAATACCTTTTACTGTGGTTTTCACTCAACTACAGTTTATAAACTTTCTTTATAGACTGTAATGAGGGAGACTGCAGTACTAGTGAAGCTGTTTTGGATCTGTGTGTTACTCCACAATCAATTTCCTCTAGTACTTCCTCAGCTTCCTTTGGGGTAATCACTACCTCAACCTATGAAGATTCCACATCAGGTACAGTACAACTGTTCACTTTTAACACTTTGAGCTCTTAAGATTGCTTTTCAGTTTATGAATTTCAAGACATATTTCACATTTGTAATCTTTGCTTGAAAGATGTCTGCATGTATAATCTATGAATAATGTGGAGACTTTCCTCTCCAGCAATATCATAGCAAAGCTGCTCTACAGGATAAACAGAAAAGACTCCTGCCTTTCCTGCTCAAGTGGCGTAAAAACCCAGGCTATTTAAAAACAACCTCAAAAAAATAAAAAATAGGCTGTTGACATTTGTCATCTTAGCTGCTTATTTACTAGCTGAAGAAGTTAGTCCTCTTGGTCTAGTCTGGCAGATCTGCTGATAGGGCTGTTTGCATGACTGCTCTCTATCCTTTTACCAAGACAAGTAGAGTTAGTTAAACAGATTCAATAGTAGCTCCCCTTACTAACGTGATTCATTTTTAGTGGAATGGTGTAAGAGGAGCTCAGCAGAGCAAACTTGGTTCCAGATCTGAAGGGCAATAAAGTGTGGAAAGTAGCCGTGTCAGCCAGCACTACTGCACAGGCTTGGATTTGGCTTCCTGATAGAAAAGACTAGAGTCTTGTCTTTTGCTCCTGTTATACTGTGTTGCTTTTTCTTCTTAAATCCTAACCAGATATTTTTTCATTGTGCAAGGTGCTAGTTTTATTTTTGCATCATTTAATGTGTATTTAATGAAATACGCTATAATAGTGACATCAAAATGCGTCTTTAAAATACATCTGGGATTGGTGCTGCGAAGAAAACAGTTATCTCATTATTTTTCATACAATAAAACTGTGTAATAAACACTGCTAGTGGTTAAAATATGTAATAAAGGTTTTAACCAGATGAAGATTTTAAGGAGAGGAGGAGGAAAGAAGAGAGGTGACTCCAAAGGCTTATCAGGCTGGAAATAGGCTCATTAAGACCCACAATGCCTGCTAATTTGTGTGAACAGAGGTCAGGCAGCCATTGCCATATCACTGGGGTGAGAAACTAGTTTTGTTGAGCTGGTAAAGTAGTATCTACCGCAACTGTGAGTAAGACTCTTCCTTTAAGATTATTTCCTAGGGTTTTGTAGGCTGTGTCTGGATTTCTTTATTTTTTTCTTATTGGGTAATACATATTTTTAAAGTGAAATTTGGTCCTAGTAATGTAATTTGTACTGTTCCCAAAACATGTAGATGTCAGTTATTTATTCCAGTTTATTACAGAAATAGGAGCTGATCATCCTTTGTATGACAAATTTGAATTTTCTGCGAATGATTATATTTAAAGTATACGTGTTATTTTATATTAGAAAGTGAAATAAGGAATCTCTTGTGTTTTTTTATGTCATTCAGAAGCAGATACTTTTTCTGAAAATGAATTTTCAAAGATGAGTGAATCAGACAGCCAAACTGAAGGGAGAAGAAAATCATTTGAATCATCACTTTCTCCTGATGAGAAGAAGGAGGAATATATCTTCTTTCAAAAAGTCCTAACTGCTATTCAGAATTGGTTTAGTCTCTTTGGTTGGTCAAAAGGACCAAATCCTGTTTCAATACCATATTCTCTAAGACGGTAATTTATATCTGCTAAAAACTGACTTGTATATGTTAACCTCTTAAGTTACTCTGGGTATGATCTAAGGAATATAAATGCACTCCAATGCACACCTGTGTGTTACAACTGTAGCATTTATGCACTGCAATATGAAAAGGGTGTTAGGTGTTATAATTTTTTATTTTAAAAGATACATTTCCAAGTAGAATACCCTAATATGCTATCATGAAGTTATAGACTGTTGAATAGACAGATAGAATTGTGAATAACACTTTTGATTTTGATCCTAGAATGAATACAGTTTTAAAGGCAGTTGTCCTGCCTTTGATGGTATAAATAAGTATTTTAACATTATGTCTTCCCCCTGCCCACTCCACAAAGGTCAAGAAGCAGTTGAGGAAGCAAACTTCATTATTCACAGTCTTGCAAATGCCCTCGAAATACAACAGTCATAGTAGCATCACTTACTTGATGTTATCTGGTTTGCTACTAAATGATGAAGAACACATTCTTTTAGGATATGACTGTATAGGCATTCATCAAATATACTTAAGAAATATTTCATATACACTTATTAAATAATCCATGCAATTTAAAATTCTTATATTACTCTAAAGATCTATCGAAAGGAAAAAGTACTTACTTTCAGCTTCCATGTCTCTCTTTTTTCTTTATGATTTATTAAAATCAGTGATCAGTGGTACATTATTTTACTTTTAAATACACAGAATAAGCTAATGTTAGAGCATATTGTCAGGAGATTTTTCTTTCCTAGTGATATGTATAAAGTTCAACTGACTTCTTCAGAGCTTTTTAAACAAAAGCTTGGCAAAGATACCGTTTATGACATGTTACTCCATCTGAGTGGACAGTTGTTACCAGGCGTTACATCCAACCAGACATTGTCCGTTAACCCAATTAGAGGAATATTGCAGCTCTGCTGGCAGCATTCTGCACTGCTTGCTTTCCTTGAGTAAGTACATATGTGTGGTAAAATATATAGCTCTTCAGTTTCTCCATTTTATTCGCATATTTTTTTTCTTGTGATCTAAGGTTTATGTGTGATAAATTTTAATTAACTTTTTAGCAAGCTATTCTGTGAAGCTTATACTAAAATAAGTCCTTTGGTAGGTTATATGCACAAATATAATATAGGGAACCCAGAGTAACTTCATGGTGAGAGAAGATAAATTTCAGCCATATTGAATTTAAGTTGAAGTGAATTTCAATTTCAACCTTAGAGAGACTAAGGAGATCACAGAATCACAGAAAATTCGTGTTTGTTATAGATGATCTTGCGATTCCACTGATACCTTTTGTCCTACTAGCTGTAGTGATGTGTTTTGTAAGCTTACTTTGTCAGGGAATCTGAGCACACTTAGTCTTCCATCTTGAAACTCATTCTGCTTAATTCTTATGCAGGAGGTTTTGCTGTGTTAACACTGCTCTGGGATGAGGAAAAGGATGCTCTCAAGGAATCGGTGGGAGGGCCCTGGGGCCTGAGCAGACCTTGTCTCGAAGTGTTGATATGCTGCTTTTTGGGGTGTGAATCACGGACATGTAAACTGCTAGTTACAGCCTGATTTTAAGTGATTAATTCCAGATAGTTCCAGTAAAGATCTCTCTATCCTTCAGCCGTTCTAGGGGGATCTAAGGAGACTTGCTAACATAACTTTCTACAGTGCTTCCTAGGCCCTTGGCAGTAACAGCTCTTGTCAGCTTCTGCCTGTTCTGGTTCTTGTGATTGCCCCTGCTTTATGGACGTTCTTTTCTACCTGTGCAGTTTAGGGCTACCCAGTATAACTGGCTCATTACTGCAGGGCACATGCGCTCAGATGGAACACCTCCCAGATAGGTTGAGTAAATTGAAAAATTTGGACAACCCTCAAAACGTATTATATTGCCTACGTATCAACTCTTTCTGTTTTGTTAATTTAGAAGCCAAGGAGCATATCTGCCTTATGTTATGCCAGAATTTCTGCTTGAGCCTGATGATTATAGGAAGTGGATTACAGCGGAAACTTTTCTGAAGGTAGTATGTGTTTTGTTTTGTTTTCTTTGTTTTTTAAACAAAGACTATATGCTCTAGTTTCAATCTTTCAAATGCTATGGGAAATTCTATGCACTGTGAGTAGTCTCATTCTGATGATATTTGATACTGCAGAAATCTAAGCACATGCATAAGAATGAGTAGAACTGTAACTTAATGCCAGATTTTTTCCCTCACAGTTTCTGTCTCCCATCAAATATCTGTGATTAATTTCTAGTGATTTTTTTTTCAAAGTTGAGTTTGTTTTTCTACTTTCTACTCATTATTCTTATTTTTAAATTTCCTTTGTATTACCTGTCTCTCCTGATTGCTGTTTTCGACTTCTGTCAATTTTCTATTGTGCTTGGAAAAATGGCAGATTATAAATTGTTCTTATTCTAATCATTATTGCACTATAGTAAATGTATCAGCCATTTATTTATGCCATTCGTTTGTTACCTACCTTTCTTATCGTCCTGTGAATTTTCAAACCAAGCTGCTAAGATTAATATTGAAAATAAATCTCGTTCCTTTATCTGAAGGCTCAAACGGCGGTATTGAAAAAAGGTGATGTGACAAACTTAAAGATATGGGATGACCTGCATTTATTTATGCTGGAGAAAAGTGTATTTGAGAAAATGAGCAAAAGAGCTTGGACTGATTTGTTACTACAGGCATACAAGGTAAATTGTAGATACATTTGCTATTTAGATTCTGAAGTGATTGTAAAAGGTTTTGTGAAAAAATCTTTGGTACTTTTAAGATTTTTTTCAATTGCATGTTTAAAAATGTACTTCTGTTTCAAAAGTTTTTTTCACTGCCAGAGTCTTTATAAGCCTAGTTTAAAGGGAACACATTAAATTTTGCTTGTTCTGGTATTTAAGGGTACCTGCCAACTTAGAATAGTATGCACTTAGTAGGTTTAACTTTATAGAAGTCTGATGTAGACACAAGAAAGGGGTAGAACACTAGATTGTTGAGGGTAGGAAAGCAGTTCAGGTTTAGGTCCTGTTTGGCAGTAGTTCTGATTTAGATGAATTTAAATCTAGTGTGAAGAAGTGATGTTAGTCATTCTAGCTTCCTGTGCATGTTTCAGCTTTTCATTTGCCATTTCTTCATCTTTCTACTCTCTAGCGGTTATCTTCACATTCATCTTTTTTTTTCTCTCTGTCCTAATGTATTTGGAATTGTACTTCTGTGCTTTAGTTTTTGTGCTATAAGCTTACACATCTTGCCTAATATGTTATTTAATATAATAAAGCATAAGCAGAATCTTTACTAACATGCCTTACATTAGAACTAGTCACTAATATTCGGTTTCTTATTCTGTTTTCTGTACCCTCTTGTTCAAACTTGTTTGACGAAGGGAATGCTAGGAAGTAGGTTTATTCTTGTAAACAGAATAGTAAATACAAGCAGGCTATGAGCTGTCAGTGCAGTAAGAGGATGATTTATATACAAAATTAGTTATTGATGATGATATTGAAATATACTGAAGTGGAAAGTGTGTGTCGTATCATCAAAGTAGTTTCATTAAAGGGGAAGTAGAGATGAGTTTTTGTCATTACGAGAACTTGATGTCAAGAAAGGCAAGATAAAATTGTTTTATTACTTAAAAAGCAGGCTGCAATGTTCTGAAAATGTTTTAAAAGAATCTTCCATTCACTGTAGTTATATTGTTATTCAAACTTTATTTTAGAAATAAAATTACTATTTTACTATTTTTACTACTATAAATACTTGACATAATTTATATCCACCAAAAAGTCATCACAGGTTTCTTTCATGTCCATACTAGGTATATTTTGGTCCACTTTCTTGTTACAAAAAATTCGGTGTTGTAGAAATCCCAGAGGAAAATATATGCATGTAACTCCAGCTCCCAGAAATGGAAATTCAGTATTTTTTTTCTGAAGAATGGGTAGACTATGTGGAAAGTAAGAGGGAGAACTCATAAATCATAATGATATGCTTTCTTTTTGATCAAGGACTACAATATTGCTTTTATTCTACATATCTCATAAACTTAGGCTAATGAAAATGCAAGGACTGACAATATATCCAGTGTATTAGCTCCTGACTCAGGTCAGATTTTCCAGAAAGAAAACCTGGCTGTAGATTCAGTGAGCATTTACTAATGAGAATTCTTTTTATTGTCACGTGTAATAGCATTTCTTTGCCCCTGAACATTTTTACAAAAAGTGTACTGCAAAAGGTCACAACAATGTGATAATGTCCCTCAGCAGGGTCTAAATAAGATCATACACATTGGCATTTTGGATTAGGATGGTTAGAGTTTTTTTTTAGTAAGAGACGTCAAAATTTTTTATGAGTAAATAACACTTCATATTTTCTCTGAAATATAGTTGCCATTACTCTTTGGCAACTGTTTGATCCTTGTGATAGAATGTCAAGTTATAATGAAGGAGCATCACAATAGGTTAACTTACCAAGTGGCTACCTTTTGGAAAGGCATGAAACAATATTTAGTTAGCTACCTTTTTGATCACTTTTTTCATATTTAAAGCTGAGGATACTTTCGTTTAAGTTTTAGTTTTTTTGTAAGATATGACTATGTAGCTAAGTAAAATGTCATGAAGAGAAAACCAATTGTTTCTAAAAAAAACAAAGTCAAAGTTAACTTAGCTATGTGACACTGCATCATATTGAATAGTTATTAGCCTTAAAAGTTTTAGTGGAATCTCAGATTGCACTCTTTGTTGGTGGTGTTTGTAATTAAATCTGGATGGTGTAATTTGGGTGTTGTGTACATCAGTAGTTAATTAGCTTTTGAATATAAGTGTATCAGAAAGCTTTTTCTCAGGAAAAGGTGAAGGCAGTGGATGATACAGTCCTTGTAGACTGGAAAAAAAAAAGCCAGATGTAGATGTTGGAGCTGTGATGCCACATGGCTGTAGCTGCATCCATCATATTATATGAAAGATTATGCTGCTCTAGCTGGAGCAAAGGGAAGGGTTAAATGGTTCTTTTAACACTTTCTCCTCTTAAGAAATCAGTGCCTATTCAATGTATACATTACAAGCAGCTGTTGGAAACTGATTTGGACAGAAATAATTAGTGGAGCTGGAAATCATTTTCATTCTGATTAGATAAAATGAAATATCCTTTTATTTTCTAATGCCCACTATGAAACATTTTGTTATATTTACAATGGATTGTTTTCAGCTGAAAAAAATATGCACATGTATATATGGATGTATAAATGTGTCTGTGTATATATATGTGTGTGTGTGTGTGCATATATATCAGGGAATTAGAGGTCTCTAGGAGTGTATGAAGGATAAAGTGGGCCAGTTGCACAACTGTCCCAATTCAAAGTAACACCTGTTGGACTGGCATTCATTTTTAATACCCGCTGCCAACAGTTGCTTATTAATCATTTTTTTCCCCCACAAACAATTAGTCCTTAACAAGCTCACTTGAAATTAACCATAAATATACAATACCATGGAGCTGATACAGTGCTAATTTTTTATGCTCCTTGTCCACCCTCTCCTCCAAGGAAGAAACTGGGTTCTTCTGCCATAATTTATTTCATTTTTTTGACTAGGACCAGTTCTTTTCTTGTGTATTCTGCAGAATTATTCTGGTCATATCATACATCTTTTCAGGAGAAATTGTAGATTTCATTTCAATCTAAAGGAGCAACTGGCTCATGAAAGATACCATTTCAAGCTTATCCATGGATTGAGTTGTAGATCAGTTTGATAGCTCTGTGCTTAGTAGTTCTGTTAGAATATGCACAGTTTTGACATCTAGAAGGGTCCAGTGTTTTATCAAAAATGAGAAAAATCCACTTAATCAAAAATTAGAAAAATATTTGAAACAATACTTTAGAGTTTTAATTAACATTTTATTTAAGGAGGTGAAGGAATTCCCTAAGACCTCAGCAGTTCTGTTCACATGTATATTGTGTAGTTACGCTAATGTGTTTAAAACCACCTTTTCCTAATTTCAGGTATTAGTACTTCCACGTGTTTCTTCACATAATACCAGTGATCCGTATGGCTTGGAAGGCATGCAGAGCGTGCCAAGAATAAAATCAGAACCTTTATCCAGTAATATTTATTCTACACATGAGCGAATCATCCTCACTTGGCTGAATAAACATTATGAGAAGAATCGAAAAATTGTGTGGAAAGATTGTCAGAAAGGTGAAATAATTTTTCACTATGCTCCTCCTTTTGTAGGCTTCTAAAATTATTATTCATACGGGCACTGTGACAACTTGAAAGTATGTTTTTTTGGTAGAGCATGGTATTGTCTACTCCTACTCATTTTATTCTTTGTGTTTTTGCATTCCAAGATCAACATCCTTTGGCAAGTACTGTTTGTGAAGGTTCTGCCATTGTCCTGTGTGTTTATAGTGGTGTGTTTAAGAGCTAGCTTTTAGGAATTCTTAGAATTATTTTTGTACTGCCTTAGCTCTAGTGTCATAGAGGAATGTAATCAGGGCCAAGGCTCCAGGTTATAAATGTTACCCTACTTATAGGTCAGTTTGACTCTACATGATGAGTTTGTATGCATGATATTTGAGTAAAATTAGACAAAATGACCTTTCCAGTTTCAGATTGGCCTAAGCAGTTCCGATATTCAAATCTAATAAAACTGTTCAACCCTTAGAAATCATTACTTCTAGTTCCTGGTGTGGTAACCTTTCCACTTCTTCACCCTAACTCCAGTGTGTCCTTCAGCGTGACATTTGGATGGGACACTGAGAGGGGCATGCTAATGATGATTAGGGAAGAAATCCATAAGGAAGGCTCACGTGGAGAAGATTTTCTCCCATTTTTGCCTAAAGCAATTTCTGACCTGTCTGAATTATGGATAATCTATTTGCATATCATCTTCCCTAGGTCTCATTTGGGCAAATTTTCTACTTTGAATGGACTTTAAATATACTGATGCATTTCTCATTTTATCTACGTAGAAGCAAATTATGTTGGATATGCTCAAATGTCTTGAATAATTCTGGTGATAAGATCAATCTATACCTCTATATCCAAAAGAAATAGATTTCTAGCTGTCAGCTCGTAATTTGAGTTTGATCTTACCATGAATTTGATAAGCTTCTCTAAATTTAAGTAAAATGGTCTGTGGTACATAGATTATATTTAAAATTAATTATTTTTGTATGATCTCTGTTTAGCGCCTCCTTTAATGGACCTGTCTTACAGCAAGAAGCACTTGGCTCCTTTTAGTGCAAACTGCTGCTGGATGTTATCTGCTGCCTGTGTGCAACAATTTGCAGAGAGAACAGCCAGTTTTGTGATTCTTCATAAACGCTCTATGGATATATTTCTCAACTCGCTGACTGTGCTGATTACTGTAGACTTTACTAACACTTGGGTAGTGTATAGAGGAAGATATTAAATAATATCTGGCCTTGTGACAGCTTGTGGGAAATCGCTGGGGAGAATACATAAGTTGAGATGCATCTCATTTAGCATTAGACTCTTAATGGAGCAATAAATCTAAAAGTGAGTGGCGTGGATCTGAACCATAAAGCGTAAAGACAAACCCAGTGGACACTCTGTGGCAAAACCAAAAACAAACAAACAACCCCAAAACCACACGGAAAAACCCTAAACAATATAAAAACAAAGTTCTGTTTGAGTGGAATATCTATTGATAGTTCACCTTAAAAAGCCAATTATTGTAACTTCAATTGCCTGATAATAGATTATAAATTAGAATCTTAAAATTAGTTTGTTTTTAATGAGTTACCATATGTCTACTAGCTGTTATAAGGTACTTCTTTTCCAGCTATTTAGTTTTAAAGGCTTTCTACATTAGATTTAAAATTGGCACTCAGAATGGCAAGGAACTTAATTACAATGTTGAGGTTCTTGGGAATTAATAATGTCTCATATTAAATCATAATGATAGGGCAGATAACTCAGTAGGTTAATGTATTAATTTGTGCAGACCTGGTTACAGATTTGGCTCTGAATCATAAGTGAAGGTGAATTTTGTGGTCACTGCCAGAGGACATTTATCCACATTACACTTTTCCCTTGTGATCTCATTTAATTAATATTTTTCTGCTTTCAGAGACATACAAGATAGTAATGTGAAGGTAGAGGCATACCTGCTTTCTTTATATGGGAAGCTGCAGATACGCCCATTTTTAGCTTGCTTTTTGGTTCGTGAGTTCTATAGTCTATTTGCTAGAAGAAACTGTAATAATTGCTGTATGTGCAGCGTAACCCTTTTGCTTCCTTTGCCATCTCTCTTACAAAACTGTATAAATGAGCATTGTTGAAGTTGCAATAATTGAGAAAAAAAAAAAAACTCAAGCAAATGATGAATTCACAGTCTGAATACCTCTATGCTATGACAATTCTTAAGTATGTAATCACATATTGTTCTGGTATGCAGTCTGCCTAGGTTTCTGTTTGAATCCTCTGTTACAACTCTTGAAATTCCTCTTTTTTTCTAGCATTTTTTTTCTGTCATTTTCTTACTTATAATGAATTGGGTCTTCGGAGCCCTTCCTTCAGCTGAAGTTGTGATTTTAATTTTGAGGAGACTTCAGATTCACTTTTGGTTATATTTGAAAGATATGGGCATGATTTAGTGTTCCCTTGGAACCTACTGAAGGCTTCTCTTTTATTTCTGTCAGAAGTTGTGAAAAAAGGGCACACGAAGCAGAAGGTTTTGTGTTGTTTAACAAAAGGCTATATGCTATGTAAGATCACTGTCTGAGTAAACTGTCTCTGACTTTGCCTCTCTAACATAATAAAAACTATAAACTATTCTTTTTGGGGATAATCACACCGATTACATGTAAAACTGGAAATGATTCTTTTTCTAATCTCTGTTTTATTTACCTCTGTGGTTTTTCCTTTGAGCTTTTAACAAAAGCATGTATCCAGGGCCCAGTGGTCATCGTATTCATCTGAGCTGCAGGAACTCTGGCTTGGAGTCTTCTTCTGCCTAATTTGGATCACAGCTTCAACATTGTCCTCATCTTGTACGGCTTCCTTTTTTCATTATTCTGACTTCTGTTCTTTCAAATTTTCACCAGGAGCTCTGACCCTGGACATGAGAAAAACCATGCCTTTTGAAAAGGCACAAACTTTGGCTGTATTCCTGCTTTAGAGGAGGTCCATTCACTGGTGTAACTGTACCTATGTGCTGTGCTCCAAACACTTTGGAGCACGTCATCATTTTCTCCCTGCCATTTCTTCTCAGTTTTCTTTCCTAATGAAACATTGGTGAGTAGAAAGGTGTTATGTGGTTGTGTCTCACTCAAGCATCTATTCAGAATGCAGTTAGCTGTCTAAGGAAGTCAGAAACCAGACACAGCAATTTTGCAGCTTTCTAGGTTCTTATAAAAGCAAAGTGAAAGATGAAATTTTAGGCTTGTGATATATATATATATATATATATATTTTATACAGATGTTAAATATTAGCAAGTTGAAATTGTTGAATCTGACTTGTAGTTATTTCCACTTGAGTCACTGGAATAATGGATGCAGTGTTTCATGAAAATTAACATTTAAACACTGTGTAGTGTGTGATCTTTATCTAATTGTAAGTATCTATAAAAACTTTAAGTTCCTTTCTACATTCTATGAATTAGTTATTTAAAATGTAACATTTATAAATTTATACAACAGTTGAAAATATACTATATGCTATAAAGAAAAATAAATATACTATATACAGTTTATTACACTACAGTGATTTTCTTCATAAGAGAAACTTCAGAAGTACTGTTCAAGAAGTTCAACTGTAAGCAAGTTTTTATAAACAATGTATGGAAATAGTTGCAGCAGTGTCTGAAATCAAATTTAAATGTAAAAATATAAATGTTTTCAAACCTCTAAAGGACTCGGTGCACTGGCGAAATTCTGCTTTTCTCTCTCAGTTGTATTTTTTAAGCTGTATTCTAAAGAAAATTGAAAGCAGCCTGCTGAATGAATTTATTCAATGCAAAAATATAGCTGCATCTAGGATGTTCAGAAAGCAATTTGTTGGATCTTTTCTTTAACTTTCAAGTGATTGTATTAGAAAAAAAATTGTGAAGACTTTGTATGAAGAACTTTCACACAGAGAATTAAATTTTTTCAAAGAAGTTTTCTCATTGTGGAAAAAAAAGCCTTTGAGTTCAAAAAATAATATTACAAAATCAAATTATTCTGTATTACAGAAAGTTAAATACAATTTAAAATCCTACTTTACATAGGCTACATCAGTAAATATCTCATGCCAGAGAATTTCAAACCATAAACACTATGTATCAACCTTTCCCCTCGTGCAGAGTTTTAGAGGCAAGACTTATTTCTCCAGTCTTAATGATTCTCTTACTTTAAAAGCTGAATGGATATTGTTTAACAGGTTTTAGTTTCTTTAACTCTTAAGAGGCGATACTTAGATTCTGTCATTATAAACTGTTGTAGACTTCATAAATTCTTATAAAGACTGTATTTATAGACATTCATGTTCTTAATTTTTAAATCTGATCTTCATAAAACATACTCCAACCTTGACATATGTACTTTCTTGAAATATCTTGATGAAAACTTTATTTCTACACTTGTCTGATCTAAGTGTAGGAGTAAAAGTCTACTGTTGGTATTCCAAGTGTCCTTTTATTAATTTACTTAAGAATTTTGTAAGTTGAAGAATACATTTATCATACAAGTAAAGAAGTGAAACATTTATGGTATATAAGTAAGTGGTATATAAGTGATTTATTAGTGATATTTCGGTAGGTTTGTTTAGCACAAAATGTATTTTAAAGTTGCTTTTATAAATGTAAGGACACTATTTCTCCAAAATTTGATCCTTTTTTTTGTAACTGTTCACTGGAGTGCAACTTAAATTTATATTTCTCAGTAGACTAAGAGTTAATGTTCTGCTAGAGTATCAGTCCTTTAATTTTTCAGATGTTAGCAGTAATAACCCAATTTGCATTTAGATACAGATACTTTTAGTCATGGTAACCTTAAATTAAATGTATAAGGTGATTTCTCAGAGGAGCAGCGAAAAATGTCATAAGAGAAAATGTCAGTCCAAGTGTAGTTAATATTCATGCAGCAAAACTGAAAGTAGCGAATATCCTAAATTTCCTATGAATTTTGGTGGTTGTTATTGTCTTAGCATCACTGATTTCAGGAGAGAGATTAATTCATCTTTTCTTGATATAGTCCAGGTCAGACAAAAGTTACCATTTTTTGATGAAGATCTATGTATCCTCATATTATCATCCAAGCCTCACTGCTTTGGATAAAGAATTAGGCCTATTTAGGAATGTGTCTCAACCGCATAGTTACTTCTTGAGTTCAGGCTGGTCTGGAGATTATTAAATTCCTACAGCACAGATGAAGATGTATAGAGGGCAATGTTCCTCAGCGTTTTCTTTGGAAACTAAGCTTCTTAAAACTTAGATTGAAACATGACAGTGGGCTAAGCCTAAGCTACCACAGTGCAAAGGCATTTAAACAAGTATATTTATTACTTACTTTTGTAACAGAAGATAACCACCTTACTCAACAGAAATGTTCTCTTGCAAGAATTAATATCTCAATAGGCTAGAGAGGACATTAGCAAGGAGTTTGCCATCTCTGCTATTTTACTCTTACTCCAACTAAAAAAAAATACATGTTAGAAAAAACAGCTTGGGCATATGTTTTTTTTTGAAGATAGACTTGTCATGTATTGCATTGACCACAAAATCTTTGAAATTTGAGACCAGATGCTGTAAAACTGCAAAATACAACGTTATCTTTTCCATTGGGGTCTTAATTATACATAAATAGGATGCAGTGCCCACTGAAGAGATTATATGATTCAATAAAGTTTTTGATTACTTGTGCACTAATGCAGCTTCCACAACACATACAGAATGTATAGATTTGGGATGGTATAACTGTAGATTTAATGATCCAACTTCAGATAATTTTTTATAGGGGAAACATACTGCAAACTATGGCAATTGATAAACCTACTGTAAATTCAAAATGTTGAAGTTTATTATGAATTTTACTGAGAGCGCTATTCATTTTTTTTAACTAAAGAAGATGATTTGAGAGGTGAAGTGTTTGTTTTGAAGCCAGTCCCTTGTAAGCTGTAATTTACTGCATTTTAAAATCAAACTGATGAAACAGTATGCAAAGAAATAGGATAGAAGATGGCATTTTGATCTAGAGTTTATTTTTAATACTATTTAGAAAATAGTTCTCTGTGCAAAGACACTTTCTATTGAAAATGAAAAGCAACAAAAAGGAGTCTGATAAATGAAACAGCTTATATGCAAAGCATAAGAAGTTAAGGAATTTGTCATTTTAAGATGTTGTTTGGGATAAGAATTAATCAAAATAAAATATAACTGCATAAATAATGAAAGGCCTATAATGAAAGGTAACTCTCCATGTTTCAGGGTGAAAGCCTCTAACAGATGGGTGTAAATGAGATCCATTCACAGTGTATCTGTTCTTCTGTTGTGGTCCTATATGGTGGTGCTTAAACATTTTCTTTCGATGAATTTTGAATGAACAATGGTATTCAAATGACTTGTCTTTGATAGGAGTTCTTAGAAGAATATGTACCAGTTTGCATGAGCGAGGGTTGTAGCATCTTGCTTAAAGCTGATTCTGTAATTTGCCTTTGAATCTGTAGTCAATAACGTGTTTGTTTTCTTTGTAAAGATAACTGCACAAGCTGTATATGCTGAAGGAAGATACACTCTCAGTGTTCTAATCCTAAGTATATCTTAGAAAAACATTTTTTTTTTTTTTTTTTTTTTCAAAAAAACTTCAAGGCCATATTTTCACTCAACTTTTTATGCTTTGTGTTGCATACTGCAGTAGCATCAGGTTAATTCTTGTCCTAGTTCTAATGCCAGCACTTATGGAAAAGATTATTACTACATATTTCTTGTGTAAATGTTTGTATTATTAAGTATCAGCTAAAAGATATTAAAACAACACTACTCGTGTTATTATAGCCATAGATTAGTCCCCCCTCCAGAGAGTTGCAGGTTCCAGAATAAGAATTCATTATATGATATTATAAATCATTATTACTGCAGTAATTTATATTGAAAATGTCATACAGTGTTAGATCAGAGGTCTATCTAGCTAATATTCTGTCTCCTATAGTAGATGCTTAGGGATGAGGAACAGTGCAAACATAGACAATGCTTTTATGAGATGTACTCTGAGACTTTCTTAATTTGAGAATGAACATTTCTTGAATTGGAGATGATATTTCAGTGGGTTTTGGTTTGACTGCATTTTTATTTTATGAATTTGTCATTGCATTTTTGAATCTTTTTGGCACTACAGCACTCTGAGGCAATAAGTAGACCTAAAACTACATTGTGTGTATAAATATTTCTTCTGAGCTTTCTGCTTGATAGTAAAATTTGGTAAATCTTTTCTTGGCAAATTCATATATTCCACAGAGATATTTAACACAGTCTGTTTCCCTTTCTCCATGTTGTTCCTATTTTATTTCTGTCTTGTCATCCCTCAATGGTCTCTCTTCCACAGTAATTCCATAGTCTAATTGTTAATTTCTTATAAAGTGCCATTTCATATCTTTGATGATTAAAGGACATCCCTTTCTAGATTTTTATGTGAATATGCTAAGTGTATTGCAAAGTCTTGCAGTATATGTCAGTATTTCCCTCTAATTGCCATTTAAAAGATTTTCTTGATGTCTAACCTAAGTCTAATTCTCCTCTGCTACAGTTTTAATCTACCCTTTCCCTACATAAATATGGTATGTGATGGATTACCTTCTGTTTTCCAGCAACTTTGTATATATATGCAAATTCTTATTATATCCCATTTCTGTTCCTCCCTCCTCCCCATCCTTTCCCCTTTCTTCCCTCCTTTGGACTAAATCTCATCATTTTGGTCTTTGTGCAATCAGCTCCTCTGCTGTCCAGTAAACTCTCTTAGTTGGCCCATGTATTTCTTTAAGTGGGGGGCTAATTCCTGATCTTAATACCAGCGAGACTTTACAAGAACTGAATAGAAGTGAAAGAATCTGTCCTTTAAAATACAACTCTTCTGTTTATCTTGCCCAACACAGTATTTGCCTTTTCTGCAGCAGTGAGATCTGCTATATTTCCCGGAATTTCTGTCTAGCTGATTCTACAAGTACTTACGTAATTAATTATTCTTAATTAATTGTAGTACATTGTCTGCATCATTATTGGATTTCATCCTATTTATTTCAGACCATTACTCCAACTGATCAAGAGCTTAAAAGCTTCTTTCCTCAGGAGCACAGGAGTATCGTCTAGGACACATTCCTGAGTATAGAATTTGTAGTTAGATTTGTGAACCGCTGATTAGACTTGAAGCTTTTCAATGAGTTGTGTTCCCCACTTCATAGTACTTTTTTCCTAAACTACGTTTTCCTTGCTTCATTATGAGAGAGACTGTGACCAAAATCATACTGAAAGTTAAAATGTCTGGTATTTCCTCTTTGTCCATAATATCTTCTGCTTGTCAAAGAAATGGATAAAAATTGATCTAGCAGCTTTTCTGATGACTGTGCTGGCAAACAGATTGTTTATATGTTACTACTAAATCTGGAAAACAGATCTTCTACATAAATTTTCATATTCCAAATAAATTGTTGAGATTTCCACTTAATCATATCACTGGTTATGTTACTGATTTTGGGTGTTACCAGCCAAACTGTCTGGGTACCCCTTGACTGCCAACATTTTTCCTTGGGTCCTTCCCATGCCCTTTTCTTTTCAGGACCAGTTATTCTTTTCAGGAACCCTCCTAAGTTTCCTGTTTTCCCAGTCTAAAGAGTCAGCATTCCCCCTGGAACATCCTGCCAGCAATTATCTGCAGCCTCTTATTTAATTTCACAGTTTTGCCTACAGCACCCATCAGCCTGCGTCTCTGTCACTGATAGAGATGAGCTGCATTGTCTGAGCATCTTTGTCTTCAGTATGCCTTAAAGTATGGATTTTTTCTTGAGTGTGCATTAGTTTTTTTTTTTTCCCCAAGAAATACCAATATAATTGAAATTTAATACCTTTATATGCTTTAGGGAAAAGGAGGTATCCTGAGCACAACTTCTGATTTTCATTGTTTATTTGCACTAAAATGGAGTGTTTATGTTTAGAAACTTAATTATGTTGGAGTGGTTAGCTGGCAGATTTTTTGCTAGATCTGATATAATTAAGAAAAATAACTACCATATGTTTTCTGACTAATTTATTCACAAGTATTTGGGATAAATGAATTGATATGAGAAGGATTAACTGGAAAATAAAACAAAAAGAATTGTATTTAACAAGATAAACTGTGAAAATATTCCACTTTATTGTTCAGATGAAGTGAAGGACAAGTTTTTCAGACGCTGAGGCATTCATATGGAAAACAATCTTAGGTTAGAATACAGTACAGTACTTTGTCATATAATTAATTAATTTTTAAAATGTGATTAATTATTAACATTCTAGTTACTTTCCCATTGGCTTTTTTTTTCGTATATTCTTTTCCAGTGGAATGTTTATTGTAACAGCCAAAGAAGTAATCTCCAGGCACCCTGCTTGAAAGTGTTTTGTGGGAATAATGTTACGGCTGTAATGCTTAGCTGTAATGTATACAACATCTTTATTCTCACATTGGTGGAAATTAAAAACAGAAGTCTTTGAACTGTGACCACTACTGAGAAGTTTGCCAAAGCAGAAGGTCATAAGTTCGATCTTCTATGTATGGTATTTTTTTAATAGCTGAGTCATTTTCAGAGGCCCTTTACTGAGTGCTCATGCCAAGAAGAGGAGTCTTCAGATGCCTGCAGAGTGTTTTTTTTTTTTTTTTTTTTTTGTTTGA
>JAWLRI010000379.1:4066222-4090619 GCA_034781795.1 Crypturellus tataupa
CAAGAAAGACCACAGACACAAACACCACTAACACAATTCCTATCCAGTGGCACGACCTCACCTAGTTGTGCACTCTACTAGTGAGTTCCACTGTTTAATTGCCGAATCCCATCCTTGTCGCCTATTATGTTCCGCATGGGCTCGGGATTCGGCAGTAATTAGGCCAGAACGAGATGACTACATCAAGCATTTATTCAGGTGAAAGCACATAAAAGCAGCAAAGTATGGATAACTACTCACGAGGTGATACCTGCCGGTGGGATACTGGACCCGAACATCCTCTCGAGCTGGCAGATCAGAGAGAGAGAGTTGCTGACCAGCTCCCGCGGAGACAGCGTAGACCTCACAGTTAGGAGTTTCTCCTTCCCCCCTCCTCTCTCCTCACTGTCCCCTCTTTATGCCCAGTGCATCCTGGCACATAGGGTCAGAACGACCCAGCAGGCAGGCTGGGGGAAAGGGGCGTGGACAACCTCCCTCTTCAGTTGCGCATCTCTCCCTACTGGGTGTGCAGGTGCGCATATCAGTCGGGGATCCCAGCCCTCAATTCAAGGGTCCTGCCTTCCTCATCTTCTTCCTCATTTCCGGGTGTTTGACATCCAAAGCTAGTTTGGAGGATGTCTGCGGTTAAGTTGGCTATGAGCCCGGTCGAGTGGCCGCCTTCAACAGGTTTTTGGAGGGAGTTGCCTGTGAACCGGGCTGAGCAGCTGCATCCGTGCTCCTTATCACTCAGCCTAGGCAAGCAAACATCTTCTTTCTCAAGATCTGGCCTCTGCTTCCCACAGGAGATTTTTATGACTCTACAGATCATAGAAATTTCCAATACACAAGTAGGGCAGGGAAGGATGTCTCAACCTGCAATACCTCTGTGCATGCCTTCTTCTGCAGTCTGGTTGCCCTGGCATGGAACATGCTCTATCATCACATATCCCAAAGTGTTCTGAAGTTACTTCTTGTTACTAATGGGGAGAAGTCAGCCAGGTTCATTTGTGTGGGTGGAGGGAAAGGCAATGCCACATGTGACAAGGCACTAGAGGGTTTGTAGGATGCTATAAGCCGACAAGACAGATATAAAAATATGGGTCAGAAAGCAATGCACTCTTTCATGGACAAAGTTTTAATTGATGTGCAACCTGCTTTGTTCTATACATTATTAACTGCAACCTTGCAGTATTTCAATTAATGACATTTGCATGCCTGGAATATAGTAAATATTTTTACTATAAATATGTTTATGTTTATACATTTCTTGGTCCCAGAAAGCAGTACTTACAGGAAATTTGTATTCTTGATATTTGTTGATCAAGTCTTGAATAAAAGGTTACTTCAAAAGGAGTGCAACTGGAATGGGTTTCAGATCTTCACTGCCTATCTGTTTATATATATTCATGAAATGCTTTAAGGAAAAAAACAATACTCATTCATTAAAGAAATATTTTAAAAATACTGGGAGACAGCAAAGCTTACAGCAGATATTTCTATAACATAAAATGTAAAGTACAGAGTGTTCTTTACATCAACTAACTTACCATATTATAGCTGCCCTCCATTTGCAGACTATGAAATCTATGTTTACCTTCATCTATATTTCCATTGTTATGAAATACTTTGAGTAGAGATGCCAGAGAAATTAATCCTTTACCTCTGTAATTCAAAATTTCTTTTTTATCTTCTTCTTCTATTAAAGGTTCCTCATTTATCTGTATGTCAGTATAAGCAGCAGCTTAGGGAAACAAAGCTAAGATATAATAAAGATAAGCAGTTTGTCAATGTCATCTACTTCAGTTAGACATTTTAAAATGAGCAGTGGATTATATTTTCAAAGTTCCATTCGTACAAACAAAAATTATCAACATACACAGAATTATCCACTGTAATATAGAATGAAATAGAATGAAGGAACTAATTGTAATGTCGGGGAACGTCAGGTGGTCTGGTTCCCCGACGGAGCCACCCGGAGAGGGAGACGCTCTGCTGTGTAAAGTGGGTGCCCGAGGACCAGGCACAGCCAGAGGGGGAGCCGCGACGGTGAGCCTCCTCCCGGTCCTCAGGTACCGCTCTTCAGGTTAGGAAGGTAAGTACACGAGGCCTCCTGGAGGACGCCGGCGATGGACGACTGACAAATAAACAATCACATAGCAATCAAGGTCAGCCGCCAAAATTTTATTGGTATAACATTATATAAACTTGGTAGGGAGGTGTGGAGAATTATGACAGGTGGTATGTAAATCCCGAATATCCCTGATAGGTGGACTTCATTGCTGGGGTGGAAACTGGGGTCGGGGCAGACTACTCCGGCCCCCTCCCTCTGGTTTCTGGAGCCTTCTAGAAAGCCCGTGACATGGCTCAGTCAGGCCTGCCGGCCTGACTGAGCATGTGCAAGGCTCCAGGTTCGCAGGGAGGTCACAGAGACTCCCCTGTACACAGGGCCCTATACAGAAATCATATTTCAATCACAAATCTCATTCTCCCACATCTCCTCCCTTTTTTCTAAAACAAGGGAAAACTGAACATTAACTTATAACGGGCAACAGTAATTTTCCAAACAGTAACATATACAAGTTGAAACAACAAAAGGGTAACAAGGTGACCTGGCACCTTACGCGTAATGGTTACATTATATCCCGGCTCTACCGGAAGGCACATAATGCGTAATGGTTACAAATCCCAGACTGTCCGTCTGGGTACAATGTCTTAGTTATAAACATATCAACCCAATAACATAGATTAGTTAAAACTTTCCGATAAACGGAAATTATTTACAGCAAGGGAAGATCTCAAATACAACATATAACGGCTACAACTTACCCTCACGAAAGTAACAGGCTAATTGTGCTGAAGTTCTAACTCCAATGGGAAATACACTTAATTACAACGTAAATACTTTCTTGAAACAGAAGGCTTATACTTTAGTCTCAACAGGTAACGATAAAGATCCGGACCTTGCCAGTTATGTAGCGTAAGGTACACGAACACATCTGACTCCAACAGAAAACAGAAAGCACAAATAATCATAACTGATCAATAACTGGATACCACGCAATTTCAACTTAGGGCTTACAAAGTTCCAACATACGATGTGATCTTATTACACGATCCTCCTGGCGACCATGGAGGAGGGGTAATGGTAACAGAAGATAATCACTAATACTTAACAAGACTATAAATTTAGTTAACAGGCTGTAGCCCAGTGACGTTCCTCTGTTGATCTTCCTTTGGCGCACCTAGCTGAGGAGTCACCATGGGATACAGCCCGAGAGCAGAGCATAACCTAAAATCATCCCAACTATAATATGACACATATATACCTTTAGCCATAATTAACATAAATGGTATACATTACATTCCAAATTATCAATGTCATAATTAACAGGAGTACGACATTTCTGGCAAGGCCGAGTTCCATGAGAATGTGTAATGGTAACAGAAAACAGCCAACAGCACGCTTTGCTATCGGGCTGTGATCTGGTGACATTCCCCACTAATGGTCTTTTCTTGGGAGCTCCTGCCTGGGAAGCCATGACGGAAAACAGCCCGAAAGCATACCTAAATGACTTATTCTAAAATCATTCAAAATGCAACATGACCTGGATACACCATAAATCGTCATAGATATAATTAACATAAGTGTGATGTGCCAGATCATCAAAGTTATAACAAACAAGAACATGACATGCCTAGTGAGATCAAATTTTTCACAGAGGTTTCCATACTTTATTAAAGTCAGTCCAATGACAGAGTTCCGGTACCAAGCCTTAAAACAGGGTGGCACTAGCACAGCCCCTCATAACTCTGTCAATGCTCTCCTTGAAAGGTAAGTTGGCCCCATCTATGTAATCCTTAAATTGTAATGAGACCATCACTGTCCCAGTCTTCTTAATGCTCAACAGCACTTAGATTTTTCCATCTTTGATATACTGTTTACATTTAAAAAGAGCTGTAACATCTACACAAGCCATAACAAAGTATTATGGCATTATAGCAACAATATCATAGAATCATAGAATTGTTAAGGTTGGAAAGGACCTCTAGAGGTCATCTAGTCCACCCCCCACTTCACATGCAGGGTCATCTAGAGCACATGGCACAGGATTGCGTCCAAGCAGGTTTTGAAAATCTCCAGAGTGGGAGATCCCACAACTTCTCTGGGAAGTCTCTTCCAGTGCTCTGTCACCCTCACTGTCAGGAATTTTTTCCTTAAGTTCCTGTGGAACTTTTGGTGTTTCGGTTTGCAGCCATTTCCTCTAGTTCGATCGGTGGCCACCACTGAAAAGAGGCCAGCATCATCCTCCTCACTGCCTCCCTGGAGGTACTTATAGACACTAATTAGATGCCCTCTCAGCCTCCTCTTCTCCAGGCTGAACAGGCCCAGCCCCCTCAGCCTCTTCTCATAGGGCAGATGTTTCAGGCCCCTGATCATCCTCGTAGCCCTGCGCTGGACTCTCTCCAGCAGCTCCACGGCCCTCTTTTACTGTGGGGCCCAGAACTGGACACAGTGCTCCAGATGGGGCCTCACCAGGGCTGAGTAGAGGGGCAGGATCACCTCCCTCGACCTGCTGGAGACGCTCCTCTTAATGCACCCCAAGATCCCATTGACCTTCTTGGCCACGAGGGCACACTGCTGCCTCATGGTCAACCTGTCGTTTTGGCGGCTGGCGGCGGTGATTGCGACGGGTGTGGTGCTACGGGCGGGCGCGCTGTGGCTGTGGCTGGTGGTGCTGCAGGCGGTAACTGTATATGGAACACAGTTGTCATGAGAGGCTGGCAGGGAAGTGGACTTCTCCAGTAACTTGCTATGAAGTTCTTGCAACCTTTTGGGACAGTTCAGTCTGAATCGGTGGGATCCATTCTGCAGGCAGTGCTGCCAGGAGGAAGCTCAGCTGGAATCCTGAAAGCTTTATGCGGGAGCTGTCCTAGAGGTCTGTGTAGGAAAATTGGGAAGGTTCCCTCAAGTCCAGGCTTTCGTCAGGAATCACAAGCCAAAGCTGGATGACAATAGAAGGGTATAGTGTCATAAAATTCTTAGCTGGCTTTTGTGGTAGCAAATAATTATCCATTTTTTGAGCACTGAATATCATAAAAAGTAAGTGGCACTACTGCTGTCATCTCCTCATAGGAAAATAGGAAAGATCTGCAGACGTCTATCCTTGGGCAGGTACTTAATTATTAGGTGTAGCTGTCCCTGCTTTCAGAAGGCACTTGAGATGCTCACCTTCACTTTTGGGTAGGGGAAACTTTCCTGTATGCAGAAACTACCAAACTTGTACCTGGAAATCCCCTTTCCATTCTCCTCCAAATGGCTTTCAACTAAAAATAATCCTTTTTGTAAAATCTACTGATGGGGAGGGCAACATGCCATGATACAGTGAATAGTCGTTTCTTTTGAGACTTGGTTTATTACATGGCATTCCTTCCTATATTTAGTGACACAGGCAAAGAAACAAAATATTTATATGAATGATTGTTCTGTTGCTAAGGACAGAACAGTCAGATCATTTCAATTGTTTTTTTCTTTGTTTTCTGGAAGGAACTTCCAAAAGGTATGAGATCTTTTGAAAGTGGCAACAGTGCTTTCAAAATAATTTAAGAACATCTGTATTCTTTTCACATTTAGCCTACCTGATGTGATTTTAGGATTATGTATATCTATAAAGGAAATAATTGAACTGTCCCTAACACTGGATCTTTTTTGTTTTTAAAGAGAACTTAAGACTATTATCTGGTGGGCTGATACCATGCTTCTTTCAAGGAATGGGAGAATGTATATTTCTAATTTTATTATGTCAGTTAAAGTTAACACAGTGATCTGTAAAATACTTATTTCTCACTAATCTCACATCACTTGTTTCAGACAGTAAATTGTGGTTTTGCATAAAACATTATAGCACTCTCTGTAATTTAAAAGCAAAATTGTCTTGGCTTTCCTCAAATTCTAATTATTAGTCATTTACATAGCCTACTACCTATATTTGGAGCTGATTCCAGAATTGCTATTGCTATTGGATCAGCTGACCTTGCTATTACAAGCCAAGGCAAGAAAATCTTCTGCTCCATATACTTGTGATTGACAGGAAGCATAAGATTATATAGATACGGTCCACGAAATAGAAGCACACTTTGCCTGGGGTTTTAATAATAAAAACAGGCAACGCAGCACATGAAAGAAAGGGCTGGATGCCTGATAACTAACCGCATTCAAGGTGGAAGCAGGACTCCTTATTGCACTTAGTGTGCACTTGTTTTAAAACTGCAGTGCAGTAATAACGTTAATTCTCGGTATTTTTTTGAGTCCCGATGCAGGACTTTGCACTTCCCTTTGTTGGACTATGTGAGATTTCTGTTGGTCCACATCTTCAGCCTGTCAAGGTCCTTCTCAATGCCATCATAGCCCTCTGGGCTGTCTGCCACTGCTCCCAATTTTGTTTCATCTGCAGGCCTGCTTGCAGTGCATTTGGTCCATCATCCAAGTCATTAATAAAGAGGTTCAGCAGCATTAGCTAGCCCCAGTGTTGATCCCTGCAGTATCCTCCAGCACAGCCTTCTGAGCCCAGCAGTTAAGTCACTTTTTCATCCACCCCTCCCTCTGACTAATTATCTGGCCCATATTTTAACTGCTTTTCAAAAGCCATACTCAATTCAAAGTAAGCAATACCCCCTACTCTCTCCCCTCATCCACCAAGCCAGCCTTCTTATCAGGTTCGTCAAACACGATTCCTCCTTCATAAAACCATGCTGACTATTCCTGGTTACCTTCTTGTCCTTGATGTGTCTGGGAACAGTAGCCAGGATTAGTTGCTTTACCATCTTCCGGGGGTCAAGGTGAGGCTGACCAATTTGAAGTTTTCCAGATCTTCCTTCTGGTCTTTCTTGAAGATAGACTTTGTTTTAGGCACCAAACTAACTTGATTTTTTTTTCAGGCTGACTGACTCTCCCCTTCTCACATTAACTTCTGATTCACTGAAAACTCAGCTGCTTCACTTAAGCAAAACATGCATAAACCCAAGAACCTGCTTTTGTTCACAAGTCACATTGTTTCCTATGTGTTTTCCCTTCAAATTGTATGGTTTAAGCCTTACAAACCTGGAAGTACCTCAGAAAAACTGAACATACAGCTCTCTGTTTCTGAAATTTAGTGGAATACTTTTTTTAATCTGATGTTGATCTAATTCTTGTTGCCATAGTTTTCAGTAGTCCTTGGCCATTGTCAGTTTAAATTGGTTCCTAGCGAACATCCATCTCAAGGCCTTTCTATTTCTCTGTTACCTGTATGCCGCTAGAAGCTATTATTTGGCTTAATAGGTCTATTTTCATCATTATTTTGTAAATTTATTAGTGTGGAAGCCTTCTGCATGATTTTTGAGTCTGTTGTATAGTTCACTTAATTACATAGTCCAACTAATAATTAGATGCTCAGCAAAGAGGGGAATGTTATTTGCTACAAGAAGTGGTTCAGCAATCACCTTCTTCCTGGTATCTTTTCATAAAGGTTTTCTCTATTCTTTTCTGTCTGTCTGTACAATTTAAGACAGAAATCTCTAAAACATTATTAATTGCTTTTGTAAAACTTGCTGATTTATAGAATTTCCTAAATTTCCTCATCACCCTCATTTATAGTCTGTCTGAATTTTTCTGTGAAATATTTTTATGAATTATTTTTAAAGTTTAAATTAATTCCGAGGGTAGTAGATTAATGTCACAAATGCAGGCCTACAAATTCAGCTCAGAATAAAACAGAAGAGTACTTTCTAAAGAAATAAATAAGATCTGAGTAAAAATAAGTAGTAATAGGGAAAAAAAAAACCAAGCTAGACTTTAGCAGTTAAATTTTCCATGAATCTTTCAGAAAATGAAGAAAATATAAATAGTAGAGGCCTGAAAACACAATATATTGGAATAACTTGTTTACATTCAGTAGCTATTACTGAGATATGAAAATATCAGATTTTTTTTTAGACTGCAGATTTAAAGGCTTTGTCATGAAATAAACTTTTTTACTTTGCATTTTAAGTGGATCCAAAAATTCCAACCTTAAAAAAAAACGATGTTGGAAATAAATCAGAAGATGAGGCACATGATTACATCTATGCATGATGAGCATATGAGCTGAATCTTAAAAATTACAAGAATAAACATTACTAGGAAACTGCAGAGAGTGATAGGGAAGCTTTAGATCAGTGCCTAATGCCAATCGCTTTCTCCAAATGCTAGCGAGGGAGCTGTGCCAGAACTGCTATAAGCAGGATGTGATGTTTGGGGGGCACAGGGTAAGAAGGAAACTTTCAGTTGCTCTTCATGCCCTTATGCCCCATAGAAACAATGGATTTGTCACCAGATAAGTACTAGCTCTGGCTTTTCTGGAATCTCTCACCTGTCTCAATACTGATAAAAGCAGAAAAAAAAAAAAAAAGAAAATTTGGAGCTTACCTAGTGAGACATAATATGAATTTAATACATATCTGGGTTAAAATGCGGTAATGCTTTCTGTTTTCTAATATATCTTGCTGATTTTCTCCTTTATTTTTGTCCTACTCACTTTGTACCAAACAAAAATCTTCACGCTCTGTATTTTACAAAGTATCCAGAACACTTTCCTACAAGATTATGTGCAATTTAGTTAATGCTCAACTTCAGTGGAAAATTTGGTAAGCTTTCAACTACTAAGTCATCTCCCCTTATCTAATGTTTCTTTAAGAAAGTGGCTTTCTTGGCTACTCTAGATTCTTCTCAAGTTTTAGTCTAGGAGCCAAGGCTTAACATCTTTCTCAGTACTCAAGTTCTCTCTCTTTTATGTCACCACTATACCCATATGTTTTAAGGTATAGGGAGGGTAAGATTCTTCTTCCTAGTGTGGACATTAGGAGCTTGTCTGCTCAGTGATTGTTTTCTAGCATATCTGTTGTAGAATAATGAATGAGATAGATTGGCCAGGCGGGACATCTAGAGGTCAGCTGGTCAAAACTCCTGCTCAAAGTTTAAAACAAGACATTCTCTTAGCCTTTCCTCATATTAAGGGTGATCCAGACCCTTACTCATGTGGATGACCCTGCTCTGCATTTGCTCAGGTGTGTCAATGTGTGTGTGGTACTGGCGAGTCCCAAACTGGACACAGGGCGCCAGATTCAGCACAGGAGCAAGGTATAGGGGAAGAATCACTTCCCTCAACCTGTAGGCCACCTTCCTGCCCATGCAGCCCAGAACACGACTGGCCTTCAGCACACTTGCTCAAATTGCCTATTGGGAACCCCAGCTCTTTTTTTCTGTGGGAAAGGGCTGTTTTCTCAGCCAGTACTGTTTCATGATCTTTTTCTATCAAGTTTTATTTTCTTTTGTAGCTTGTTTATTAGAATAGTATAACCCCTTTCCCTCGCATGTTGATATTAACGTTCTATAAGATATAGTCTTTTCACGAAGTTTTTCCCAGGTTTTGTTCAGGATAGCCATAATACAGCCCAGTACATTTTTGATAAAACATTTTTTGTTTTAGAGTCACTGGAAATTCACAGTCTCTCTGCAAATTCAATTTTTATAGCAATAGCTTAGAGAAGATGTGTATCTAGGGGCATAACACTTAATGACGTCTATCTAATTACCTCAATGTTATGGAATATACTTATATTTTATTCTCTGCAGGCTATAACAATAACCACTTCTGTGTTGTTCATTGGTGAAGTACTTTTGATAAAGCATTACTGCAAGTATTGTATTTGCAACTAGATGTAGTCTCTCTAATGAGAACTGGAACATATTTAGATCCTATATCAGTACTTTAATATAAATTCAGTGGTGCCTCCTTTATAAACACAGATACTGTGTGACCAAATACCCAGCCTTCGCTGGTACTGGATGCCCCCCCAGGGCTGCGGCTGCTGCCTGCAGGGCCCTGCTCCCTTGGGTTTGCATTTTTAATATTATCCTTTTTTTGTTAGTAGTGCAAAAATAAAATGTGTTCCTCAGAAGTCTTTAGAATACTAAATCAACCTGTAATGCAAAATAATGTTATATTAAGATTTGTCTGTCCATATCCTTCAGAAAGGATGTAAAAGTTGCAAAGGCTGGTAACTAGAGATGAGTCTTTTTCCTGATTGCAAATGTGTTGGAATATAGCAGTTTTAAAACATAAAGTTTGGAAATTTAAAAGTAACTTTCATCTATTTTTTAGCGCTCTGATCTGGTCTGGTGGGACTACAAAGACGTACCCTTTATGCATATAAAATATTTCCAAACAGCATGAGGGTCAAGAATAAAATATCAGAAGATGTCCTCTGTCTTTCTTTGTGGTTTACAGTTGCAAATTTATAATAAGAAGAAACCATGTAAAGAAGGAAGCTTGTTTATAGGCTGATGGAAGTGGGATCAGGCTAGTTACATGCAGCTCATACAAGTTGCTTAGGGAGGAAGACAGTCAGCAGCAGCACAACAGACCAGTGCTTTGCTTGAGACTTGGGGAAATTTGTGGTCGTAGGATGAAAAGATTTAAAATGCTGGTCACATTCTAGAAGTTAGGCAAGAGAAGGTCTTTCTCAAAATAGTGCTGTATCAAATGAGTCTCAGTTATGTAAGGAAACCAAAAGAAGTGTCTTCTTTTGTGTAAGACAGAGAGCATCTTTTAACGGGATGTCATGTCACTGTGGTGATGTGTTGCATGAAACTACTCCCGCGTATGTATTTTCAGTTAGTGTTACTTAGTTTAGAGTTTAGGAGAAAAGTTAACTGTAGTTGTAGAGCTTTCTTTAAGATATTATAGGCAATCTATTACAACAACAGATTATGTTAAAAAGTATCATACATGAAGCTTTAAATTACTTAATTTAAATTAAATAATTGATTCATTTGTTTAAATCTGTAGCCAGAAGCGCCCTGCACGTATTTATGTGGAAAGTCCCTTGACTATTTGATCACTATTTTGTCACTATTTCTGACAAGTCTGTGTATTTGTGGGAAGAGTTTATAGTGCTTTCTTTTCAGTGACTTTGTAGAGTCTCTGAAGACTAAAAACTTGACCTGTATGGCAGTTGTTGTTTAAATTCACTTCAGTAGATTAAATATTTAAAATGTAGGAATGCTACCTTTTGTAAGCCAATTTGACATCGACAATAAGTGCGACTGTAAAGACATGAGGTCCTAGTGTTAAATAGGGATTATATCTTTATAAGTAATTGCAATACTATATCTAAGAATACTCTGAATGAGGTTTAATAGTGAACTAAAAGATTTTAAAATATATGGTTTTATTTTTTAAGGATTAAAAAAGACATATTTTTTCCAGTCACTGAGTTTTACAGTTTTACTCTTTTTTTTTTTTTTTTTTTTCTGTTAAGCTTCCTTTGTAATAAAATGAACATTGTTTTTTTACTGGACTCCTAGGGATTTAAAAAAAAGTGGTTTTAATATTTAATCTACCTTTATTGCCAGTGTATATTAGTACTCCTTTTTATTTTTGCATCCTGACAAGATTCATATTCATCTCAGTCGTGCATCAAGTTAAGCTGAAAATATTTATATAGTAAGAATCACCTTATGCTTTTTATTCTTATTCTCTTACCTCTAAAGTATACAGGTGAAATTTTAACTGATAATTGATACTTTTCTGTTTTGACATCAGGCCACAGACATCTGTGATCCGAACCCAATCATGATGCTTATTCTGTGTGTTTACTTGTATGAAAGGCTCCCTTACTACTTGCCCAAGAAGACTATTGAATTTGCAGGTGCTTTCCATGCAACTGTGGTTAAAAAGGTACTGATACTATTGCAGCAGTAAAAGTTTTTAAAAAAAATCTGTATGCATATTTTGTATGATGTATGTACTACAAAAAAGAGTGAATGAACTCCATGCAGTTTCTTTGGTTAATGCAGATATGAAGGAATGTCTCTCCATTTCCTTTCCTTCATATTTGTGATCCTGACTTCAGTTGCTTTCTTGCTTTCTCTTTTTTTATTTTTTTCCCTATGCTCCTAATGAGTACAGAAAATAAACAAAAGTAACAGTGGTTTGAGGGATCAAAGACAGGAATAAGGAATTAATAGTTGAGGTAGAAGTGCCATGTATTCTGCGTAAAGATTGCTTAGAAAAATGGAGCTTGGACAGTCTGTGGGAATTTTATGCTTCTTAGAAGAAGAGAACTTCCTTAGTTATTTGAAATACTTTTGTCTTTTATGACATCCTTATTTTGTATTTTGGAAGGTAGTTGGGGAACATAATTTTATGACCTAAAGATTGAATAAAAATTGACTAAGTTTTTATGTTTTGTTGTGATAGGTGCATCTGAAAAACCCAAGCATTAAAACTTTGGTGTACAACGCTACTCTAGTAGGAAGAGAGGCTGATGATTTCTCATTACCTGAAGGAAATACTGTCATCATTCCCCCTAAGTAAGTAATGATTTGTTCAGTATTTTAAAAAGTCTATTAATATGGAAATATAAATCTACTAGTTGGGAGATTTGGAAGTGTAGTAATAGTGTCGGTTTGGAAGTGATAGTAATGTGAATAATAAACCAACATTTCTGTTTAATTGTCTCGTGGTTGCAAGCACCAGTTTACATTCAGTTGTATGAGGTCAAGAAAAATGGATTTGTTGGAGAGAAGGTTGTGGATTTTTAAAATATTTTTATTTTTGAAAGAGTGAAAGTCTTTAGGAAAAACTTGGAAAGGAGATAAGCTTGTACAAAGACACAGAAGTATTTTGAACATAAACAACCTGTAGCCTGTTTAGGAAGAAAAGATGTAAAAATAGCTGGGAAGTGACACCTATGTTAAAATTTTTCTAATTTTATAAATATAGATAATAAGGAAGTGTGTTCAATTTCTACAGATTAGGAAAGCTTAATTGCTGAATCAGAGAACAAGATGAATTACACCTTAAAAAAACCTGTCAAAATATTAAACTTTAAAAACCTTTATGAATATCTCTATTGGTTCAGTCACTCAAGGTCATACATCCTTGTGTCCTTGTTTCTCTGAACTGAGATTGTATCTTGCTACCAATTTACGAATATTGCACACAAATACAGGCATGTATTAGTGAAGACTAATAGTTCCTCTTGCACTCCAAGCTAGCTTGATTCTAGCCAGCTTTGGACAGAAAAGAAAGATATAAAATGAAACAACAGTACCTTTAGATAAACTACAAATGGGTAAAAAAATGTATCATCTGAATGAACCATCTGAATGACAGGTTCTTTACATGCAAGGGTTTTGCAAATCACGACATCACTGAAAATAAGACAAGAAATAACCTCAGACAACCATCTACTTCAGATTTGTGTGGATGTAGTGGTCTGCAGTGTGCAACTTTTTCAGACTTACAGTATTTTCTTTAGGTCTTGAGCTCTGCAAATCTGGTAATTCCAAGCAATTTTTTATCCTTTTCTTCCTACCCAGCAGTAGTCGGGTTTATCGGATTAGAGACAGAGGTTGGCTGCTTGCTTTTTGACAGATGGCACAGGCAGATGATAAAACTATTGAACCTGCACAGTCAATAGAAGTGAACATGGATGGAAGTAGCTGTTGAAATAAGAGACAGGCCAGTTTGAGGGTGGGTGCTTCAGGCAGTACACTCCTCTGAGTCTGCAGTCTTGTCCAGAGCATTTTGAAGGGCGGCCCAGGCCAGCTCAGCAGCTCTGCTCTGTCCAGGACTGAAATGTTTGCGAGCTCTGCAGCAGAGCCGTAAAAGCTGTAAGAGATTTTTCAGAATTTTGAGAATCAGTGGATCTAGGAACTGAGATCCTGAGACTTTTGGTGCTAAGGAAGAACTTTAAAGTTCTCATTTATTTTTGGTGTGAAGCTGAGAGAGACCAAGGTGAGTTCCGATTTTTAAACATGTTCATAGAGTCCCCAAAGTCGAGCACCAGCTTCCTCTTAGGAACCTGAGATGATTGGAAGCTCACAACAGAGCTGCAAGGAACTTGGGAAGTGCTGGCCTTTCCCTAAGTTTAGACAGTGCTCTAGCCAGGGAGGCCTCATGCATTTTTGAAGAAGACTTTTGTACTTTTCTATGTAGTTGTTTCATTTCATTTAAAATTTATACATTTCACAACATTACTACAATTTCAGTATGACAGATTTCCATAAAGCATTGGTTTAAATTTAACCTAACGTTGCACTACATACGCTTTTCGCTTTTCTATCCGTATCCCAACTGCAAAATAAAATGCCAGGTTAAATCTCTTCAATTTTAATGATCAGTCACTATTACTAGACTTTTCCCAAGTGATGGCTTTTATCCAGGGAAGCTAAAATGACCCTTTGTTCTAGATAGCATTTGGAGAAGTTCCCTATTTTATTTAAAGCATAGTTTAATGCAGTATTTTACATAGACTGCACTTCAGAATGCATTTTGTAACTAAATTGTCCAAATTAGTTTTGCCAGCCTTTTAGAAGTCATTTCAGTGTGTTAAACACAACTCCCTGATAGTGATAAAGCATCCAAGAGCAGATTAACTAGTATTTTTAATATTTACTGCTTTTACATAAATACATTAAAGTGAGTATCAGGTGATTGGGCTGCACTGTGATATGAGTACGTGTAGGTAGCACAGATGATTTTTATATATTCCTTAACAATTTTGATATCTTTATGTTTATTTTAAGGAAACTTGCTTTCTTTTGGGTCATTGCAAATTTGTTAGTTTCACTGGATATAAAAATTGTAGAATGATTTTAATATTGAATTAAATATTGTGAAGGTGATTTGTAACCTACTGATTGCAATACAAAAAGGTCTGGAAAAAATGATGGTTTTAAGCTAATATTTAAAATGTGAACAGCCATTATATGTGATTTTAATAGATGGCTAAAATGTTGGCTGCAAAAGAAGTAATTTGCAAATCAGTAACCTTTCGTAAAAAGTTAACTAAAGGCCTTCTTGAGTTGAGTGGATCCCAGAGGAAATCCTCCTTTTCTTTGCTTTCATTGCCATTCACTGAGGTGAAGTGAGGAAATGACAGCATGAAAATAGCTATGGAGGGTCAGACCAGTATTTTGTCTCCTGCTATAGGCAGAGGAGACACTGTCATCAAGCAGGTGAGACTCATCTTTTGAATTTTTGATGTGCTGAGCCCTGTGATGTCATAAAATGTAGGAGAGTTGAATATGGCTCTATATTTTTATATATATTACATTTTTTAAAAGTTCTTTGAATATATTGAATTAACTACATATACATGAAAACATAAGCCGATCAGATGACTTTTCAGTTTGTGTTTTGAGATATTCTGTTAGCAACTCCAAAGAAGTAGGTCTCGTACTTTCTAGAGAAAGCTCTTTGTGATAGCTTTAACAGCTTTAACAATTGTTTATTGATATTATCATTTTTTACATAGGGGGCAAGCAAGTGTAAATGTGGAATTTACTAGTCGTTTTCTGCACCCTGCTGAAGCAATGTTGCTACTGATGTCAGAGACTGTGGGTGGAATAGGAGGTGCTACGGTGACATTCTCTCTGAAATCTAAAATCACACGTATTGAGCCTGACGTAAGTTTATGTTCGTATAATTAATACTGCCACAAAAATACTGCTCAGCAGTATGATGTATCAAACACAAGAGAACTAGGGTAAACTATAAAGATGGGTTATCATTAATGCCTTTCAACTCTTAATTTTCAAGTATTCACTTGACTGTATATATGCAAAGAAGTGCCTAGTGGAGTAGCTGGTGATGTATTTGGATCCTTAATAAATTTAAAATTTTGCCCTGATTAGTCTAAAAATCGAACTGGAGACCTTTTAGCATATTAATGCTTTTGAAAATTTCATTGTTGTGGTGATGTGATGACATACCTCTTCAGGTGGCTTCAGGTGTCAGATGGACAGCAAAGTTTTTTAGAAGTTACTTTGTTTATTTGTAATTTAAGCAATCCTTAGATTTAAGATACATCACAGAAATAGAGCAGGGACTGTTATGCTATCCAACATTGGTTATCAAACATTTTCTCAGCAGACCTGGATAGGTCCTCTCCTGAACTTAGAGGTTGAACTTAGAGAAAAGGTAGAGCACCTGGAAAAATGAAACAGCAAGAAAACAGCTTGATTCTTGCCCTCATTCTGAAGAACATTTAAAAAGTGATGCATGTGTAAAAAAAATTGGGCTTTAAATATTCTTTACAGGGAATAAAGCCAAACAGTTAAATTTTAATTCTTTAGTCATCAGTGGCCAAATAACATAGTTTTATGCTTAGCCATATTTTCCTGTTTGCCAGTGTTTAAGCATGAATGTGGTTTGCAACTTTTGATATAACTGACACATTGGTTTAAATTTTTGTTCTATTTCAGGGTATCTTAAAATGCAAATCCCCATGTTATGAGCTGAAGAAAATTACACTAAGTGTTACTAATCCCTTCAGAACTGATGGCATATTCAGGTAGACAATTCAGTAAAGGAAGATCTATGATGAACATGTTGTTCTATATCTCTTTTTCATTGTTTTCTCCTTCTAATTAGAGAGTAAAATGTTGAGATTAAATTATAGAGATTTACATTGTCAAAAGTGTTAGAAGTACTGTGAAATGGAAAGTATCATAATGAATAAAGAAGACAAACTTTAATTGAAATCCATCTCGGTGTAAGCAATAAGTTAGAATTTTAAAAAAGTGGAGTTCATGAACCTTGCTTGTATTTTTGTGTTTGGCTGAGGTTCAGCAGAATTCCAAAGAGAAATAAACAGTGTTAATTAATAGCTGTTTTTTTTTTCCTCCCCCAATCTGCTTTATTCTGCTGTTTTAATTATTAAGCATGCAAAAGAATGATTTTCTTTTATGTTGGGTCTGATATTACTATCAGGTAATCTAATGTAACTAATATAACATGAGATGTAACAGCTCCAAAGTTATAAACATTATTTTCCTAATCTGAAATGAAGAGAATGCTGCACCTCTTTACCATCTCATTTTATGTTATCTGACTCCATATTTTGTCTTTACTTTTTAGAGCAGTCATACATGTATTTATGAGAACGTTTTCAATAACATTTTGGGCTTCTTTTACTCTAATCAGTTCTGTGATGTGGAACTCTCTGATAAAAAAAATATATTAAGGTGATTTGATAATTTTTTTTCATATATGCATTCTAATAGTTGCACGAGAAGTTCCTGATGAAATTATCAATTTGAGCCACATTTGAATTAGTAACCTACAACTGAAAGATTTTTGTAGCTTATTTCCTAAGTTCTGAGATATCTAGTCTTCCAAATAAGTAGCAAGTGTCAGGTATTTACAAAAACTATAAATACTGTATCCTAAACCAGTTCTTTCCTGGCATTCTTCTGTTTGTTATGTGCTACTTGTTCTGTCAACTAAGTAATGTTTTCTGTATTTATAATTCAAGGATTATAATATTCATGTATTGATAAATATTTTAAAGATTACTGATTAATTGTACTTCATTAAGTAAAATAAGTTAAATTCTTTCAGAATCCTCAGTTGCATTTCTCTGTGCAGTACTGCAGCTGTTTCTTGCCCAGGAGTAGAAAAAATATTTCTGTGTCATAAAATATGAAAGTAACTGCTGGTTAGTGTGTTTTTGTTTGTTTGTTTTTTTTTCAATAGATTAAATTGTGGGACCAGGGCATCAATTAACACTGATATAAATTGATGTAGTTCCACTGAAGACCTTGAATTCGGATCTTCAGCTAGTGAAACACTTATTGACACTGGCTTCTGTATTTTTGCTGTGGAGTCTGTTATCTTCCTTCTGTTTCTGTTCTTTTCTGCGAATGCAGAGAAAATGCAGTGCTTGGTTTAAGCTGAAGAAATGTATGCTAGGGCTATAAAGGAAATTCTTCAAAGTTGCAGCAACTGTAATTCTTGAGTTATGACTAGATTTATGTCAATGAAATATCCATTGCATAAAATGAATTTAAAGGGTACACAGCGTAGTGTACACATAGCAAGATAAATGTATTTTAAATTAAATATTTGATGGTGCCTTGTTAGGGAAATCACAACTTACTATAGTTTAGTACATTTACACTTTAATTAGAAAAGCAAAAGAACTTGTTTTTTTTTTTTCAAAACTCTATTAATTGATTCTTTAATCATTCAGTTTAGTGAAAATCTTAGTATAAATTACATTTAGAAAATTGTTTCCAGTTTAATAGTGTATGTGACTTGTCTTCATCTTTAAATGTGCATTGTTTTTGTTTCTAAAATGTTGCTCTTGTAAAAAATATTATTTCAAGTTGCATGTCATGGCATGGCGGTAAACCTGCCCTATGATTTCAAATCAGTCTATGATATTAATGAAGGTTAGGATAATAAATAATCCTTAAATAAATATCTCAGGAATTTACATGCTTATATATGCTTTAAAATTTCTATGTCTTAATTTTTGCAAAATGTCCTGAATTCTTAAACAAGAAAGGCTATATATTTAAGAAGAAAAATCTCTTTTTATTTTCTATGTATTTTGAGCATCCCCAAATGGATATAAACAAGCCTTAATTTGAAAGTTTTAATAAACTAGCTTTTATCTTCATTCTGCAAGTGAAAACAAGTTATTATAAGTACTTGTCATATTTCAGGGTCATTCTATTGGAATCCACAAGTTACTTAAGTCAGCCAGAGCAAGTGTGTCAAGCCAGAGAAATAAAGCAAGAGAAAATATTCAGGTAAGTTTTAAATGTTGATTACTAGTTAGACAATATTGAATATTACAGTTTTATTAGTCTAGCATCTTTGTGTATAGCTAGTGCATAGTATTTGCAAAGAATTATAGAATAGAGCATAAAAGTATAGAGGAATTATATTAAACATTTGTCGTAAGCAGTAGAGAGATAAGAGAAAAAGATAAATGTTTCAATTCAAATCTGAAATGGATGAAAATATTTTGAGGATGGGTGATGAGGGAGTGAGAGCAATTTGTCACAAGGGAGATGTGTTTAAAGCTGAAATCTTGATGATGGGGTAGAGGCAATCATGGTGAGTAAGGTGCCAAAAGGAAGGGCTGACAAGAAGTATCTGTAAGATCAACTGCCTCCAATCTGTTAGGACCTTAAGAAGTAGAAGGAAGAGCTCTGATTCTCAGGATGAAAAAGGTCAAGATTTCAGAAACTGCAAGAGTAAGATATAGGCAGGCTAAAGAACTTTGGAGTTTTGCTGGAGAATTGTGCAGGAGTCTAAAATGCTATAGGTTCAGTAGGCCATGGGAGAAAACAGAAGTATTTGCAAAACAGAAATAGAAATGCAGAAATGTAAGTTAAGTTAATTTAATTACATGCCTGGGTGGTATTTTTTAGCTGACCATAGACAGATTTTCTGAAATAGGAAATATGGAAGCAGGAAGAGAGTTCAAAGTCAGCAGGATGAAAGTAATAAAATGTCAAAGGATAAACAGCAAGGAGTAATTGCAATGTAAGACAGGGAGAAACATAAAGATGGGTGTGCAAAAAGACAACCCAGTAGAAAGTATTTGTGTTCATTGTTGTTATTGTTGAGTGATGTAATAAATATCAAGAAATATGAATGAACAGTCAGAAAACTTTGTGGGCAGTGGAGAGAGGTATATCAGAAAAATGAAAGTCAAGGTTAAAAGGGAAAGAATCAGCTGCAAACCTTTTTGAGAGCTAAAACTTGTGGCATTCCCTAGAAGTGATCTAGCATGAAGGAAGAACAAATAGCTAAAGCATTTTTTTTTTAATTTCTCAGATGTTAGGAATTGAACCATTGTTGTTTGGTTTTGATTTTTTTTTTTGTTGTTGTTTTTCAAGTAAATGCTTTCAGTGTCACTCTGTCCTCTGTGTTCTGTGAGCTGCACTGTGGCCTCAGTGCTCTGTGCACTTGTGCTGCAAGAGTTGAACCTTTAGTAATTAATGATTTTGAGTTTTGAAATGAATAGCCACATAGTGGGTAGTACAAAAAAAATTAGATAACTGGAGCAAGACCTCTATCCAAGGGGAAACAGCTATATCCATTTCATATATTGCATAATAGAAAAAAAAAAAAACCAGATTGATCATAATAATTGCATATTCTAGTAAGATGTCCAAATGGTCATCCCACGAAGCAAATGATGGCCTGGTTTGACTGGATATTATTTTGGATTTTTTTTTACCAAAAAGACATTTGACATTCTTTTCTGAATTTAGAAAAGAAACAGTGTTCTGTCTTCTGTGCTGTCACTTCTATTGTCAAAATAGATGATATTTAGAATACAATTACTGTTAACATATGACCCTATTTTTGTTTTTTCAATTTAAGCACGAGAAGATGAACTAGAAAACTGCATAACCCTTACTCAAAATTCTCTCAGAACCAAAGCCTCTTACACACACACACACACACACACAGAAGAAAAAAAAAAAAAAAAACAAAAAAACCCCCACTCTTCATTCATTGATGTCTTCAGATTTTAGTAGTAAACTAATAGAACTAAGAAGTGATAATAATCTACTAATGATTATTAGGTAGTCCTATTCCAGAACCATGACTAAACAGTATAGTGCATTCATTAAGGCATGGAAGAATCATTAGTGGCCCATGGCTGCACAAGCTGTCTTAGAGAAAAAGTCATTAAAGTGTTCAAATATTTTTAAGTCCGGAAAAACTCACTCTGAAAAAAGAAAGGAACAGGTAAGTAATGATTTTGAGGTCTAGCTTTGCAGCATATAGGTTTTTTAATGTTAGTTTATCTAATTTTTTTGCAAGGAAAATCACCAAGAATTCCAAATATTTTATATTTCCTGAGGTTTTTTTTTTTTTTTTTTTTACTTTCTGTTCCTGACCATTCATGTTTCAAGGAGAGGTATGCTAAACAGAACGCTTGTATTTACTTATCTTATAGAATAAACATAATTGAAGATTTAAAAGGCTATTTTATGTCCATATGCAGTATAAATTATGAAATATAGCATTAATAACCTTTTCTGCAGTCTTCAGAAAATATATTTTAGAAATAAACTGCTGGGAAGATATCACAATTATGATTAACATTTCATGTGTTAGAAATTTATCTCTATTAATGTAAGTCATAATGCTTCTTTTGGTAGCTTGTATTGCTTTATATACTAGTCTTTGTTCTGACTTCACAAGCAATATTCCACAGCGTGCGGAAAACAGCTAATATCTTACATATGAGTTTTCTCTTCAAATGTTTCAGTATGTCTCTGTGCATTAGTAAACATTTCCTTGAATCCCTTATCTCTCTAATAAGAGATCTGCTTACTTCTGTCTTCCAAAGTTTATTGATGAAGTAACTACTAGTGGACATAGATTTCCCCATGGTGCCTGACACTTTCCAGCTTTATGTTTACTTCAAAGTGATATATAAAATCTGGAACTGGAAGAGACGTAAGAAAAGTCATCTAGTAAATTCCACTCTAAATACAGAAAAAAACACCATTTTCCTGGTGCGAGGGCATGTTGGGAAAACTTAATGTGAACTCTGAAAACAGAGTATTGGCCTGTTTGGATCCTAGACGAAAGAGTGTTTTGGGGTGATGCACTGTTGCACATGTGTAGCTATGACTACACATAACCTTAAACTGAATCACTTCCAATAGTCGACTAAGTGACCTATTCCGTGGTCTGGTGGAAGGTACTTAGTCTCTATTAGAACATTGAGTCTTTGCCATTGTGACCACTTAGCACCTGAATAAACTTGATGCTGAACATCATACTGGCTGGAGATTTCTGGAGATTGTATAATTCTTCTATATGTTTTCCATTCAATCATTCATCATGACAACTACACTGTCACCGTGGAGGAGAATGCTTCATGAGTAAGGTCTGAAAAGACACTACTTTGGACTTAATACCCTAACAAACTGTCTGCACAGCAATTGATCTTCTGCTAGAGAAGAGTGGGTTTTATGGTTTGTTTGTTTGTGTTTTTTTTAAAAGGGGTTTTATTGAGCTGGTTTGAGGGCATATCCATCTTTATCTCTCCTGTTCTTAATGTTTTTCTTCTTATTATTATACAAGTTGCTATTCTTTTTGGTTTTACAACAGTAATGAGGCACAATGTGGATGTTTCCAAAACACTGTTTTCTTTCCTTTCACTTTTTCCATCAGGTGAGAATAAATTCACCTTCAATAGAGACCTTCAATGTCATGTCAAATCAGTGCAATGAGTTCCTCTGTAATTTGTCTCTGAAAATAGGATTTTACTCAATTCACTTCAACGAGAAGTTTATATGGTCTCAGTGTGTAATGTATTTCCTGAAATATTCTTATTAGGTTATTTCTTCATACACAATTTCAACAGTTAATTATCTATACTGTGATTCTGCTGTAGTCTCAATTTATGTGGTTATGGGTGGGCATTCTGAATCAAAGATGAAACACTGAGAGATGACTCAAATGCAAAAATTGCCTTTTTCTATTCATGTGAGATAAATAGCTACTTGCATATGTAGAATAAATAGTATGTTATATTCACCTACTTCAGAGACCATTTTCCTTTCTGAAAAATGGCCTTTAAATATAGCTATTAAAATGAGTCTCCAGGGCAACATTTCATGAAAATTTTACCAGTCCATTTATTTAAGGTTGTGATTCTTTCTCAGCCCAGCAAGATTAACAGTTTATTTTAACAGAGACCCAATAGCTATCAAAAGCAATGTGTAATCATTGTTTGCTGTAAGTTGGTTCATCAAATTTTACAGCTCTGGGAGAATGACTTTTATGTATGAGTAATATTAAACCTGAGTCTAGAGCTGAAAATCTACTTGTAGTAATTCTTTGGGATACATTACTGTATAGTTTTACAATATAGCATCTATAAGCTCTTTCTTGTGCTTGTTGTAAGTTAAACAATACCATCCTTGCTTAGATGTAATCACACACTTGTACCTCCTGGTAAGTGTGGTAGAAGTTGTTTGTGAGCAAGGATTATAAATATCTAAATATAAAGTAATATTAAGGAAATAAAATGGAAAGAAGCAAAATTTGCTTTTCAGGTGGAGAGGAGTAAACATTTTTTTTTTTCAAGTAAATCTGTTCTTTTCAAATAAACATAAAAAGCTATATTGCCATGAAAAGAATAAGGTGTTCAGCTAAGGATTTTACACCCTGTTTGGCTCACTGGGTGGCATAAAGTTGCCAATTCATAGAGCAAAAAAACCACAAAGTTTACAGTTGTACATATATATATACACACAAATATATGTTTGTGTGTGTAAGTCCGTTCACAAGTTTAAAGTAGTTTCTGTGCTACTGCTTTGTTGCAGTTTGGTTGTTGCAGAATATTTCTTTTTTGGTGATTTAGATCAGAAGTTTGCATGAACTGGAATTGGTTTTGTTTGTTGTTAACTTTTATTATAACTAGTGTATGTTTTGGCAAGTTTTATGGCTTTCATTTATTAAAAGCTTGGACATGCTGTCTTAAAAAAGATAAGGAGTAGGCTTCCTATTGTTTTCCAGAATTATTATTTCACTAGGGCTTAATTACAGTAGACAACTTTTTGTAAAATTATCCGGTTTAATGATAACATGTGCTGTGATGTGTTTTTTTTACTACTCTAATGTGGCTACCTGACTCAAAAGCCTGAATAAATAGTTATCTGAACATACATGTTATTTTTAAACTTAAATTTACAAAATGATTCATGTAAAATATATAAAGACAACATATGCAGGCAGCTCTCTCAGAATTATTTAGTTATAAATTATAGATGAAAACATTTCATCTGCAACTTGTGAGCTGTGAATTTTCATTAATAAAAGAAGGTAGTGGATCCAGTCAACCCACTAAATGATCCAGTGTGTATATCACTGCCATTTGTAATCCAGATGCATAGTGAGAATATTTCAGTAAGTACCTTAGACGGATTATGAAAGTGCATGTGTTTTGAAACAAAATTGTGTGTCTTGAAGAACAAGATTCATCTCAAATACCTAAGTTAGAAGGTTACTGATAAACTTTTCCAAGTTAATAAAGGAAATCCTTGACTCTTAAGATGCAACAGTCTGAAAATTGAAGCTGAACTATTTTATACTCCAAACAGAAATTATTAGACATCTTCTAAAGCTAATAGTATGTCACACTAAATGGGAGCCATTCAAATGGTTGACTTGCAGCTTTAACAAATGTCAGTCTTCATAACTGTTAATATTCAATTATACAGTAGTTGGGTTGTCTCGGAATAAATCAAGGCGAGGGGAAATGATTTGTTACCTTTATTTGATGTTTATTCAACTGTCCCAGCAGAGCCAGAGCTTAACCACAAGATAAGAGTTTAAACCGCACATTCAATAGTTTCCATAAGTTCATATGAGAGCCAGAGACTGAATCTGACCAAGCCACAGTTTAGAACCCTCATTTGCTAAATAGTTCTCATTTTTTCATATGTGACTTATGTGTCACATATACACACATATGTGTGTATATGTACTTTCTAATTAAATTAATAAATATGAAATGTTTATCTATATATCTTTATAACACACACACAAAGAGTAAGCTT
>JAWLRI010000379.1:4090719-4112578 GCA_034781795.1 Crypturellus tataupa
TGTACTTTCTAATTAAATTAATAAATATGAAATGTTTATCTATATATCTTTATAACACACACACAAAGAGTAAGCTTAAAAAGAAGCTTCGGCAGGAGCATGGCTAACATCTGAACTGTGTTCTGATAAGGGGACAAGGACTGTTACTTTTGCAAATCAATTTCTGTGAGAAGAAGCCTGAAGATATGTCCCCAAGGGCTATGCATACGAGTCCTAAAGTGAGAATAATGTATCTAACCAGAATTTGGTTTAGAGGTTTTTTTTAGATGAATTTGTAGAATATCTTTTAGAGGTAAAAATAGAAAGACTGATTGGAAATCAACTGTGGATATTAGAGGAATGCAAGGCCTGTCACCTCAGGATGCACCAGGGGACAATTTCTCTTTGCATGTTTCTTAGGATGTTAAACTGATAAAGAGCAACACTAGAATTCATTGAAAAAGGTGCTATTGAGCAGGAATTGAGTTAAAACTCATTTTCCACTCAATATCATAGAATGTTTTTAAAACTGGAGCTGTATTTTTTATGTGAAATTGAGTTTATATGATTAGTGTACAGATTAATTGAAGGTAAGATATGGTGACTGTGCTATAAATGTGATTAATTTAAGTGGAAGAGAAAGCTTTAAATATCTCTGATGGATAGATTGCTCCAAAATTTCTTGTCTGTTATTTTTCTTGCAGACATTTGCTTTTCCAGTATTTATACCTAAAAAAGGAAAAGAAGCTATCTAATATCCAGCTTTGTTATGTCTTTCATTTTTTTTTTCCTCTTTTAGCTCTGAAAATAACATATTAAGCTATAAAAGTAGTGCAGTATCTGAAGATACAAATGAAGAGAAAAACAGTAATGGTTGTAAGTACCTCTTTAAAATCTCCCTTCTGTCCCTGCAGCACCATCTATAAGGACATATGCGTAAGCAACATTTTGACAGTTGAAATATGTCAGTAGTAGTATTTGTGGGAGAGCTTATCGTCAAATATTTTATATTTAGGGTGTAGTGAATTCTAAAATAACACTATAGTCTTAATTATTTTCCTAGAGTAAACAGGTATAATGCAAAGGAGGTAATTGACAAAAAATAGAAATTATTTAATAAATTATACTTTTTTTGAGGTGGTTTTAATTTCCACGGGATTCAAAGAGTAAGTGGGGTAGGAGGACTCTTGCAAGATGTGTTTTCTCTGCTCAGAAGTGTGACATACCTTTGGTGAGAAACACTTTGGGCAGGAGACAAACTTTGACCTCTGCCTTATTTTATTCAGAAATTACTTGATGCTTGGATTGCCTTACTGTATTCGACAGAAGGATAAAAATGGGACTTGAGCCTATTGGAAAGATGTTTTGTCATTGTGCACCTAAGGTTCACAGCAAAATTAAGTGTGAGTTGAAGTGGCAATATAAAGAAATTGCTGTTTTCATTGTTAGGAAAAAATCTGACTATGAAGAAGAAAAGCAGTGTGGGGTGATAGCTTTAGTTTTGGATGCTTTAATTATCTTGAATTTAACAAAAGTTTTCTCATGTGATCTTTGCTCATGTCTTTTGTCTATATTTTCACTTCTACTCCTTAGTCAGTTGATCCTTCTGTAAGGATTGCTGGCCAGGGTTAAGTGAAAATCATTTTTAAAGTATTCTTTCTTATCAGAATACACTCAGCAGAGGAAAAACATTCATTGAAAAAGTAGTCAGATTCACCCATAAGATTCTTGGTGTCTCATGATGCTCTGCACTTTGTCACCTTAATGCTTTTTTGACAGGATGCGTAGAAAATAACCTTACCAAAATTTAGTTTTTGTCCATTCTAGAGGATTTCATCCTATAATATAACATGTAGTTAATGCTACTGATAACAAAATTATTTGTTTAAATGGTATTAACAATGTTTTCCATTGTTTTGTTTCTATACACAGAACAAAAATGTAGTTGATTAGCAAAATGTGTCTGTGTAATGCTTAAATCATACAGTATTACTGCACATTCATACATGTCATTTGGGAGTGCCTTAAATGCTGATTACCAGCACATATTGTTTACAGAATCTTTACTCTTAAGTTTCAAGTAGCTATAATATTTTATAATCTGTGTTGTTGTATGTAAATAACCATAAAAACTCATTTTAACAGCTGACCAATCCAACCTCCTGCATGAGTTCTTCAGTCCCATGGAAATCCTGTGCTTGGAAGGGAGTGGTTCTGCAGGCTTAGAGATTAACTTTCTTCCCTTTAATCTAGAAAAACGTTACTGCACTGTCTTTCTTGTTAATGAACAGGTAAGAAAGTGTATTCTGTACATTACAAAGATTTGATGTACATGCTAGCTTTTGAAAATGGAAATATTTTCTTTCATTTCTTGGTTCAAATACAGTATTCATCTAATTCTGAGAGGAAAATGCTACACCAGAAATTGCTCAAAGGATAGACAACATTTTTTCATAAGGTTTACATTTATGAATGTAAACTGAATTTTACTGCCCTTTAATCACCTATGTATGTATGGAATGCCATTTTTTACTGTAAAATCATTCCAGCTAATAATCACAGAATCACAGAATCGTTAAGGTTGGAAGGGACCTCTAGAGGTACTGCAAGGAGTGTTACTTAGGCTTTCCTCAACTACAAAACAAATACGAAATTTAAACCATTTGTCTTAATGTGGGAACAAGAATGATGCTTTAGTCTTAGGCTAATGAAATGCAGAGAGGGAAGGAATATGGTCTTTACAGTACTGTATTTTTCTCTGTATTTTCTACTGTATCAAGGACACAATGTCATTTAAAGTAGAATATTTTTTCCTTCTCTGTCTTTTTGAACTACCCCTCTACCTTATTTCCATTCAATCCCTCTCATTAATGTAGCTTTAAAAATTTTTGAACAGTACATGAATACTGACTTGTAGCTTCTGATACATTGATACAGTCTGGCATACATACGTACCTGAAATTGTCTTAATTGAATTACCAAGACATATTGTTGGCCAACTTTGATAACATAAAATTTATCTGCCACCTTCTTGTAGTCTTTTCTCTTAGTAGTCTCAATCTTCTTATTTCTGTATCTTTATAAGTCCATCTTATCACCTATTTAACTTCTCTGTTGTGTTTTGCCATCTGGCAGTGTTTGCCAACACCTTGTTCTTTTCTCAGACCGTTTTTTGTGTGGTTGATCTCAAGGCTTGCATTGAGATTCCTGCCATATGTCAGCTATGCAATTACACACATTTAGCATTCTCTCTAATACATTTAACAAATGAAGAGTTGTGCTCAGAGCTATAAAAGCTCAGGTGAAAAGGGAAAGATTGTTTCTGATAGCCCCTGAAAACCACATCACCACAGAGGTGACAGAGAAAAAAATAATATTATACACAGCAAACAACCAGTTTATCTTCTTGTAGCAGGAAGCATTCAAGTCTCTGAAAAGCTATTGCTGTACTTTATATATTAACTATTTCTGAAACTCCCACCCCTTTCAACTAAGTGAAGTAGGTGTAAAGCATTTAAAGGCTGCTGAACACGTAGAGCTTTTGATAAATAGCACTTCAGGTTAGAAAAACTAAGTCCCATCCACATAATTGTATTATATGTAAGACAATGCGGTAAATCTCCTAGGGGAGGAGGAAACTGCAAAATAGCTAGCAGGTTTTTAGAGCTATTTGGTAATAGCACAAGAAGAAATTGGCTATTAGGTATTGTGCATATGGCTGCAATATTCCAATTATACCATTTTCTCACTGACAAACCAACAGTTGGAAGATCAAGTGGCTTCATATAGTTGTGAAGTTCTTATCTATTATGGACTTATGCTGCATGTAGTCTTACGACTCATTTATCACTTCTGTATTTTTTTTTTCAATCAACCTTTCTTACCCATTGTGACAAAAGAGCTAAAACAATAGTTGGAGTACAAATGTTTTATTTCAGTCATGAAGGTGCTGAGATGCACATCACGTGTTAGTACTTGGATCTTACTAGGAATCCTGTCATTACATTAATGACATTTATGTGATAAAAGCAAGAAGTTAAATTGGATCCATTTTGTTGACTTACATAAACATGCTCCTTTTTTTTTTTTCTGAAAGAATGTGTACGTTAACTTTTCTAGTGATTGTAATGCCAGGTTGTTTGTAACACAGGTTGTTCATAACATTTCTCAAGGATTTGTTTTAATATATCTTTCTGTTTAAGAAAAATGGCACTGATATTCTTCAATTTATTAGCGAAGATCATCTCAGAGAAGAAATTCTGTATTGACTAACAGATAATCAGGTTGCTTTTATCTGTGGATATTTGTTTGTAGGAGTGAATTTACATATCAACAACCCTTGTTTTCAGTTACAATTTTTTATGAAAGCATAATTTAAAAGTGCCAGTCCAGACTTTCACAGATACAAAATACCTGATACAAAATATAATAGTTTAGTAATGCTTAACTAGGTGTTGTTCTTAATTAAATTTAAAAATGACTTTCATGGAGAGCAGCCAATACCTAGTAGTTGTACGTTGTTTTGAAAAATCAATCAGAAATAGGATTATAATAGTTAACAGTAACTGTTTTATTAACTTTTTTTTTTACAAATAGGCTGTATGATTTTGTTGTGATATCGTGTTTGCATCTGATCAAACTAGAAATATAAAGCATTAAGCCATGAATATTACCTAAACTCTCAAAATGCAGTAGGATACCTATGCTTTTCCAAAGCAAAAAGTAAAACCTCATCCAAAAAAAAAAATAGTAGTATTACAGTCTATGGATATCAAAGAGTCAGACTATTTGAAAGCAATGAAAGAAATAGAGTAGTTTCTCCTCAAATAAGCGTGTTGATATCAGTGATGATAACGAAAATAAATGGTAGTAAAATCGCATCCTAGCAACCAATACCTTCATGAAATTAGTTGTATGCTGAGAGCTTATTAATGGTTCTTATGGAGGCAAAACACTGTGTCAAACAAGAATAATTCCTATTTAAATTGGTTCCCAGGAGTGGCTATTAGTTTGTGTGTGGGAAACCAATTTTGCTCTAGGTTTGTTTAATCCTTCTCAAAAAAAGATTTGTCTGACCTCTTGAACCGACAAAAGGGAGAAAACGCCATCCAGCTTGAGTAGCTCTCCTTTTGCTGTGTCAGAAACATACGTGCCGTATTTTCAGCCTTAGCATAAAAGGTAAAATAAAAAGGAGGCTTATTTTGTGGTACTGGCCCACAGCATAAAATTGAAGTAGTGAGTATTAATGAGATGAACTAGATGATAGAAATGATTTCCCTGCTATGTTGAATTAAGATTAAATGACAGGATTTCTAGGGCTGGATTTCACAGGATGTAGCTTGCAGAAATCTGAAAGATGTCTTGTTGTAAAGCATTTAATCCTTAACCATGCAACCCGCAGAAACTAATGAGGTCCAAACGAGTTTTTGGTACACTATGAAGTCATCAAGGCAATAATAGTAGTATATCTATTCATAATCTCCTGTCTGGATTAGACTGATAAACTAATTTTGAAACTTCAGATACCTAATTTAGATATCTTATAATTTTTAATGTTCTGATTGAAATCTTTACAGTGTGGAATATTTTTAGTTTTCTTTTTATAATACTTTTCTGTCTTGCACTTACACCTTACTATTTTTCAGTTCTTCAGTAGTTCAAAATGCTTTTTTCTCTGTTTATCCTTTCTTCTGTGGAAAATTATTATCTTTCTTTGTTCTAGGTCATTTTTGTGTTTATTCAGATGCTTCAGTAGACTTTTTCATTAATTTTGATGTAATAAATACAATTTCTTAACTTTCTTCTGAATGGAAAATTCAGAAGAATTTCCATGGTGTTGTCCTGCTTTTACATTTGCTCTTTCTTCTTCTGCTATATTACTGTAAATATTTCTTAGTAAAAAGTTCTTAACAGTGACGAGTGATACAGTCATCTTGATTTGTACATTTAAAATATATGGAGCTAACTGCACATGATTAAATTTCATTTTATCATCGTTTCTATTATTCAGAGTATCCTCATTCAATTGAATTCATTGCAAGTTGGAAAGCCTTTATTATCACAGAAGTCTTTGAAATGATTGTTTTGTTTAAAAGTAGTTTTAAAACAATGCATCTCCTGAGTATATAAATAATTTAGTAAGACAGATCTTCAATATTAGTAGATTTTCTTTAATTTTAATGTTTTACCATTTGTTCTGCTAGAGTTTCTTTCTATATTAGGATGCATACATTTCTGTGTTTCAGATTGGAGAATTTGTATACCTGGTAGAGGGACAGGGTGATTTACCTTTGCCTTCACCACTGCTGCCAATGGATAGTCCACATGTCCTGAATGTGAGCAGTACATTAGAAGGTAAAGTGCTACAGTTGAGGACAGTCGATTTCACGGACCAGCTCAACAAGATGCAGAAGTTATCCTTCAGACAAAATGCACCGGCATATGTCAGTCATGCAACCTTCTCTACTATGTGTCAAAAGCCAACCCAGAGTAGTGTAGGGTGATTTTGCTTTAAGACACTGAAGTGACATATCGGAAATCTGTGTTATACTCCTTAGTTGTTATTATGAGCTATTTAATCTTATGGTCCCACTTCCTTTCCTGTTCACACTAAAACTGACTCACGTGAAACACTGCTTGTATGCACTGTGCCAAGTTGGTACACTACGGTACCCTGTGGTTGCTGCTACGTGCACATAAGCACCCTCATCCACTGTTCTGCTTTCCAAAATATTTTCTTACCACATTTTAAAATGAAAAAAAAAAAAAAAAAGAAAAAAACAAGTGTGTAGATATTACATGTGTAAAGACAGTGAGACCTGTAGATCTCAGCGAAGTGCATTTCGAAACACTGTGAGTTTAACAGGTATAATCAGAATTACGTTGCTGGTGGCTTCATCTAGGAGGAACCGAAAATCATCTAGAGGGGTAGAAGGTGATGTGTAGGTGCCAGAAAGACTTTCTAAAACTGAGGCTTACACCCTGATAGCAGGAATACTAAAACCCAGGGGGTTTTATTAACTAGGACAAGAATCCTTTGATATGGATTTTGGGCTATGTTCATTTTTCTTTTCTCATTATTATGTATATATATGTGTATTTCTGGAGTAAATAGCATGTATTATCAAATATGTATCAAAGAAATTTTGTCTTTGGAGGTTTGGGATTTAAAAAGTACTCTGCAATTACTCTCTACAGTACCTGAGAAATGACAGTTATTACAGTTTTTATTTCTTTTTACAGGTCTGAGTAGGATAGAGCCTATTTTGCGCTTGAAATGTGGTCTTGCGCAGACTCTTGAAGAAAATTTGAGGATTCCATTGGTCAACGAAGCAAGGGAAATGGCTCTGGCCATGGCTGCACAACAACAGATGTCAGCTCTTGAATATGAGAGAAGAAAGATCACAGGCACCCTGGAGAGCAGTAGTGTCCGAGTTGCCGTTGCATTATTAGGACTATCCAGAGTAAAGGTAAAAAAACCAGTAAACTGCTACTGTAAGTTTTTGTTGTTGTTGTCCTTGATTTATAGGTCTGAATGTTTGTTCTGAAGATACTTCCTCATTCGTGTTATTAAGCAGCACTTCCTTTAATAAATCCTAGCTACAGTGAAAAAAAATATCAACTTCTTATTTCATTTAGCTTCTGGAAATGCACCTTGGTTAAAGAACCCTTCACACTCTAAGTATTAGATATCTGTGTTGGTGTATCCTCTTAGGTATGTTTTCATAGGGAATGAAAACTCTCAAATAGGATTTGTTTTTAATTAAAGAACAGGCCCAGCGAGTAAATGAAAGTGTAAAAAAGACCTTTTCTTGCTTCTCAATCAATCAATCAAAATAGTTTCAGAGAACGGCAAATCTTCCTTATAAGCTATAGCTCCCTATGTCTACATAATTCTAAGCTAGAGATCGTTTTCTAAGAATTCAGAAAGCAGGCTGTTCCTTTAAACATCAATTAGGATTTGTGAATAGATTTATAATAGCAACATTGCCAACTAAACAAGCATTTTTCTTGTGTGAAGTTCAAATGTAACCTTATATGACTGATGGTCAAACACTTGAGTTTTATGGTTTAATTTCCCTTGTGAAGCTGATATTACGTGGCCTCAGGCAGCTATTTTTATGCCAGCTTTCCGTCTGGACTCCTCCCAGTGTGACTCCCAGCACTTCATCATTTCCAATACTAAGAAGGAAAACCTTTTTTCTGGTGTCTTGATGATATTGCCAAATTTATGTGTAACTGTAATTTCAGTTTACAGATAATGGAAAAAAATGTACAACAAATTAAATGAGGAAGAAGGAAGTAGATTTAATCTGTGACATGTTTTTAGTAGGGCAAGTATTTTAACATGTCATTTAGAAACAAATATTTTCCTTTTGGATGTGAGTCTCTTCCCTGCTGTGGTGACATTTAATAAGCTTTTCTTAATTAAAGGCCTGTAATACCACCCATCACTTAGCAAATACTTGACGAAGGATTTGGACTGCCCTGAAGCTGGGGATTTAATCAGGGCTGAGAACAAAATAGGAGTAGTCTTTGTACTACTAGGTATGCTAAGACCCAATGTGATTTCTGGCATTACTTGGATTACAAAACAGTGGAGGACGAGTAGCTTACTTATGAAATATGTAATGATGGATAATAACACTGAATCAGTCATCCTGTGATATTAATATACAGAAAGACATATTTTACAGCATTCACATGAAGTCTTATAATTGTTCATGAGAAATAAAATAGAGTTATTCCAATATATACTGATGTAAAAAAGACTTTATATGTTGAAAAAATATTTCCTGGTAGTAGTGGCTCACTATACAGATTAAATTATGAAAAATGTTCCTTAGCACTTTTTAATCATAAATTCACCCTTACTGTCTGCATAAAACCAGCAGTATACAAATTCTAGTGACGTTTATTGAAGAAACTTTCTTGAGGGAGGGCTGCAGTTTATTCTGAAGGTGAAGTACACTTTTACTTTGCCTAAATGGCTTTAGCTCCTGCTAAGAGACCATCCAGAGCACCTGCACTTTAATGAATTTATGTATGCCCATGAAATCCTTTGTAAGGTATAGATCAGAGATAAATGTAGAATCTCTGGAAATTTCTTACTTTTTCATTTCCTTTTCACCTTTCTGCGTAGTTATTGTAGGTATAACCATGTGATAAAATAGATGGGAAGGTGTCCTTATGCTATTACTGATTAATAATCCTTCTGTGTCTGTAAAAATGAGTAAATAAATAATTGCATATTTTTTCTTTCTTATTAAACTGTAAGTTTTACTCATGTCCGCTTACTTATAGAATATAGGAATAAATATATGTTATATTTCTGGAGTTAGAATGGATATGTATTTTCATTAACAAGCACTATGTGTTTTTATTTGACCAATCTATATGTATGGATTAAAGTCCTAGATAATTGTGTACTATGTTTTTAAAGATGCTTTTCCTTGCTGGATGAAAAGAAATGATATAGTTTGATTTGTGTCTTTGATTATTAAAGATATGAGAAGATAAATGAATTTTCATGTCTTTTTTAGTGAAACAGTTGTTACATTGTTTAGAACATACTTATTCTATTGTTTCTGGTGCTGACCTCTTTTCAATGGTGGCCACTGATGGAACTAGGGGAAACGGCCAGAAACTAAAGCATCAAAAATTCCACAGGAACTTACGGAAAAAATTCTTAACAGTGAGGGTGACAGAGCCCTGGAACAGGGCACCCTCACCCTCACCAACAGCAGAGGTTGTGGAGTCTCCTTTTCTGGTGATCTTCAAAACCTGCCTGGATGTAGTCCTGTGCCACATGCTCTAGGTGACCCTGCGTGTGTAGGGGAGTTGGACCAGATGACTTCTAGAGGTCCCTTCCAGCCTTAAGGATTCTGTGATTCTATCATTCTATGATTCTGAGCTAAGTGCTGCCATTATTGGGCCAGTATTATGTAATTTACAAATAGAGTTAGTTACATGAAGAGTTAGGAAAGAAGAGTTAATGAAGAGATAGGAAAGAAGGACATTAAAGCAATAAGCAGCCAGAGATACAGATCTCAAAAATACAGAGAGGAAAAAAAAAGTTAAAATGAGTATCCATTTCTTATTTAATCCCATCAATATGCACCCCATGTATATAAAGTCCTAGAAAGAGAAATTTAATGCTACCTTGTCCAGCTCTGACTGTGAATGCTTTTTGCATTTTAATGAAAAGAAAAAGGCAAGTTCTAAATTTTATTTTTAATTTCTACTACTTGCATTAATTTCCCACCTCTCATTTAAGTATTTAATCAGCTTAATTCCTCCTAAAATATTTTAGGTGGTCATAAAGGGAATATACCCCTGAACTCTCTGTCACAATCAAGGTTGGGACTGGCATTATTATGGATAATTACAAATTGGTTTTGTTAATGGTGAATAAGAGAAAGTTGTCAGGGGGAAGCTTAGGTGAATATAATTAACAAGGAAAGAAAAAAGGCATGTAGAAACAGGGAAGAGTACATGGAAGATGAGCATGTGTAGCTGAGGTTGAGATTGCTAGAGCTTGTGAAGAAAGTAAAGTGAATAAAAAGAACACTGGAAAGAACAGAATAGCCAAAATCATTTCCTCTGGACATATCAGGAGAAGAATGCTGCAGCCAGTGAAGTGGAATTCAAAATGACATGTTTTAACTTTCTTTTCTTTAGTTATCCATCTACAGCTACTAATTACATCCAGTACCTAGGTACAGTCCCTTTCTTTGTAAGAAAAAATTGTTGTATAATTAGACACAGACAGGAAAGGGAAAGATGTTCCACAAGAATCCCAAAGCTAAAGCTTACACCTGCCACTGCTGTCTGACCTCAGACGTACAACCAGACATATATTTTTTGTTTTTATCAGGAGGTCATCTGATCTCATGAGACCAAATCAGCTGTGATCTAATAGGTAAACTATAAAAAATAAATAACTAGGCTTTATTTATCTTTCCTTGGAAGGTATGGCTCATCTGGAAATGGACACCATGCCTCATATTCGACACACAAACAGCTGTTATGATATTATGCAAGTTTTCTTCTTTCTTGCTCTCCACGTACTGACTAGCCAACACTGAATATTTTCTCTTAATTACATCATGATACTGATGAATTTTGTTACATTTTGGTTTTGATCAAGAGAAAATGAGTGGAGAACTTGTATGTTTGTTGCTGTGGCTCTCATGGCTTGGTGGATGTGACAGAATACCATGTGACATTTGTCTAGCTCTACTTCAGAGACTTGTGCTGTTCTTCATTCCCAGAACTCAGGAGGAAGGATTTTGTGACTTGCACAGTTACAGAATATTTGTCATCTAAGTTCTATACTTTGTTTCTTCTCTTTGTTTCATATTGTTAAAGGTTTTTTTCAAATGCGTTTTTTTGAGGAAAAGGCATGGTATCCTAAGTAAAGAGTTGGGAATCATCCTTTTTAAAAAAGAGATATTTGGCCAGATTTCAAATTGTTGAATTTGTGTGTGGGACCACTGTCTTGTGTTGTGATACTCCATTTTTTTTTTTTTTTTTTTGATATGGGATCAAGAGAGGTGCAGACATTGCAGGGATTCGAAGAAAATCAGGACATAAAATTCTTTTATTCATGAAGAAGGATTTTTAGAAGTCATTTCTTGGAAGGAAGAAATGGTAATAAATTAGAATTTAGAAAACAGTAATATGCAAGAATAAGTGGGATGCTGCAGCACTCTGGAAAGTATGCAGTACATACTGGAAAGAAACAGAACTATTGCATGATGGATCAGTGTTTATCTATCTGAAGTATTTTGCATATTTTATCTTTTCTTGGATATGTTACTCCTGGAGGCAATAGGTTTTAGTCTAATCTGTGTTTATGAGTTCCCCTCCCTGACCTTCTCTATACTACTCTTTAAAGCAAGATCTAGCTCTCCTACTAAAATATTATCCTTCTATCCTCCTACTAAAATATTATCCTACCAAGACATATTTGAAACATTCATAGACAGCTGAACACTAACCAGCTGAGTTTTTTTTTCTATTATATTTTAAAAGATGAGAGAACATGAATATGGATACTTTGGTGATTTTAGAAATCATGAAATACATCTTCATGATAATTATCATTTAAATGCACTCAGAGTTCAGCTAAAACTTTCAGTCATATCATTAGTTAAGATTTTCCAAATCTTTTTTATCCTGCTTTTGTGTAACGTGTTTTAGGTGACCTTGCTTGAGCAGGCAGTTTGGACTAGATGATCTCCAGAGGTCCTTTCCTACTTCAATGATTCTATGATACTGGATTTTTATTCAATTGAAATTTTTATTTTATATTTGAGTATTTAGAAGATCAAAGACAAATTTTAATTGGTAAATGTATGTAATTAGGTTGGTATTTCCTAGTACAAGTGAGAAGGGTGCATGTTCCTCCTCCATTCCCTGCCCTGCAATGAAATTTTTTATCATTTTTTATTATCAGAGAGAAATGGACTTTCTTATTAATGTCACAACAGAATCATTAGCACTCATTGATTCTGTGTATGTGTGTCTATGGGAACTATCAGGGAATTTCCACTGAAATTAATAAACGGTGAATTCAGTTTATTAACTCACATCACATTTCTTCTTGGCCTTGCCCATAAATTATTTTGAAAATATGAGTGATGCAAAAGAAAAAGTAACGGTGTAAATATTTTGTTTAGGTAAATATTATTTTAGGCATATACATATGTTCAGTCATACTTTGTGGAACAGGCATCTTAAATAATCATTTGCTCCTATATTTTATAGATTTTATAAAAAACTATATTGTCTACTGAAGTTTAACAGATTCCCAGATTCCATATGGACTTTGTGTTTAGCAGTGTAGTGATAATTTGGATAGATTAATAAGCAAAGAAAAGCAATAGCAAACAAACAATTTTGTTTGTAAACCTGCAAGTGAATGTGAGTTCTCTATTAAAACAAAAATGAAAATAAAACCCCATTTGATTTCAACAACAGGTTGACAGTGTTCTTTTTGATAGTAGTCTTAGTCATTATGAAAATTCTTTTTCTTGTTCACAAATCTTTCTTTGAATTTCTCCAGCTTCGACACTACATAGTTTTACTCTCTTTTTAATATTTTCAAAATTGCTGTATAGCTCAGGGTGACTTGCTGGAGTCCTTCCTTAAGAATCAGTGTTTCTTTGAAATTTTTTTCTTTGAACTCCCACAATGGATCTCTACTGTCTGTCCGTTTGTGATACATGCTGAGATGCCTACTCTCCTGGCATCATAGAAAGCCACTGGGCTTTGATACTTCCTAGCATAAACATATACTTCCAAGTCAACATATCTTGTCTTGTTGAACTGATAACTGTTAAATTTAGTTATTGCAAATATACTACTGTATTATTGGATTGAAAAAGGTTAATTGGGGGCAATAGTGTCTTAAATTATTGTATTTTTTCTGTAACGCTCTCTTTCAGGTGTCAAATTCGGTTTTCGTTAAAGTGGCCTGTTTTGAACTTGCCTTTGTATACTATCCTAATCTCTTACTAATACATTTCATGCTGAGGATTAGTAAAACCTTTTACGAAGAATAGAATCTTATTTGTCCATCAGAATTTTTCTTTGTACTTTGATTTCTAAACATACTGTGTCACATCAATGTTCAAGGTAGTTCAACTAACTATACATATATTGCTCACTAAAAAAATGAAAAGAAAAAATCCTTATTGTATTTTTGACCGTTTAGAAACTTCAAGAAGTGGAAAAAGATATATCTGTCTACAACTGATATGAAATAGATTTTTCTACTAATGATTGTTGTCCTCTTTTCTGCCTTCCCTGAACAACTATAAAGCCTTATGGAGTGACGGGGCAGAATGAAAATCTCAAAATACATTATTTTAGTGAACGTTTCAGATGTTTTATATATAAAATTTTATTTTTTATAAGGATCTCTTGACATTTCTAGAATTTGCTTAATTACCAATTCAGTTATAGAAGTATGCCCTTTAGCCTGTATAATTTTACATTCCTTGACCTGAGATCCTGTAGTGATGATGTCTCTTCTGTATACGTCTTCTTCACTTGCAGAGAGATGCGCTCTTACAACCCTGTAAATTTCCCCCAGAGGTGAAGTCCGTGGACTACAGCGTCGAAGTGAACATGCAGGAGTTCTTTGAGCTTCCTGAAAAGGTCTCTATTCCCGTGCTAGCATCAAGCAGAGTTCACTTCAGCGATCCTTCAGAAAAAGACCTTTCACCTCAGAAAACAGGTAAGAGCTGCTTGTTGCTGTAAGTTTCAGCTTAAACTGCACCTGATGGTAAACATGGATTTCCCCTGAGATTTTGTTTTGTTTTGCTTAGTTTACCTTTGCTAGCTAATGGTAACTGCACCAACTGTTATTGTAAGCACTTGATGACAACCCTTGCAAATCAGTTTTGGTTTTGCTAGATAAAACATAAATAGTAACTTCTTTATTAATACTGCTAAAGGATTAACTTACAGTCAATTCACTACTGTGAAGAGTTTATAGCTATCTACATTTCCACTCTATCCAATGGCAACAGACTTCTGCCTGAGCTGCATGGGCAAAGTGATCCTGGCCATCGGATCAGAAAAGGCCAAAATAATGCCCCAGTTGATGTTATTGATGTCAAAGACTCTGCTTTGCAGGAAGACCCTTGTTTTTTGTACAGCACAAACAAGAATCTGGCATAGCTGCTACAGACTACTCAAGATTGCAGGTCCTCTTTGTTAAGATTTATGTTTAGCATTTGGTAGAAAGAATCATTTAACTTGGACTGCATGTTCCTGCAACTTCTTATGGCACTTGGAACCAGGCATATGCTCTCATGACTTATGTTTGTTTTCATACATATCCCATATATGTAGCATATATAGAACAGGGAAAGAAAGAAGAAAGGTGATTTTTAACAAATCTTTTTGTTACAGATTCATTCTGTAACAGAAGCCGTGCTGTAAAAACATTTAGGGTGTCTTTGGGCACATTTGTAGGAAGAATAATACTTTTAGGAAGAAGAATTACTGTAATAATAGAAGCAAAACTCGTTTGGAGTATTACCACAGGATTAACACAGTTAGTAAGATAGTAGAATAGATATAACAGAGATTGGTGGAATAGATACAACACAGATCGAAACTGAAAAAAAAGTCTTCAAAAACAGCATATTTAAATCATAGTTAGAATCCATTTATTCTTAAGAAATAATTGCCCATGTTAGCAATAATTAATGCAGAGGTCAAATAAAATTATAATGGCTTTGTAGAGTAGCATAGGAGATTTTTGGATTATACCATAAGAAGAGAAACACCAATTGGGAAAGATGGGAAGCTCTACAAACACAAATGCAATAAAGGCATAATGTTACGTGCATCATGATCTCAGAACAAAAGTTATTGACTGACCAAATAGCAGTTGCTTAGCAACCTCTGAAATTATTTTTACAGCTTAAATAAGGATGAGCATGCATGAACATTTTAAAATACTAATTGCTAACTAAACTGCTGTGAAGAAAGTAAATTAAGGCAGTGAGGCAGTGGTTATTTTCCTATTAGATCTGCATTTTTTTTTTAATTCCATCAATCAGAATAAATGATAAAACTGTCAGAGAAAGAGAAGTACCTAGGGGGAAAGTTAGATACTAAATCATAGATCAGAAAACACAATATTTGAGGGTATTTATTTCCTTTCTAAGACACTTAAATAGTTCAATTCAGGAAGAGAAATCTCAGAGATTGTGCTGAGAACTAAGTGGGATTTGGGGAATGAATTCAGAGAGGTCGTGAGATGAAGAACAGCTAAAATGGGAAGATGAGATAATCATCTTATAGTGTGAAACAGTGAAAAATTTATTCCGTGGAATGAAACAGACAATGCAGTTAGATTCAGTGTATTTGTTTTGCTAATAGGGAATTTTATAGTCTATTTGAAAATACTATGTTCTGACAGAAATCAGCGGTTAGTGTTGCTGTAAATAAAGACAAAATGTTGGCCTCATCAGGAACTTTTCTGTTATCTGAAGAAGCAGCAGGATTTTGGCCACTGTGGTACTTTGCTTAGGATGAGAATAACTACTGCTTCAAAGAAATGTCAGTGCTTGGCTTTATGAAGAAAAATAAAGGTGGAAACAAGATAACTAAAATCAATCCTTGCTTCATAAATTCTTAGATTGCCATTGCTGTAAAAGGGTCTGGCAAATATTATAAGAATTTTGTCAAATGGGAATTAGAAGGTAAAAATCAATGCCAGATAACATAGTAAAATCTTGTAAAAAAAGATCTTATTACATTTTTGACAGTATTACAGATCTGATGGGAAAAAAGCAATATAGAATTCTTGCCTTACTTACAGGCTGACATTCATCCAAAACATGGACTTGTGTGGAAACAAAATAATTCATTAGCCAGATTCAAAAAGGAGTGTGATGATGCAGCAGTACCTTCAGTTGATGCTAATAAATATTACTGTTATTGGAGAGTCATCAGAAAGTGAACCTTCAGGGACCATTTCCTGTTGGACACTGTTATTTTTTAATCAGTAATACAGAAAGTATTCATGAAGTTAGCAGTGAAACAGATTTTTTGGAAAAAATGATTAGTTGGAATTGCTATGTAATTATAAGCCAAGTATATTTATTTTCGTACAACCAAAAATGTGGTAATATGTGTGGGAAGAGAGCCTGGATGGTTCAGAGTTTTTGCATGTTAAGAGACTGTTTATGGAAAATAGTGACTGCAAAAATGATGGATAGAATCTCATAAAAAGGTCATCTCAAGCTGAATTCTTAGTGCTAACCGTTAGATCTGTAGGTAAATTAAAGAGTACAGTCTTTATATTATAAAGGGAAGTTAGCAGATGGTCTTTGTCTCAGTATACAGCTAATGTGAGAATATCCAGAATATCTATGGTGGAACTGAAGGTTTTGGTGTTTCTAAGAAGCTTACGGAAATTCTTAAAGAATTTTGAAACCATAAAAACCATAAACCATAAAAAAAGTTCCAGTGATAGAAAAGAAAATTTATGGCAAGAGTAACACAGCTATCACTTTCAACTCTGTATGATTGCCAAGTATTTCAAATACAGTGGCCCCTGTGGTCAGTGTTCTGTGACCAAAAATAGTCTATCTGTACTTACTGGCGTGGGAGGAGAGAATTAGTAAGGAGTTTGCCTTTAGCACATTGTCTAAAGAAGATGCTCAACCCATTTCATACAAAGATTGTTGGTGGAACTTTACCCTCATCTCTTCTTTGATTTGTTCCTGGAGTTCCTGTCCTTTTTACTTTGTGACAAAAAAAAATATAATACATAAGAAGATTACATAGCACAGTGATTGCTCACTGTTGATTTAAAGTGTGATCCTCAGAGGATTCAGTTTCTTCAAATCATCCGAAGTAGCCTGGGAAATAACTCAATCCTTGTTTATACCACTAGCTCAGAAGAAAGGTAACTAACAGTGAATTTTTTCTGTTTTGTAATCAAAAGGAGATGAGTTCAGTTATCTAGAAGCTCATGTTATCCATGCTTAATCTTAACATGATTTTTTTGGGCAACATCATAGTAGAGAATGCAAATGTTGTTGGAGTTCAAGTAATGGATCCAGTTTTCAAGTAGCATGCAAAACAACATCCAAAAACATCTCTGTGCTTCACCAAACAAACAAGTTGCTGATTTTCTTGGATATAACATCCCTAGAGATGGTTTGACTGTCCTCTCTCAACTCTCTGTTCACTTCCAGAGCAAAAATTGTCAAAGATACGCTTGATTGCAGGTTTAAGCTAGTGGATTTTATCTCTTTTTTCTTCCTGTCTCTCTCTCATCTCTTGCCTTAACCCCCTGTTAGCTGGGAAGATGTGAGGTCAAAGTTCAGTAAGAAATTGTTGTGTGATTACTAAAGCTACAAGCACAAGGGATGGCAGCCAGTATAGAACAAAAAGGCCCTAAGACTCTGCCCATATTAGGTTGTAACCTACTGTAAAAGTTTTACTTATTATTATGCAGCTATAAGAAGTTATACCTACTCTTAAAATTTCTTCTTTAGAAATCTTTCTTTTCTGCTCTGCTTATTTTTCTTTCCTAATGAATTTTTGATTTCTAATAAAATCAGAGAAAATTAAGAAAGTGATCTAACGAACTTCTCAGCAGCATAATCAGGAGAATTAATAGAGTGGCTGTCATATTACACAGAGTCATTTCCTTATAAAACAGATTTTTATATACCCATGTGATTTAACATACTGTTGCAATTTTTCCCTATAGTCCCTTTTTTTTGCTATAAGAGTATGGTGTAAACTAAATGTGGAAATAATAAGATACGGTTGTGTTACAGTCACTTGTTTGCATACGTCATGCCTGTTGTTCATGTTGGTATGGGCAAGTTTATTTTACATAAGGATAATTTGTTTTTGTTTACATACATTCTAGCATAACAGGATGTAAATTCCAGCAATTCTACCAGTAGTAATGAATAGCTTTTACAATATAAACACTTTTTATTTGATCAGTTTGTGGTATAGAGAGTAGGCTTAGAGGAGTCCAGTAAATACACACATTGGCATGGTAATTAGGTATCTGATACTCTCTGACAATTAAGAAGAAGAAATTCCAGATCTTAGAATGGTACCTAAAATAAATGTCCTGTTCATTACCAATGAGGATATCAGTATTACATCCTGGCCCAAAATCGACATCTTCAGCAGTAGTAACATGGCAGCCTTAAGGCAGTCCCTGGTAGTTGTTAAATCTGTGTTAATTTATGGGAATGCTGCCCATGTAATATTGATATGATCTCAGTATTTTTCTTATGTAGGCTATAATTTTAGTTAGAAATATTGCATGTTTTCATCTTACTGCTGTGCTTTGCAATAAATAACATGAAGAAAACCAAGCAAACAAGATAACAATATTTGATTATTATTTGGCATAGTTAAAATTATTTATAATGGAAAGTTCATTATATTTTCTTTCTTTGTTTTCTTCAGTCATAACGCACAACTATGTAACAGTATTTACCCTATACACATTTTTCTTATTCTACCAGTATCTTCTAGTCAAGGTATTTTTTTTTCTAAATAAATATGTCCTTTCTGTTCACTTCTAAATAATGTCTCATACACTTGTTCAGCATTGGATTTAATCAGAACAATCTTAATCTTCCTCTTCTCCCACTCCCCAAGTAATTTCCTGGGGCTTTAAATCTCTTCTCCAATAAAATGTTATCAGTAGTTCTGCTGTTTCATCCTCGTGGTCCATGCTTCACATGCTATATACATTTTCGAACACTTTAGTTTTTTATTCAATAAAGTTCACATGTTTTCTATAATATTACCTATTTTCTCACCAGTAGCACAAGTTTGTAATCTTTTCATTTTACTGTTTACATGTTGAGGTTTTATACTAGCTTGTTTCCTATTAAAAAATCCAGCGTTGAATTTTGTAATTTAACGGACAGTGATAAAAAGATCAATTACATTTGATGGTTTTAGTCATCTGGAATAGTGGGACACAGATTGGATTTAAAAGTTTGTGGGGTAAGATTCTTTTGTGTACCATACAAAGGATTTGCTGGGAGATAATTCTATTTCAAAGTGTGACTGAAAAATGATGAAATAGATTTATATATTCATTGCTATATTCATTGAATAAGTAGAAAGTTGTTTTGTTTTTGCAAAAAGGTGAGAGGTAATTTAAGTATTAGACTGGATGTTTTGCTTCAATTTTTAACACCTATAATGGTGTTTCTGGAGAAGAATAACAGCAATTTGCTATGATTTTTTTTGTGTAGTGGAAAGCTTTTGGAAGGTCTCTCTCTTATGCTGTCTTACTGATATGATGAAGAATAACATTCATCCTCAGAAAAAAAATCAATGTATTATTTCCCTTATTGTATGTTCAGAAATTGGTATCCCCATTCACTCCTTGATTGTGGTTAGAAGATTCAGTGGTATCTAGAGTCTGCCTGACATAAGAACATGGGGATAGACAGCTACAGCTTCAAGCTCACTTGACAAATGAGGCCTTTAGGGCTCAGGATACTGTATAAAAATATAGGATTTAGACCTTTGTCAATGAATTTTGACAGCCACTTATATGACTGTCACTGTTGAGGCCAGTCGTTGTCTTTGCTGTCTTTGACACTTACTTTTGTGATGCTCAGAAGATATTCATTCTCTGTAGCCAGTATTAAATCTGGTCTTGGCAGTGCTCATTTCTCATTGTCAGTGGCCCTGGGAAGGAAGACGTCGGCTTCTTTTAATTTTAACTCTCTGTGTCCTTAGATTTGTCCCATTCTGTGATAGGAGTGCAGTCCTGCCCCTGCTCTCCTTCTGAAGGTGACCATACAAGGAATTTTTAATAAAGAGATTTTATGGCTCGAATTTGATACGCCTCCATCTCCTTCACATATTCTGTGCACTCTGAGGATAAACACCGCATTTAAAATTTTGTGTATTTACATGTTATCAGCATGGCTAATTTACATGTTATGCATTACTCTTATACATTACTGGGTAAAAATTTCATGCTACAACAGCTATCAAAAAAGACAGAGGTGGAGGAAAATCTGGATTAGGACTAAGAGAATACCTAACACTAGCAGAGTATCTCTTGGTATTAAAAGCCATGACTAAATCTAAGAAGCTGAAGATTCCTGTTTCTGGTCTTATCTTTATGCTTGTTCCAAATACTGATGCAATGTTAAGGAGTGAATAAAAGAAAAAAGTAACAACAGAAGTTTATTAGCACCTAATGATTAGTTTGGGGAACCTTTCTCTTATTTCAAGCTGGGAATAGTTTTGCCAGCAGAAAAGAGCATGGATAGTTTCAGGGTGTGTAATGCTAAGCATTGTTGTTGCTGAGCACCAGTGAAAATCTGTCTAAGGGTATTTTTGAGATGTTACTGTTGGAAAAAGATGTTAAAAACAGCATGAAAGATCAGCTTTTACTAAGCTGTATTTGCAAAGTCATTTCTCTAAATTAGACTTCAAGAACTTGCTTGCATAGTGGTGCAGCACTGTGCGATTAAAGGCTTTCAGCCTTATTTCTCACTCTGTATTTTTCTGACTTCAGCTCTCAGTCAGTGTATTTCATTAAAGGATTGCCTAGAAATTTTTGAAAAACAAGAATCCCTGAATGTACAACTGGAAAAATACAGTGTAGGTGTCGAGAAGTGTTATTACAGTTTAATAGAAGGGAGTGTATTACAGGAACATCATGTCATACTTGAAAGCAACATATACATGAAAATAAATAGAAGCTTTGCAGTGCTAGGCAGGTTTTTTTGGGAGTTGTGTAAAGGTAAGATCAAGTTGAAATAAATGAAGACTTAAAATCAAAGCTAAAATGAAAATTAATTAAGAAAATAATTTTAGATTTCAAAAAGAAAGGAATGCGTATTCTCATGTATTACAGAAATTTGTACCCTGCACTGTTAAATATTTTTCACACAATTTGCTATTAAACCTTTGTTACTTGTTTGGCACTGATTTACTATTTTACAGTAAATGATATAAAAAAAAAATATTTGGGTCACTCAACATACATTATGTCTATTTAGTGCACTTGTATTATTCTGAGCTCTCCCCTTTGATTGTAAGAAATCCTGGTTAATCCTCCTCCTTTTGCCTTCTGTTGCCTACTTTTTATCATCCTGCCCTAGCCAGTTTTTTTTTTCCAGTCATGCAGCATCCCATTTTTGTGAAATTTGTAAATATTTGGGGCATATGTTTTGGAGAGAGATTGCTTTTGTCCTTTATGATTTTACTTTCATGTCTTTGAATTGTAACTATGTTTTTCTCGTTTTTAAACTGTTCAACTTGGAGAAGAGAAGGCTGAGAGGGGACCTGATCAGTGTCTATAAGTACCTCAAGGGAGGCAGTGAGGAGGATGGGG
>JAWLRI010000379.1:4117354-4132067 GCA_034781795.1 Crypturellus tataupa
CCCACAAGTCTTAGGGGAAAGGGTGGTGATACTATGGAAACATGTGATTCTTTTGTAAGCCAAGAGCAAAGAAAAAATCTGCATCAGACTTGTTAGAACTGGCTATGTTCAAATGGGATCAACAGTTGTATCGCTTCTTCCTTATTCTAGAAATTACTCTTGTGCATATAAATTCAACATTTCTGAAGAGTTTTGCATCATTCCCTTTGTTTTTCTTTCCTAGAAAAATGTCCTGCAGTTGAACTTCCTATAAAATTTATTCCTAAATGTGCTGGTCGCTACTGCTGTCAGATTCTTCTAAAGTCCTCCTGTGATGTTCGTGTCTATGTGGTTGAATGTATAGTGAACACAGACCGTGCTGAAGCTGAGCTTGAATTTCTATCTCCAGCTTACCAGGCAGTGATTCAGGACATTCCAATAGTGAGTTCACTTTACTACTAGAAACTAAACTAAGCTTCAGGATTTTTAAAAACTGGACTCTTGATTAGTGCTGTGAAGATTTACAATTGTAAAATCCACAAAAAAGATGAAATTGAGAAGTGAAATAGAGAGACTATACTGTGTTTTTTTTTCCCAAAATGAATTACATGATACCAGAAGCATAGGCAGTATTTCGTATATAGTTTTATCATCTCTATTTTGTACTGTAAGCCCTTGACAGGTGAGAAAGATGACCAGGGAGTGAAGTTGGAGTATAGGTTGGCATATCATCTCCCTAAGCAAAGTATTGCTCAAAATTTAGAATATATTTCAGATTAAAAAAAAAAAAAAAAGAGAGAGAGACGTGATAGGGAAGAAGAAGAATTTGCAAAAGAAAGGAGTAAAACTACTAATAGGTGTTTTTATTGAAACATTATTCTGAGATTTGATAAGTGAAGCAGTCTCCTCTGGTTTGTCCAGACAGGTGTTACCTCTTGTATGCCAGCTTGTTCTGGCTTTTTCACGTGGGTATTACCTTTTTGCAGATTGGGTGTTTGTTGGCTAATTCCTTCAAATATTGGGAGGCTGAATACTAATATCTTAGTTTTACTTTGCAACTCTTAGGCAGATATTAAAAAAAAATCTCATTTCTTAATCGTATATTAAGAAGCTTTGTGGTATTTTTGCAAGCAAGGCAAATATATTTCATAAATAGGCATTGAGACCACTCAAGACAACCATTCTATGAAAAAGATTATTCTCCTGAAAGACCATTTGTGAGAACACAGAACTGTAAATACTCCTTTGGGAGACTTGAGTTTTTAATTAGTAAGCGCAGCAGACCAAGTGGTACAGTTAGTGGCCAAGCACAGCAATATATGTGAGCATACAAACCACAACAGCGCTTCAAAGAAGCACAATAGGTTTTTCTGCAGATTGGAAAAAAATATATATATATATATAATTTTGGCAAACATTAAAAAGCTCCTTGTAAATATTTGTAAATGTTTATAATGATATTTGTAAAATCCTATTGATCATTGGCTGTAACACGCATATATACTTCTGGAGAATCTGCTGACTGTATGGATAGTGGCAGTATTGCTACTAGTAGCTCTGGCTGCCAGGAATAGCAGATTTAGGATTAGTTTAATTGATTTTTAAAGTACACTCTGTAATTTTCCCACAAACTGTTCTGAATTCTGTTCTCGAACTGTGAGTAAAAGCAGAAATTTATATTAAGTATATGATCTAACTTATATCTTTACCTTGATTTCAGAGTAATACGTCCCATCAGGACTGGAAACTTGAAGCTGTTCTGGAAGGACACAGTTTTTATGGCCCTCCTGTATTATATGTGGGTCCAGGGGAAACAGTTCAGTATCCTCTCATGTTCAAACCTACTGCGGAGTGCATAACAATGGTAGGAGAAAAGTAAATTTCAACATTTAAAATGAATGCTTCTGTTGATAAAATTTGCATCTATCTTCCAACCATGCTAGCGCTTTAGCAGTTATTTATATTAGGTATCTGTTTAAGAGTTTATCTGCATTAGTGAGAAACTGAAAAATTCCCAGAGAAACTTAGCTTTTCAAAAGCTAAGTTTTAATTTAAATACATATATTGAGTTCTGTTTCATTGTCTAAGTCCTGAAGTAATAGCATTAAGTATTTCTCGTAACATACATACATCACAAGTTAATTTTGGTGATGAGTATTTGGCTATTTCATAAAATAATTTATATTACAAGTTGAACCACTAAGTACAAGCCACTTTTGCCATGAGAGTAATCATTATTCTCATTGCTGAAATGGAGTGCAGGGCAAAGGCTATGACAAGAAGCAGTGTACCTGTTTTTGCTTGTGGGCTGTCAAAGCCATTTTACCTGCAGGAGCAGGCATTCAAGCATGTGAATTACAAAGACAAAAAAAAAAAAAAAGAGTTATGTGAAACACTAACAATCCATCTACTTGCGTTAGCAGCCAAATGTGGTGTAGTTCAAAAATCCACTATTAAAAGCCTAAAACCTTGAATCCTTTGATGACTAATAATCACGATGAACCTTTTAGTGAAGTACAGATTAAAAAAGATTGGGCAAAATTATTTTTTTATACCATACAGGTATGAGAACAAATATTTTCTCAGAGGTTTTCTCAGAGGTTCTCATTTTCCATCTAGAAGCCAACTAGGATGCCTTTATATTATTAACTTCATAACTTTGAAGGAAAAAAAAAAAAAGTATCTCTTCATTTACCTTTCTTCAGTTTAGCAGAAAAGCCTACATATGAACTAGGAAAGTCATTAGGAATGTTTTCCTGAAAGCTTGCTTTTGTTGCCTGGATTTAAATCCTTTAATAGATTAAAGTAGTTGTTTTGGCAGCCAGACAAAACTTCTAGAGCGCTGAAACTTCTTTTCTTCTTTCTTTGACACAGGGAAGGCTTATTCTACGAAATTGTACGGATGGCACTGAAAGTATTTTTAGCCTCAAGGGAATAGGGAAGAGCCCTCTGGCACTGGATCATGTTGTAATAGATTGCCAAGTGAGACAGGTCGCTCAGAAAGAATTAAAGGTGCCTAATTATACCAAGAACAAGCTGATATACAAGGTAAATTTATGCAAAAACGTGACAAGTATTCTTCTGTCCTAAGGTCTGCAAATTGTGTATTACACTACTATTTTCATTGCTGGTATATTTTTAAAATCCGTGTATTCATGAGAAATAATAAGTAACTAGTAGCTTAAAGCATTTGGTTATGCAAATAGTAAGGAAATCTGTGAGATAGTGTGTTTTACTGTTTTTTTTCCCTTGAGAAAAAAATGTGGTTTTTTTGCTTTGTTTTGTTCCTAAGGGAACCAGACTTCTACAATTATTCTGCCTGTTTATTTGTCCAAGTCTTTCCTCCCTCACTTCCCCACAAGATATGGAATTGGTGGCCAGTTTCATCCAGTTTGAACTCATAGAAAAATGGCTCTGAAATACAGTGTTCCCAATAACTTCTTAAAACTCGGCTTATTACATGAAAGGGACAAAAATTATTATCCCATTAAGGCAAAGGCTGCAGCACTAACTGCTCCATACCTGTTCCTTATGGCTTGCTACCCAGGCCAGGCCAGGCAGCACTCACATTTCTTGGAACAGATTTTAACAGCTGGTGTCTTTTGCCCAGCTGTTGTTTGAGGGATGCTGGAGGAAACTGAGAATACTCTGGTTGTTTATTGATGGGAAAGAAAATTTCAAGGAAATAATTTAAAGGTCTTTGAAGGGCAGTGGGTCACGAGGGAGAAGCAGGAGGTGGTGAGAGAGACAGTTGCAGTTTGAATAGAGAAACATAAGATACAAGTTCTTAGGAAAAAACATCTTTGTTATTTCCCAAGGTCAGGAAATTCTTTATTAGAACAATTTTTTTTTTCATTTTTTTATTACATATATTTTATAATAATAAATGCCCAAATACATTCTTTCTATTTAAAAGCACTGTTGTATCACCTTAATTCTCCTGCATATTTTTTCTATCATTTATTTTATAAATGTGTTTAATTTGAAACTCAGAAACTTATTTCAGTCATTTCCACATCTGCTTTATGCAGGTGCAGGACCCCATGTCATATGCCATCAGAGAGAGAAAATGTACATTAATTAGAACAAAAAGACAGTAGTTTTCTTCTAAGCTGCAGGGAAGGCTCTCTAGCAAGAATACCTTGGACTTCAGCCAGCAAAAGCCATTATGACATTTAAATCTAGAGTAGGTAGATGCTAGATACTCCATCTACACTGCATTTTTAGGAGGACTCAATCTATAAATGCAAAGGCAGAAGAATATGCTCTAAAAATGTCAACATGCATGCATTTTTGAACTGAGATTTTATTTTTCTCTTTTTTTTCATGGATGCTATGGAAAAGGGGAGAATATAGATTCTGTTAGGTAAAATCTGACTAGTTAACAAGTGTGGAGATATGAAAGGAGTGTCTTGTCTTTTCTACCTTTTTGTCAGTAGCACCAGATTTGCTATAATCAACGTCAGGCATCAGTAGAGAGAGGTCCTCACCTTATTTTATACAGCTGTATAGGCTTCAGTTTTTCACTGTTAGAGGAATATTTACATTTAAGAAATTTTACATAATGTAGAATGGCGTGGCTTTGCACAGCCTCCCAAACAAAGTAAGACATGTCTTTTTTTTTTTTTTTTTGTACAACACCAGCTTTAACATTTTTCTTTTCAGCAATTTGAACTTTTTAGATGAATGCATTTACATTTTTAATGCATTTGTACTTTTATTTCTGAAAGAACTGAATGTTTCTGAGAGTTGGAACAGAACAATTTCCTCTGCTTTGCCGTCTCTGCATGAACTCTATTTTTGTGCCATTGAAATTGAAAGGGACTCAAATATTAAGCTTCAAAATGAATGCATTAAGATTATTCACTATGTCTTTTTCAGAAATATTACGCTGATTTATGGCAGCTGTAACTGTTTCAGGGTGAGCTGGTTATTAAACTTAGACCTCATTGACTGTATTCGCTGGTTATGAAACACACACAATCTCTCTCTTTCTCTCTCTCTCTCTCTTTCTCTTGCACATTCTCCCTCTCCTTCTTCAGCTCCTCAACCGCTTCCCCATGACTTGACAGTCCAACCATTTTTAATCCAAAGATCAGGGAAAGTGGTTCCTGTTTCATTCAAATTGTAACTGTTGACATCTAACTATGTTTGGTTTGCGTGTACTCTTTTTGCTTGGAGGACTTCTAGGAGATGAGTAGCAAGGTCAAGTACAAGTTTATGCTTGTATTCATGAAGTAGATTAAATAGTGTAATAATTTTTCTCCATATTCGGATTTTGCCAAGAAGCTGTTGTAGAACAGTTATTGAAGCAGGGAGGGTTGAAATTAGTGGAAAATTATGAAAAACTTGTAGGTGTATTTAAACTCATCTCATTAACAGAACAGGCTTTTCAAGAGAAATAGTGATAAGCAATCCCACTTTAGGATTTATTACCTAGGCTTTTGATGCACTGAAGATTGGGAGAGAATTGTTTCAAACCATTTTGTCAATAGAATGTGAGCAAAGACACTTAAATGTAGTTATTTAGAAACATAATTATTATATATTGTTATTCTTGAAAAAAGTAGATTAATGAAAAGAAAGGCTGAAGGACAGCTAAGTGAAAGTATCAGTAATAAAGAAAAGAGGCCGGACACAGAGCTAACAAGATGAATTCCTTGAAGTGCTCCCTGGCAGATGCCACACAATATTTTTTGCTGTTACAGTGAATGAAGACAATCTGCTTGCTTTTATTTTCAAGAGGATTAGTCTTTTCTATTCAGTATGTTTAATCAGTAAAAGCAGGATGTGATCATCATTATCTGCTGTTATTAGTCAAGACAGGAAAGCCGCCTGTAAGAAAGAAGTGTGACTAACCACCTTGTTAGAACTAAGAACTAAGATTATTTATTTGCCCAAAAGTGCGTAGCACAAAGGGCAACTGGAAAAAAGAGGCAATATTAATTTTGCTGTTGTTATTCATTCCATACTGCCTGATTACTGTGATTTCTGGATAGTCTATTGAGCAGCAGAAGGCTCCCTTCTGATTTTATCTGTGTCAGGCTTTCCCTTGGGAACAGTTCCTGACAGCCAAATAACTCTCCTACTTAGTAAAGTGGCATCTCTGAAATTTTACCCTATTGTCTTCTTGCTTAATTGATGATTGGGAAGTGGAAAATTTGTCATCCTTTATGGAAATAGAACAAACCTAACCCAAAACTAATATCTTTAATTTTTTAATATGCTTTTGAATACTGTTGGACAATGATTATCTTCATGATTGAATTGGTTGGTTCATTTTCCACTTACATTCTCCTGTATGGAATGTACCACTAGACAATGTAACCTCTCATGGATAAATCAGGATATGCATCATTTTTTAAAAAAACATATTTAATTCCCTGCTATATTAAAGCTGAATTACATTGAATTATGTAAGATGAATAATATAAGAATTATGTAAAATGTGCCAGTAGCTAACAAATGTAGTAATTTTCAGACATATCCATAAAGAATTTACTGCAAGGAATACTTAGCATTTGTGTAATTTAGGTGAATTAATAATTAGACAATTTTCCTTTTAAGGGGTAAATATAGCATCAGCATTTCCATAACTGAATATATTAAACTATTAATTTAATAAAAAGCAATTTCATTAAAAATTTAATTACACCATGTAGATTGTACTGTGTTTCTTCAACTAAAACATGAATACTACTGCAAAGGTATCTATTAAAAATGGGATTTGAGTCGGGGAGGAGGCAGCAGGAAATAATTCTTTTCTTCCATTAAAAAAAGCCTTCTTATCTCTGAGTAATGCTATCTCCATATTCAACATGTAGAGGATGCCTATATCTGGAGAGGAAGTATGTTTAATTGTCTGTGCAACCACTAATGTGTGCCAAGGAAGCCAGGGAGAGAATAAATGTCTGTGGCATTTGGTGGAGGTCACGTGCTTAACTCCCTCAGTCTACCTCTGAAGATGCCAAGGAAACACTTCTGGTACATTCAAAATTTTCCATGATTAAAAAGACAATTTCCATAAATTTCCTTTAAAGATGTGAATCATTTTGTGTACTGATTTCTACTGATTGATGTATAAAACTTAGGGAAATACTGCCATGGCATGTCCTAGAGGACACAGCAACAGATAGACCTTCTCATGATTAACGTACCTCTGGGTCTGAAGAACATTCACAACAAATTTCGTGTCATCCTTATCTGATGCTAAATTAATTTAAAGTTAGTGACTAAAATGTAAGTGGATTTTAGTGGCTGTAAAATTAGATTCAAATCATCCCATAAGAGTAGGAAGTATGAAGTAGTTTTATTCAATCTAATCTGTCAGTCTGATGGCAGATTTTTTTATACCACGTTCTTCTGATTTTTATATAGAAATATATCTGCAGGATATAAATAATTGACTGATGCGTTATTGATTGCTTCTAATGACATCTTTGATAGCAACTTCAGCTGTGAAATGCCTAATTCTTTCAAGGCTTGATTTTGCAGTAAAATATAAAACTGTAAAACTGTTTTTCTCTGTGCTGTTCAAAAGAGATGTCATTCAAATAAACTCTCAGGAGGAATCTCAAGGCTCAGTTAAATTATTTTTCATGTATTCTGTTATATATACAAAACACTAGTCATTTCTGAAAATAATGCACACTAAATATAAAATCTAGGGGGAAAAAAAACCCCTTTACTCCAATGCCTTATTCTCTCTTTCCTCCTCAAATCTATTCTAGATCTGGATTTTTATTTCTTGAGTTTTTTTTTTTTCTTGGCATCTGACTTGTGCATCTGAATTACGTAGTTGTCCTGGTTACATGGAGCTGCAGATTGCAAGAATTTTGGAGAGAATATGCGAAAATTTTGGAGGGAAAATAGTGCAATACAGCACTGTTTTATTTCTTTTTTTTTCCCTTTTTTAGCACGCTGATGACATGTAGCAAGAATTACATGTGTTCTAATAATTCATAATATCAGTTCAGTGAACCTCACTGATAGAAAGATAAGGGAAAGTAATAGGAGTTTCTTCTAAAGTATCTGTCAATCTGGAGACATATTGACAAAAATCTGGCTTAGCAGGTTCATCAGTGGCTGTCACTTCCTCAGTTCTGGCCTACCAACAGGGAACTTGATGTTTTTTAAAAGTAGCACCTGTCACCTTCTTCAGTTGGACATGAGAAGCAATTATTAAGTAATAATTATTGAGCATATTGCTGTCTAAATTGATGATACTGGTAGGGCAGGAGACAGACACTTGATTAAACTGTATATTATCTATTCACCACTTTGGCATGATGGCCAGCAATGATGACAGGAAAGTCTTTAGTATGCAATAGGAACTGGAGTACCTTAACATGGGATGTTCAGTAGGGATAAGTAAATTCAAATTATGAACAGAACTGTGACTTTACATGTTTAGAACAATGGTTTGGATAGTACATTTGAGTGTAGATATTAATGAGTTGAATTGGCATCAAGAAATATGAGTACAAAAATTTGGCAGTCAGATTTAACGTTGCTCAGCTGAGACTCCAGATCATAATGATGCATTTGGGAAACCAATATTTGTGTTTAATAACCATGTTTCATAATCTCTGCTTTAGCAGTTTCTATAGTTTCTATGAAACTAGAAAATATGTTAAGTAAAGTACTACTGATAAAAGTTTTTCTTCTGAATTTATTAGGTAGTTTGTCATTTTGGATATGCATTTTTTTTGTATTACCATTTCCTATTTTATGTTTGTGTGCAAAAAGAATTGCAAATCTTTGGCTTTGCTCTCAGTATTTAAAAGTCTGCTTACTGCCTTTTCAACACTGAGAAGAGCTAAGGGAAGATGCGTTCTCTCTTTGCTGGAGATGATGAGAAAAGGAAGGTACTTTTCATTGTGGTTTACCTTGCAGTCTTGGTTCTTTGAGCATCCAAGAATGAGGCCCTTTGAAGCATACTATGGTAGTATTCTAACCTCTACAGGAAAACTGTGTTCAGATTTCATTTTGACATAGAAGCTGCAGATTGGATGTTCTTGTTCCTTTCTTACTTGAATCATGATATCACTCAAAATTTGCCTTAAAAAAAAGTTTAAGAAATTATAACATGCTACTATATGTACTGCTACAGTACTGCATCACACAGAATGGTTTATGTTGCAAGGGACTGGATGTTTGTAACCAGAGCCCCTTCTCAATCCAGCAATGGACCCCTGTTTTTCCTAGTCTTCCTTTTGTTACTGATTTATTTAAAGAATCCCTTCTTGCTGTGCTTGACCTCCCTTACCAGATTCAACTCTAAATGTTTCTTGGCCTTTCTAGCCCTGTCTTTGCATACTTGGATGACATCCCTATATTGCTCCCAAGAGGCCTGTCCCTTTTCCACCTTCTATATGCTTCTATACTTCTGTCTGAATTTTGCCAGGAGCTCCTATTTGATGTTTCAGCTCTCTCTCTACTGTTTTTGTCACTGGGATGCACCAATTTTGGGCTTGTAGAAGGTGATCCTGGTTTATTAACTCTCTCTCTTGGACGCCTCTTCCTTCTAGAGCCATATCTGATGGGGTTCTTCCAGGTCCCTGAAGAGGCCATATTTTCCTCTTTCGAAGTCCTACCATATATCCTAGTGTTATCCTAAAAATATATTTATAAGAGCTTTGCACCTCCATGGAAAATTCTAGTCTGCAGAACATTCACTGCTGAAATTGCAGTACCCATCTGAAGTATTATTACTCAACAGAAGTTTCTTACAGTGGCAGAGGTAATAACAGGTGGTGCGAGCAGGTAGTTTGCAGTCATTAACTACCCTTGGTAAGACCTTAAACACCTTTTTCCTTCTATAAGCAGCCAGTTGTAGACTCTCAATTTATATTTCTGTAATGAGATTGACAGAAGACCAAATCCATCTTTCAGTTCAAGAAAATTGCTTTGGTCATTTAATTGTTGGAGTACGTAATGTAAAGGTTATAATAGATATATTTGTCATTTGCAAAATATGCCATATTTGAAAGCATTTAAATAACATTAAGGTATATATAATTGATATTAAAGCAACACGTTACCATTTGCTTTGATCTGTCAATACTTTGAAGGATCAGTATTGTTAAAGTTCTTTATTATACTTCTAAAGTATGCCATACATCTAAAGAAATTGTGTGTAAAAAAAGCTACTTCGTGCCACTATACTCATCTATGAGCAGTTCCACTGTCTTATTTTACTAGATATAGATGATTTTGCTTAACCTGAACAATGACTTCATGATTGATACTTGAGGTACCTGTATGCTACCTTTAGCACGTACTCTTATAATATGTATTCTTTCAATTTGCATAAAGTGTAGGATTTACCAGTAGTGTGTTCTATAAAATATACTACTTTCCAAAGGTAGTAGAATAGATACTTTGTCTGTACTACAACAGTAACTTGCTTTTGATTATTTTCCTCTTTGACAAATCTGTTCACCAGGTATCTTCAGATCTTCCGATAGTGGGTGGTCCACCATTCCTTACTGTAGAACCAGGTCGTGCAGTTGATTACCCTTTGATTGTTTCTCCATGGAAACGAGGAATTTTTGAAGGTATAATGTAGAAATATACTAAGTCCCTAGAAATTAAAACTCTTTTTTTTACAGGTTTGAACATTTTTTAGCATTTTTTAAATCTTTTTAACAGATTAAGTCTTTTACATTTAACATATTTCTGTTCTACGTATCCTTTCTTCTGGAAGCAAGTGTAATTGCTGGTGATACTATTTTTTAAACTTGTGCATATTTTTATTTTTAAAGGTGTATTACTGCTAACAAAGTGGTCAGGTGCTTCAAATATGCAAGCACATGTGCAGCTTCATGCTTTTAAGTAAGTGGTCTAATAAAACTTAACCAAATGGAAATTCCTCAGTTTTAATTTTCTCTGAGTTATTGGATCTATGCTTTATTTTCCATATAAAGTAGAATAGCTGTAGATATCTAAGCACTACTAGAACCAAAGATTTAAAGGTGGAGGACAGAATTTTATTCTTTTCTTTAACTAAGATTTAAATTGTTGCTCATAGAAGCAGAGTAAATAGATAGAAAGTACTGAACCCTTTTTATTTCTTCATGTCATAGTGTTAAGGGAAAACCTGAGGTTTAGAACTGCTTAACTTATATTTGACTTTGTAGTCCTGTCCTTCTTCTAATAATATTTTTATCATTTAAAAATAAATTACATGTATTTGTACCTAATAAGAGGGCTCTTACCATATAAACTGTTATACTGATTATTTGTGTGATTTGTATTTTTCAGGGTCCGTTTTTTGCTACAAAATTATATAGCCTCAAAAAAAATTTTTTTTCATTCCTTCTAGCAATTTTAAAATTATTTAGCTAAAAATAGGTCCTGTTCTTCTCAAAAGTCCATTTGGAAGCATTTCAATAGAGGGCTCTAATTATATGCTTCATTTGGCTTGTTGCTGTATGGAATTTTTAGTATAGAAATAATAGCTAATAAATTTTTCACACAAATTCTGGCACGAGGTAAAAGTCTTCAGCAATGCATTTTCTAAGTAATGGAGCAACTTCCTTTAGATTTAATAACGCATCTGTCTATTATTTGGTCTTTTATCAAACTCATGTTTCTGTTTTCCACATCCAACATAGCACTAAACTCATAGTATTTGATTTAAAAAACAAACAAAAAAAGGAAATGTACTCAGTTACCTTTTACACATGAAAATATACTAACTTATAGAAAGGAGCTTTCTAATTTTATATGTCACCTTTTATTTACTTCTGAAGTGTATATGTATTTTTAGGCAGTACTTTTATATGCTACCTACAACTTTTGAACCTTAAAATTAGAAAAATATTGAGACCATTACATTGCATTTGAGACAAATCTGGAAAGACCTTCAGGCTGATGGACTGCAGTGAGTGTCCCTGGCTGTACCTCTGCTACGGCTGAAGCACCGCAAGTGGGTGCTCCGCCTGTACGCACCCCCAGCTGACTGGGTAGTCCCCAACGGACTGTGACCATCCCTTCTACGGCGGCAGCCGCCCTGTTCTGCAGGATCGTACCAGGCACCATCTGAATGATGCTGTCTTGCCTGGTCCTTGCAGGAGAAACCTGTCTTTAGCTCTTACGCACACTGCATGTGAGATCCTTGCATCATCCTGGGCCCTTTCATAACATCGTTTCATCATCAAGAGCATTAAGATATAGTGTGCACCGCGCAAATTATAAATTATAAACAAGAATTATAACAAAGCAACTTTCTTTGCAACTCCATTGTATACAAAGGACACCTGGGAGGATTTCCCAACTGCAGAAGAGAGCTTTCCTCCTCTATACAAGTCTTACTCTGCTCTCATTTCATACAAGGAGTAAATTCAGCTAATCCTGTTAGACCACCAAGAAGTAGGGTTTTCAGGAGCAGTTTAGAACTTTCATATATTTTCCTGTGCAAAATACATCATACAGATATTGCATTTTAATTACACTAAACAACTTTTCTTTCTCAGTAGAAAAAATGGCAAAAACTGTAGCTTATCTAAATTATTATTGTTTTTAATTCATCTTTTCTGTAGAACTTCTCTCAGAATACTATATGAATTACAGAGTTGTAGTCCATTACATCAGGAAAAAGATAACCTCCCGCTATCAAGAACTATGCTTATGAAGAGTTGTTTTCTTTAAACCATAGGCCAACCATTTCAAAAAAAAAAATCAAATGCAAATGATAACTCAGTGGATACTGTAACTCTGTAAGTGTAGTGCTTTTAGGGGTTTGAATGAGTGCTTTTCAAGATTACCAGATGTGATATTTTCACAGTCATATTGTCGTACAAAAGTAAGAACCAATCATATCACAAGGAAAAAAGCCCAGTGAGGGCTGTGATTCGTGAATGAATTATCACATATCAGTTGCTTTGCTGCATCAAAATGGTAATTCTAGATGCCATTTCCTTTCCTGAAGGAAAGGAAAGCAGCTGTGGGTTCTGCAGAATAACAACCCATGAACAGGTATTTACAGCAGAAAAAATTGTTCCCTAGTACACAGCTCTTACAAAACAGAGAAGCCAGGCTTAGAAGATGCCCTTGAAAGACTGTATGGGTGATTATATTTTTAGATCATTTAAAATCTATTATTTTTGATGGAACATGTCATTTTTGATGCAGAATTTATGGATCCCAATGTCTTTTTTATTACCTATAGGATGTTTATTTTTTAATTATCCTTCATTGTATAAAACACTTTATCTTATCCTGCAAAATGTCGTCTGGTCAGATTTTTTGGAGGCTATAAATTGAATATATTCATATATTTGGGTATTAGCAGCTGTCTTAATCTCCTGTGTAATGGTTCTTCCTGATCCAGGAAGAATCTTAGGATATGTTCTGCTTAGGACAAAAATGTACTCGCCAGGAAAACATACAGTCTAAGTTTAAAAACTCAAGCGATGTACAGCTTGCTGTTTACTATTCATTTCATTAATAAGGATTCTACGTGCTAAATCTGACTTGAAGTTAATATATGTATTTTTTATTGCAGTTCTTGCCAGCAACGATTTTCTTTTTTTCTTTGATAAAATTTTTCAACAGCTGTATGCCAGTAATAGATACTTTGGCACTCATGAAAATGATGAAGTGCAATTTATGAATATTTTAAGATTGAACAGATAAATTCATTTTAAAAATGTATGCCATCTGTAGGAAAACTGATTATGTTTTTATTGAAATACTTTGACAGATTAATTGAGTGCCTTGCAGAAATCTAAGTACATTAAATCAATCCAAGTTCCTTTATCAATCAAGTTTTTAACTTTGGTGTTATTAATTCTGTTTATCTGAAATCTGTTTTCCATAAGGAAAGCAAATACAGTATCAGCAATTATAATAAAATTCTTCAATGACTTTTTGATTATTTGACTACTGAGTGATCATCATAGTGGTTTATCAAGTTTAGTGGTTTACAGTTACCACATTTCTCCAATAGATCTTGAAATATTCTTTAACATTAGCGATTTACAGTGTTATGGAACTTTTCAAGCAGTCCAACTTCTGCTGCAAAAAATAATACTTATTATGAGTTCTTAGGACATCTTTTTCAATCTTTTAGAAAGGACATTTAATACAGAGCTAAAAATATTCACTGATTGAAAAAAAGCTTTTAAACTGTGTATGTGCTCTCTTACTCAGTCCCTATAGAATTTATGAATTTAGTATTTTCCAGCATTTATTTGTGTATTTTAATCAATTTTATTATTTCATTTTTTTTTCTACTTGCTCATTTGATTATATTTGTTGACATCTCTCAAGTGTATTTGTGATAAAGATGTCACTTAAAATTGAATAGATTAATTCTTGTTTGTCCTAAGATCCATTAACTATTGTGCCTTCAAAATATCTTCTCCTAGATCAGGATATCTCTATATTGAGCATTTTCTCCAAATTTTGTTCACTTGAGCTGTCCATAACAATTCTTATTTTTTATTATATATATATATATATATATATATGCATCCACTTTCTCTATGGAGATATTCTTTTAGATATTCAGTCTTTTCTTGAAATTGCAATAGCTTCTGCTTATTCAGATGTCACTTCTGGCTTCTATATTGTGACTAATTTTAGGAACCTGTAAAAATTTTCTATTTAAAGTGGATTTTTATTATTAGGAAGTTATAAATTTTATTAGCAGAGGATGAGGTTTTGGGCGTCTAGTATTTTTTATTAAAAATATCCACTTCCTTCCTCTGGATTTAAATACAGGTCT
>JAWLRI010000379.1:4151065-4198271 GCA_034781795.1 Crypturellus tataupa
TCCCTCTGGATGGCAGCGCAGCCCTCTGGGGTGTCAGCTACTCCCCCCAGCTTTGTATCATCTGCAAATTTGCTGAGAGAGCACTCTGTGCCTTCATCCAGGTCATTGATGAACAAATTGAACAGGACTGGATCAAGGACTGACCCCTGGGGGACACCGCTACCACAGGCCTCCAACTAGAGGCAGCCATTGATCACCACTGATCAACCACAGCCACCACTGATCACTGCCCTCGGGGCTCTGCCATCCAGCCAGTTGTTAAACCACCTTAGCGTCCACTCATCTATCCCACACTTCTGGAGCTTGCCCAAGCGGATGCTGTGAGGGACAGTGTCAGAAGGCTTTCTGAAATCCAGATAGATGACATCCACTGCTCTCCTCTCATCTACCCAAGTGGAGGGGTCATTCCAGCATAGAAGGCAATCAGGTTAGTCAAGCGTGATTTCCCCTTGGTGAATCCATGCTGAGTACTCCTGAGCACCTTCTTGTCCTCTGCGTGTTTGGAGACAACAGCCAGGATGAGCTGCTCCATGATTTTTCCAGGGATGGAGTTGAGGCTGACTGGCTTGTAGTTGCCTGGGTCCTTTTTCTTACCAGTTTTGAAGACTGGTGTGACATTGGCCTTCTTCTAGTCCTCTGGCAGCTCACTTGTTCTCCAGGACCTTTCGAAGATGATGGAGAGCGGCTTAGCTATGACATCCGCCAGCTCCCGTAGCACTCTGGGGTGCATCCTATCAGGGCCCATGGATTTGTCGATGTCAAGTTTTGCTAAGAGCTCTCTGACTCAATCTTCCTCTATATAGGGCAAGTCTTCCTCTTTCCAGGCACCTTTTCTGGTTTCTAAGGGACTGGGATTCCAGAGGGCTGCCCTTGGTAAACACTGAAGTGAGAAAGACATGCAGTAACTCTGTTTTTCTGTGTCTTTTGTACCAGGGCACGCACGCCATTCACCAGCGGACTCATATTTTGCCTAATCTTCCTTTTACCATTGATATATTTGAAAAAGCTCTTCTTGATATTTTTAACATCCCTTGCCAGATTTAATTCCAAATTCCTTAGCTTTCCTTGACATATGCCTGCATTCCCTGACAATATTCATATATTCCTCCCAAGGAGCCTGTCCTTTTTTTTCCCACTTTCTGTATAATGCCTATGTGTAATGTATATTTGTAAAGGATACATTTTATAAACATTGATTAATCTGCTAAGGTTTCTCAGATATGTTAATATGTGTAAAGTGACGTCTGTGAACAAAATTTGTGTTGTATGTTAGATTGTTCTCCTGGGAAGCTACTTGATTTTATGAGACTAGCTTGAATTTATTATATTTATTGATGAAATGTTATCATATTATAGCTGTTTTTACAGCATTTTAAAATTCAGAAAAAAATGATTTCTATAAGAGTAATAATTAAAATATCAGTAAATTGTTGATGTCTAAATATTCATTTTAGAATAAATTAGCATATTCCTCTTTTAGAAGTTGGTGATAATATCTGAAATCAGATAATTAGGCAAGGTACAAATGATAATTCAAAACGATACTGGATTTTGAATTATGAAAATCTCTTCAGCAAATCTGCTATTTGAATGAATTACCATGATTCCACAGAAGTCAATCAAGCTATTACAGTATATTGTAATTGATATCTTGACTAGATGATGACTCTTGACTGTTTTTAAAAGTCTCTAAATGTAACTCCTCTTCGAGCTGAATTCCTGCATGTTTATTAAAATTTGCTATCATGATCTTATTTGTCAACCTTGCATTTTATGGCAAAACTTTTTTAAAAAGAGCTCTACAGATGCTTTTTTTTTTAGTAGACTATAATGTCAGAAATATATCCCCAAAATAGTGTTTTGTTTGAAGATATCCATTTTTCAAAGGGTATTTGTGTTGCTTGCATGTCCTGAAGATGTATAACCTGTAGATGAGAAAACTCATGAGCCAAATCACCTAAAGTTTAAAGGTGATGATCTTAAATAATAACTTGCTTGGAAGAAAATAATGTTTATTGCATTACCTTTATGAGAGTAGATGATTCCTCTTTCCTGTTTCTATATAGCAGAAGTGATTATTAGCGCTTACATTTTTGCATTATTTTGCACTTCTAATGTAACATAAAAAAAAAAGTGATCTGTTTGTTTAACTTGATGAAGAAACTTAAAAAAAATGTTTTTCTTTAACATGCTTCTGATATTTAAGTATAATTCTTAGACTGCTACGGTCAAACAAATTTGAAAAATAAACAAGATAAATCATCACGTACACCTAATAGCTACTCTGTTACAAGCAATTTATATGAGCTCTGTATTCTAAGTCTAAAATAAAATCTTGAAATGTACAATTATTAACTCATCATTCTTCATGAACTGCCCTCGTCCTTCATGAACTGCCCTTGTCCTCTAGGGTTATCTCCTCTAAAGCGCACTGCTCATTGATGTAATGTTAGCATCTGAGAAGAACGAAGTCTAAATTTTGATTTATTCTCTGCTGGTAATGGTGAGCTCCTTACATTCTGAAAAGTATTTTATATTTACGAATCACAAGGAGCTAGGCGAAAGATATGTTTAAATCTATATTTTATATACTGCAAAGTACAGTCAATATGCTATGGCATTAACACTAGATGTATCTTCTGAAGGGCACTTATATTAATACCCTCCTTGAAAATTTTGTGTAGAAGCAGGAAATCTAGCTGCTTTTTTCACTTTTTATCATTAAAAACATCTAATTAAAGACATATCTAAGAAGCTGTTAAAGATTTATTTCCAGGTAGAATTTTATCAAAGGAATTCCTTTTATTACTTACTTAATTCTACAAATAATTAGGTTTTGTTTATTACCTTTAAGGTTAAAAATGCTGTGAAAAACATACATACTGAATTTGAAAATATCATTTTAATATAGCATCTCTGTATGATCATAATTTTCATGCCAATAGGAAGCGCTAATACATTTATTTAGCAATACATTCCAATCTCCCCCTCTCCACACAACACCCCTAAACTCTACATTTTTCTGGAGACCAAGCCAAATCTTCCTTCATCATCAGTGATGTGTAATTCAGTTGAATGATAGGCAGCTGTGTCCTAATCAGCAGAGAAGAATCTTTTCTATTTTTAAGCCAATATATAACCCCTGATGCCTGACAGCACATTTAACGGCTGGCATAGCAGACACGGAGGAAAAGTAATTTTAAGGAAAGGGCAAGGAAAGGGAATCGAGAGAACAGAAATTGCAGTTTGTGGCTTGTATAGTAGCAATGTATTCTCATCTATGTGTGCAGAGAAAAGTGTTGTGTGAGAATGAGGGAGAGCATTTCACAACTGATATCTCTGCAGGGCATGATACTAAGTATAAGGGCTACAACACTGATTAGTTGAACAGAATTTTATTGTGTTATAAAAATTGCACAGTGAAAGGAAGAGATCATGCAGATCACTAAAAAGTAGTAGGATACCAGACTGACTGAGTCTGAAAAGGATGTTGAAGTCACTGGAAGAAAAAGTGATGATTTTGGCAATTCATATAAACTGGAATGATACCTGAAATCCTCCTGGATAACTGTGAAAATCTTAACCTGAAAATAGTTTATTGAAGGCTTGAGTTGAATTTTCATGTAAATTACAAATCAATAGTACTATTTTAAATATGGAACATTCAATTCTCAAAAGTAATTACTGGAGAATAATATTAGTGGAAGAAATTGGCTTGTTTTTAAAAGGTAAATGCAGAAATAAGAGGAAATTTGGCAGGAGTTTTCTTCTCAAATTCAGTGTAATACATGTATTAGAAAGCAAACAGCTTCCTTACCTCTAATGCTTCGAATGTTTTCAATAGAAAAAAAAGCACAGTTCTCTTACAGCAGTGTTGTTAAATTTGCAACAGCTAACATATGAAAAATGCTAATTTTCTCTTAACTGTCAGTGATTCAGGCTTGACCCTGACTTGCAAGGGTAGAACCCTACTCACTGGTGGAGAGTACAATAGAAGATGTTGTAGGTTAAATACTAAAGTTGATACATTCATATGCTCACAAGATTTTGTTCTGTCCTTAGACAGAGTTGAGTTGAGTTTCCCTCTGAAGTACTGACCAAGCTTAGTTTTGCCTGTTTTATGAGACCTGACAAGATCGTGACCTGATGCTTGCGTGAAGCAGGTCAATACATAACCTTAGCCTGCTTAGCAGGCTAAGGTTATGTATTTGTCATATCTCCAGAGTAAAATGATAAAGAGATACAGACCTGAAATCAAACCAAGATTATTTTGTAATACTGTACCATGCTCAAGACCTAAGAAGGGTCTTCAGGTGCATTAAAAATGTCCATACAAGTTTAGAAAAGTGGGTGTATAAACAAGTATGTGCGTATACCTCCCTCTCTCTCTCTCTCTTTTTTAATAGTCTTCCCTGTGTTTTGTTGATTTAAGAATTCTAAGTTCTAAGAATTTACATTCTGAAACGAGATTTTTCATGTGGAGAAAATGGCATCATCTTGGAACATACTTGCATTGAATATTTTGGGAGATGGGAAGCAAAAGAACATTGTCTACATTTTCCCTTCTCTTTTTTACATAGGAACAGGAACAGATATAATCTTGGCCGCTACTTTCCATTTTGCAGTTCTGAGTCTTGAAAGGTGTTTAGAGGTTTGGACATGAAAGGAAAGGATGCATATGTAATCGCTACTGGTTTAAAAAAAAGAAAAGGGCAAACAGTTTTATTGAACATGCAGTTCCTAAAAGATAGGCTGCATAATTTTGGAATTGAGTGCTTTGTACCTGCCTATCCTTTTTTATATTACTTACTTTTACCTTGCCACCTACTGTTAAATCTGAGCTGCCCATTTATGCATCTGGTTTTAAATAGGACAGCCTCAGAAGTATGGGAAAGGCTGGTCAGGATTGGACACTGAATGCGTGTTAGTTTAACAGCAACTAGGATTTCTTATGGCAAAATACATTTTCTTCCCAAAGTTGTTGTGGACATAAAATGTGAAAATATTTGGCCTGATTTTATCCATGTCTTGATTGCTAGCAGATTGAATGAAAGGGATCTGTTTTTGCTTCCTAATGTTTGAGGATCACCCTCTTTTTAATGCTGGCTTTTGTGGTCAAATGACTGGAAACTGAACGTTGGCTGTTCTAAGAACTGATTTAGTCTCAGTTCATATTGCTGTAACATCTAGCCTACCAATTTAAGTGACAAAGGTTTTTTGTACGTTGCATTGCAAACTCAGCAAAGGTAGTCTCTGCATTCAAAGACAGAGATTCAGGTAGGCAGCAGACAAGTGTCTGATAAAGGCTGTGGGTGCACTTCTGCAGGGCAGGGAGATGGGGTATGAGAGAGGCAGGGCCTGTTACTAAACTGTTTAGCCAGGTTTTGTTAGCAACTGGTTGAGTGTTATTTTGAATCATTTCTATCCATTTGTAACAAAGTGGCCAGAATCTGAGAGTCTGGTTTGATAACATGAACAAGTTAGTAGCCCAGCTAAACTATTCAAAAAAAAAAAAAAAAAAAAAAAAAAAAAAAAAAAAAAGCTCTTATTTCCCTACATAAATAAAAATAATCTTCTATTTTCAGCCAGGCACTCCTACTCTTAGCTTGTGCCTTTCTGATCTGGTTAACTCTGCCTATGGGTTGACATGACATGCTAAATTCTGGTAAATAAACCTTGGTGCATCACTTCACCAAAGAATGCAAGAAATGGGATGGGACCCTGGGAGCCAAGGCTGGGACAGAATAAAATAAATGGGGAAGAGGTAGTTCCCTTTCTGCATGTGAGTCTCAGGATCAGTTCCATTGCTTGTTAAGTTTCAGCCTTCTTTTCCAATGTCTACTAGGTGGTGAATCAAAAGTATTATTAAAAAAACCAGGACCCCTCCCCTACAAATCCAAACCCTCTGCCTCTATGGCATTGGCGAATGAAGTTCAAATGGTAGATTTATTTTCAGACCTGCAAGTTCTTCAGGTTTGAAACAAAACCACGCAGTTTCAACTTAAGGCAACATCGAGATCAATTTAATCTACTTATGTTAATTTTTTTTTCAGTGAGCTAATGCTTTAGCAGACATTTGACATCTTTTGAAGTGGTTTCTGAGTATTCATGAGGTTAAGAACTGGGTTCTCTCTTGTAAATGTGCTTGGCAAGAAAAAGAAATTCACAGTAAAATCAGGCCCTAATAACTTCAGAGTGAAGGTGCTTGAAAGAAATTGGCTTTAGGCTAGCCCGTTCAACTAAGGCCTTAGAGACCTAAGGTGGCATTCGCCTGTAAAGGTGCTTCTTGGTATTAGGTTTGAGGCTAGGGTGGGAGTTCAGCCAGAAGTTTGGGGTTTTAGAGCATGAAAGTGGGAGGCAAAGCAACCATTCATCTCTTTTTCTGAGTAGAAGGTGACAGAATGATGACAGAGTTCATCCGATTTCAAAGTAAAATACCAAACAATACTTGTAGCAGTGTTAAAGACTATTAAAGAGTAAGTAATATTAAAGGGTTCCACTGCAAAAACAAAGATTTTTCGTAAGAGAATTCCCAGCTTCTTCATGGCCATAAGTATATTGTTTGGTGTACAGATCATCTTCTTCAGGGATAATTCCTTCTTTCACTTCTCCACAGCTCCAGCACTGCAGCTGTATAATATCATCACAAGGCTGTAATTAAATATGCATTTTACAAGTTTCATTGGAAAAGAAAGATGAGTTGTAGGTGCCACTATTGATTGCTTTGTTGATTTAAAAAAAAAAAGCGTAAAAAAAGACAGGCATAAAGGAAGGGGCAGAAGATGCTGTGTGTGAACTTTTCTCTGTAAGGTCTACTACAATTGTGAAAGTTCTGCTGTTTTGAAGTATTAGACAATGCTCCACAAGAACATGAGCAACTTGTGCAGCAGGAAGGGAAAGAAATGGGAAAGGCAACAGAGCCTGGAACTAACAGTGTAGTTTGGAAAGCAGATAGTTCTGCCAGAAGGGCATTGTAAATTATTTGTTATGCAAACTTGGACTTAACATGTCATGGGCAAATTGAATTAATGGGACAGATAACAGAGAGAGAATAAAATTACTAGTTGCTTAATTACCATTACAAGACACCTGAAGAACAAGGCAGAAAAATTAAATATTCTCATAGAATTTAGAAATAGAATAGCTGAATGGTGCCACTGAGCTGTTCAGCCTGAATGACTGGAATGTAAAACAAATACAACCCCTCAAAAATGTGCAAGCCCTGTGTCAGACTGAGACTGGATGAAAGAGAGAAAGGAGTAAGCAGTAGCACTCTGAGAACGATCGCTATTACCTGGGTTTGAGTTAGCAGCTATGAGGAGGTGTTGAATGTATGTAGCTTAGTCTACTAAGTAAAAAAAATATATATGATTTTGAAGGAAATGGAAATGTTTTAATGGAAAATCAAATATATAAACAGGAGAAATTATTCTTTTCCTCTATTAAGGGAAGTGTGTAAATAAAAGTATTTGGCAGCTTCAGGTACATGCTGAATATGTAATACACATAAAAGCATGATATAAAGTGTCTAAAATATTTAATGGGATTTTAAAATACATATATGATAGTGATTCCAAATAAAAGACCTGTTTTCCACCAAGGTAGTAGGGACTTGGGGTTGTGTATATCTGTGGCCCCAGAAAAGATTAATGATTTCTCCCAAAGGAGAAAAGTTTATAGAGAAATTAAGTGGAGCTAAACATTCAAATTGGTAAAATAAAAATGGAAATGAAGAGTTTATTTGAAAAAAAAAAAAAAGTTTTAATAGCACAAAATAGCACAAAATCCACTGAGGAGGGAAGCAACAAAAGCTTTGCTTTCTGTTACGAGAGTTAGCAATTAGTGTATTTTTGAGCAATGTGTGAACAGAACCATATAATTGCCTCTATTTATAATTTATATATATAAGTAGGAAAAAAGGCAAGTAGGTTATTGTCTCTACACTACAAAAACTATGAAATACAGAGTATTGATTCAGGAAAGTTAAGCACACAAAGGAAAAATCCTTGAATGGAGACAGTAAAGCAGGGTTTAAGTTTATATGGAAAAAGATTGTAGGAGAACTGTAGATGTGTTAATTGTAACAGCAAATAACAGTAAAATTCCATGAAACTTGTGCATTAGCAAAAGTACTTATAGCCAATTGGAGATAACATGCTTCCAGCAGTTGAACAGAGACTAAGGAGGCTATTAAAGTATCTTTGGGAGCAAATGTAGCTAAAGAATTTTTAGACTGCAAGGAAGCATTTTTAAAAGGTGCTGAGCAAGCTTTTTATATTTAGAGAGGCTGCAGAAAGTGACAACAGAAAATATTTGTGTTGTGGAGAACGAGGCTTATGATGAGGAACTTTGGGCTTAATCTCCAGTTTCTCTGAAGAAGACTAAAGAGTTAATTTAATTAACATACATGAGTATTCTCTAACTGCAGAAATATGCTAGATTCTTAAGATCTCTTAAATCTGTCAGAGAAAGGCATAACAAGAATTTTCTGATGGAAGCTGAAGCAAATCAAATAGAAATCAGAAATTAGTCTCTTATATAAGTGCTGGCAGTTAGACACTAGAACAAACTAATAGCATATATCTCTAAATCAGAACTTTAAGTCTGTGTGCTAGATGTGCTTTAGCAAAACACACATGGCTTGACTGAATATTTGTAACAATTTTGTTCAATTGGGCAGAATTTAATTCTGTGAAATACCAAATGTGGTATGAGATAAACTAATTTGGATTTAATTTTGCTTGATATTACCTAGGATTATAAATTACTGTTAGTGTGATGTGGTTATTGGTCTGCTTCCAGCTCAAAATTTTCCTTGGCCTGGCTTATCATGGTTAATGGTAGGATCTACTTCCCCATTGCTGCCCCTTACTGTTGCATTCACACAAATTCCAACCACTTAATGGCTTATTCATTATCATTGGCAAAACTTGTGTGTGTGTGTGTGTGAGAGAGGAACATAGGGAAAGAGGAACAGAGAAACAGAGAGAAAGAAAAAAGAAACATAGGGAGAAAGAACAAGAAAAAAGAAGAAAAAGAAATCTGGACTAGGTTATACAAAATACCGAAGAGAATCAAATCCTACAGATCTGTGGTCAGGTTATTCTGTAGCTAGAATTGGGATTCTAGGGTTAGACTTTTTCTAGCATAGGTTTCACTAGTGCTTGATATTAAGGGAGCTTGGGATAAGATATACAGTGAATCTTATCTAATAAAATACTGTAAATGTTGCACTGTTTTGTGCATGTGTGTAGCTTCTTGTAGTGTTCTCAATTTCTTTATTTTCTATTTGTTTATTATCACAATATGTAGAAGCCAGGACATCTCATATGAAAGACCTCATGCAAAATTGTGTTGCTGTGTAAATCAAAACATGCTCAAACATATGTGTATCGATCCATACAGATTCTATGCAACTGAAAATCCTAGTCAGTTTAATTATTAATTTATAATTTTGCAATTTTGCATCTACAGTAGAAAAGTTCTAATTAAAATTTTAATTTTGAGTGTTTTTTACTTGATGGAAAACAGCTATGAATCAGTAATATTTAAAATTTTGAAATAGTATTATTTTCTGGGGAGGAAATTAGCCAAAATGCTATTTCTATTCAAGTTGTGTATATGTTGATCTTGTTACTATTTGGAAGCCAAACAGGAAAGAATTAGATAATGCTGTCCATTGAAAACAGTTAAAGTAGTTCATGGTTTACTTTGTTTCTGTATGAAAAGTGACTGGCCCTTCAGGTGGAAATCAAATTTATCATTGATTTGAGTGCAGGTGGGATTGATTGCCTCATGAAATGATTTCTAGAACATTTTATTCTTTTTAACATAGGAGGAAGTTCTTCAGGTTGCAAAGTGTGGTTTTCCTTAAAGATTAACAGCATACCTGCACGACCTGAGAGAAAGATAAGTGTGAAATGCAGAGCTCTGGTAAGATTACTCTAAATGTTTAATTTTGCTTTATGCATTAATAAGAAAAAAATGTAATTTTTATTGTTGGTCTGGCTGTTATCACATAGGATTAATCAGTTTTATTACATGACTACACACAATCACTTTTTGCCTAATAAACTTCAGTACTTGCTAAAGCCTCATTTAAGCTCAGTGATATGAACTAAAATGAATGCTTAAAGAAAACTAGTTTCTTTATGCTGTTTGAATAATTACATTTTATTCCCTGCTTTTTTTTCCATTAGCTTGCTTTTATTCTGCTGAAATTTGCTCCTAGTTTTGGAGCTCAGATAAGGTAAAATCATGTAAAAACTTCAAGCAGCGTGATAATTGGAATGTAATTAATCGTATTGTATTAGTAAATAAATCTCAGAAATATATTTAAATGTTAATCATTTTAGTAAATATTGCAGTGCATTAAATAATAAAGCACTTAAATGTATACAGTAACTCGATTTGACTTTTTTGCTTAATTGATATAGGTTTTAGCTTCTAAATATTTGAATTTGCTATTATATTTTTAACATTTTTATTTTGAGAGCTAATGTTTTTCTTAACTTAAATGAATATTTATTTTATCACCTGAAAGACCTGCTTTTGCATGAATTGTAAAGTGTAGTGGAAGCTTACAAGCAGGCCCCATGAGCAGCAATGACAAGTACAAAATTTTGCTGCAGGAAAATTTTTGAAGTAAAATATCTGATACAATTACTGGGACACTAACTCTTCCAGTAACAAATAATGAGGAAGGTAAAACATTTGATTTTTACATGTTAGCATGTTTATGAGGGGGAAAAAAATTCAAAACAGTAATCAATTTGTAAATTTTTAAAGTACTAATATTCATATACAGTTCTGGGTTTGCTGTTTGTTCTTCAAGTGCAGCATCCTGAGTGTGAATTTCTTTAGCACTCAGAAATGGATAATGATATTTTCAAAATCTTGGGAAAGGTTGAGCATTGTGGTAGTAAGAAGGGATCTAGTGCGAGTAAGAAACACAAAATCTGGAATAAAATAGATTTTTATTTGAGACCGTATGATAATGCATCATCTTGGATCATTTGCTGAACTGAAGAAAATCACTGAGGTGAAAGGAAAAGCTAGATGTAAAGTATATTGTTGTCTAATGAATTGTTTAGGTGCATTTTAACTCTGCCTATAATTCAGTATAAGAATTTGCAGAAAAATATATAGTAACATCACTGTGTTTTACAATGTATGGGGCACTGTAATTTTTGACTTAAATTGGGAGAATTCCCTTCCAAGGACAACAAAAGAATACAGAGGAGGTACTGTCTCTTTTTTTTTTTTAATTTGCTTTGCAAAATCTTGCAAAACATATTTTTATTGATGAAGAATAGACACCAAAATTGTTGTCTAATAAATAGTACACCTGATGACTGTTCCAGAGTGGCCCGAATTAACTAGTTACATGGCAGATGTTTCATGTGGCAGAACTTTATGTCTCTAATGTAGGAATTATCCTGCTTCATGACTTACTGTCAGTGACACTAACAAAAAGGGCTAACACAGTCTTTGGATGCTGTAGAATGGTCAAATACAAGCTGAAAGCATATTATATTGGTGGTACTGCTATTAGAATGTCATCTGCAGATCTAGTTTTCATAGGATGCAAATTGTATTTAAATACGGGAAGAAAATCAAAGGAAATCCATAAAGCCATGGAGGGACCAAAAAAGCAGACCTTGTCATATGAATGGTAAGAGTCTCTATGACCTCAGTTTGTCAAAGAGAAAGTGGAAAAGAAACTTGGTCATTCACTAAAATATATGAAAAATATAGAGTTGTTCTCTCAGTTCTTCTGATCAACATGCACCAAGAGCTCACGGCCAAAAATTTAAATCAGAAAAGTATTGAATTTTGCATGGTGTGTCCTAGCAATGGTAACGATCTTCCTGATGAAAACTGCAGGCTTTAAACATAGCCTTGTAAGGCTTCAAAAGCTGATAAATTTTTAAAAGGCATAAACACCTAGTACATATTGTCAGTGAGTCAGGTTTAATAAATGTACTTGATCTCTTTTTGACCTTGGAATCTATCGTCTTCTTTCCTGACCTGTAGAAAGACCAGGTTAAGCAACATTTTCCTTCAGTAATGCTTTAAGCTAGAAATGCTTTAAATTATGCATTCGTGGCAATATTTGCATCTTACGGCCAAATGTAATGCCAATTCAGCATGTCAGAAGTACTTTTCCTCTCTTGCACATGTGATTCTATGTAGTGTCCATCTCTGAAACATTCAGAATGGGCCTCAGTGGAGAGAAGTTTGAGAGCCCAGAGGTTTAAACGGCCCGATGTGTGGGGTAAGACCTTGTGTGTCTTAACAGGATGCCCCAAGTGACTGCGTGAGGAAATCCAGGTGTAGTTTCATGGCAGCACCTATCAGCAGGCTGTCACTTAGCTCTTGTAGACAGGATAGATAGGCCATCTTCTGCTTTTGCTACATAAAGTTAGTGAAAATGTAGTATCAAACTTAGGTATCTACTGCCTCCTAGGACCCAAACTACCAATTCAACATTGCATTGTATCATATACCCCCTTGAGTTTGCTCAGGTTTCTTTGTGCTGTATGACATGTTTTTTCCAGATATCTTTCTTATAATAAGTAACAGTTATGCCTAGATTCTGACCAGATTTATGTTCTAGAAATCAGAGAAGCACAGGATTTTCCAGTGAAAATTACCTTTGGTTCATACTATTAACGTTACATCTTACCATCCCAAAATTTATATTTCAGTCTCAAAATGTATCTGCTGATATCTGAAACTAATTAGAGATAATTTGTATTGACTAGTTTTTTAGTTAATACAATTTGATTTGCACTTTTACAATGGTGGGACAAATGTCAATAGCTGCCTATCCTTTGAATTTGTTTTTTCTCTCAACCTAAAAATTAGGGGTAGATGTTGAATAGTTAAAAGGGCCAGAAAAGTCTTTTGTCCTATCATTTAGACTTGTGTTTGACTAATAGATCAGATTTTTTTTTTTTTTTTAATAAAAAAATAGTACATGTGAGATATTGTGAGTCGTTTGTTTAAGTGATAAACTCTTTCCAATGAGTTTAATCAATATATATCAACAAAAGAAATACCCTTGTTTCAACAGAATGCTTGGAGGAGATTCTGCAACTGCAGAAAAGTTATTTTTAGCAAGCAGAAATTTGCCAGTTTTTCAAGGGAAACCTGCTTTTGTCTTCTGTCCCTTCCCCTCCCACCCAAAAAAAAGAAAGAAAAAAAAGGCGAAATAAATACATGGAAAATAATACTCTTTTTTTGGCTTTCTCATACAGCTAAAGTCTATTAAAATATTAAAAGGCAATACACAGTGTTAAGGCTAAATTTCTGGGATAACTAAAATATTTTTCATGTATACAAAGTACAATACTTGTATTTTACTTGTATATACTTGTAGAGTAATAGAAGAGTAATTCCAAATAATGAAAGATAATCATTCCTTAAAATTAATTTTTAATATATGTTATCCATGTCTGGTGGCAGCAGGAAAACTATAAAATAGGATAAATTACCTTTCTGACCGATTCGCCCACATGTGAAAGATAAATCTGGCTTCCCCCTTGTCCCATTCCACCTTGTTCTTTTAAAATGATAGCTTTTGTTTAGACTCAAATCAAAATCTAGTCTTTGCTTTTCAATATATATAGTAAATAGTATGTGTTTCTAAGTAATGAATCAATAAATATTTCAGTAAAGGACTCAAGTTTGATCCATATATTGAAGAAAGTAGCTTTTTAATTGTGAATTATATATATTTTCTAAAACTTTTTTTTTGTAAGGTACAAATCTAGTAATTCCTCTGATTGTAAATGTGTGTCTCTAAATAGAAAATATGCCTTTTTTTTGTATTTTTGTTAGGTATCTGGCCACTAGAGTGCACTCCACAACTTGCATGGTATATATAATACAATCCATAAAGGTCAATACAGTGTTTGAATAACAGAAGTGCATTTATCTTCTTTTTTTCTTATATATTTTTGTTTATTTTTATTACCAAGAAAACGAGAAATAAAAATTTGTCTCTTCCCACTGCCAACATACTGTCTAATGCTGTCACACTCAAACTTTTTAACTGCTGTCACTTTTCAGCATTTCCTATAAATCATCAATACTCAGGGTCTTTCCTATGTTTAAAAAATGTATAGTGCTACTGCCTTGCAAATAGTAGAGTCAAATATTGATTTTAAATCTCTTCACAGTAGCTCTATATACTTGTATTTCTAAACAAGGAAAAAATCAAAAATCTGTTTGTTCGGGTTTTTAATTGATTATCTTCAAAACAGGTTTATTTCTTATTTTTATTCCTTCCTCCTCTTTTTCCCACCTAGACAGTTCAGTACATGATTTCAGGTTGCATTTAAAATCCATCTAAAATGAATGGGAATATTATGAAGTAGGGACTTGCATAACAGCCACACTTATACTTTCTGCGAAGACAGACACATCACTTCTAAGTCTACACAGGTGACAAATAATCTGTTAAATTAAGATCTTTGTATAAATTCTGAATAGCACTGAATGGTCACAACCTCAGTATTGGTCTTCTAGACCAGAAAAAGTTAAGGGCTTAGCTGATTTCCATCTTTTTTTTTTTTTTTGCAATTTTTTCAAAATAGACAGAGGACATGGGCATCAGACAAAACAGAATGTATTTCAGTATAGTTTGGGCTGCTGGACTCTGAAAAGTCCAGGTACAGGTATAAAGAATTCAGTAAGTTCAGCCCAGATCAAGGGCTGATCTGGAGAAAGGAGGAGTGTATATGTGTGATACAGTACTTTCATTGCCTTTGGAGGTTTTCAGTTCAGAGTTTTTCCTGAGCTACCTCAGCTACCCTTAGATTGATGTATACTTTTAGCATCCATAATCTCCCTTGGCTTTGAGTTTCAAGTGTTGCAATCAATCCGTACCAATCTCTCCATGCTTTTCATGATTTTAGAGATTTCTGTAAGGCCCCTTCTGAATTCTCTCTCTTCCAAGATGACGAGCATGGTGAGGTAGTCATCCCTATTTATGTTTACGACTTGGAACTTCAAATTTCTCCAAAACTGAAAAGAAAGAGAAATTGATTGATCAAGTGTGGAAAGATAGAAAGGAATTGGATTTTAACACTGCTTCTTCTCTCACTGCTTTTCTTGATGAGCTTTGAAGTGTGGTTATCACAAGCTTCCAACATTCAGTTCCACTGGTTGGCCTGTTCTGTTTCTTATCCATCATCCTAAGTAAAAATGAAAATGAGGTAATTGAATTATATTTTAGATTAGAAATTCTACTTTCTTAAAAAATCCCATGAAACATTAAAAGATTAGTTTTCTATTGATGACATTTAGAAATGTTAGATGACAAGTAACAAGAGTGTCTAAATCCCATTGAACTTTAAAAGTGATTCATAGCACAATAACCCCTTATATCAAAAATCAAACTATGACATGCTTCCTTGATACCAGTGCCTGACCATACCAGCCACAAGAAATGAATTCTTAGAAGTGGCATCAGGAAGATCTCATCGTTTGTTCCATTCTGAAGAACCAGGCAGCTGTGTTACTCATAACCTGAAGTTGGTGTTAGGAAGTGTTGCAGCAAACATGGAATTATGAAGTTATATAAATATTTAAATAAAATAGGAGAACTTCCTCTTTTTGGAGCAGCAGCAGCAGAACTGAACTTGTTTAGTACAAGAATAGCATCTCCTTTGATGAAGAAAGGATGGTACCTCTGGCACATGGTTCTCTCAGCTCTTACTTTTCCCTACCCAGTGAATGCTTGAATATTAATGGAGTTGAAAATTGAGTTTATCTGCGCAAAATACAGAAAACTGTAAGAATTAATATGAATGTTTCCTAACATGAAAATGAGGATTCTTGAGGTCATCGGTGTCTAGTGCGAGGATGGAAGGAAGAAGTAAGCCAGAGTGTCACAGACTTTACAGATAAAGAACCCTCTCATTCCTATCTTACTATTAAAAGGAGAATGATGAGAATTAAGTAAGTAGTAAGTAGCTAAGACAGTTGTTTCATTGCTTGGTTGTCTATTCATTGTGGAATAAATGTAGTTTCATTTTTGCTTTTTGTATCTTCTATGTCTTCCATGTCTTAATCACTTTGACTATATCTTCTAAATGGCTAGGAAATTGTCTCTATTGGGGAGAGAGACTAGTTTCTATAGTCATAGAATCATAGAATGCTTAAGTTGGAAGTAACTATATTGTATTCGGATTAAATAGATGAGGATTCACCAAAAGATCTATTGTATTTCACCTAGCAAATGGTCTTTAGGAAATATAATTAAATATATTGTACAGCCTTTTATCAAACGATAATATCTTGTCTTCTTACTTCTATAGCTAGTGATTATGATAAATCCTGTTTTACTGTCAACTGTGAATAGTTTGTGTCTTCTGACAGTAATGGTAATTTTTTAATTTGCATGAATAGCTAATGTCATGGCTACAGCAATATATTTCAGCTCAGGGAAACACGACAATATATTCATTCTGTGCTAACATCAACCAGATTATAAGGAGTAGCGATGATTCATGTTGTGAGCCATTTAGCATCATTAGTTAGATACTCTTTCTAATCCAGGCCCTAAACACTCTGAAATGCACTCATTACCACTCCAGAAATGAGAAGGACTTCACTGAAATGGAGGAAGATTAGCCAGATGCAGGTTTATTTTCTAAACCCCTATGTGTATTAATAGAAATTAGATCAGCTGGTATAATAAAAGCCTTTAGAAAGTTGTTAGGATGTGTTCTAGCTCAGAAGGATTCCTGCCTTTCATGACTGTTAAGGCTTGGTAAACAGGAGTACCCTTATGAGTACTTAGATAATTAAACCCATTTTTCAGAGGAGGGTATTATCAAGTATTGCTGAAAGCAGAATAACCCAGTCTGTCCTAACGCTGCCTCTAATTATCACCTCAAACCTTATCATACAAGTTTATCACTACCCAGCTTCGAACTCATTTTTTTGCCAAATGGCCTAATGAAAGCAGTCAGTGTAAATTCTAGATGTGTGTGGCTTGTCAGTGTCCTGAGCCTGTAGTCCAGGCTGAGAACCTCTGCTGAGTGTTGACACTGCTGAGAGAACATAAGTTTCTGAATTTCCCTGCAGTCATTAAAAACTGTATTGGTTGTGCTACTACATAATCAATTGCATAACACTGTGCTTAAAATAATTTCAGTTGGGAGATTTCAGATATGCAATGTCCCTTGTGCCACGTTACCTATTCTCTTGTTTTGAAAAATCCCTCAAAGTTCTGTTTTGTTCTGCATGACATTAGGAGTATTGATGTTGGAGGCTACGCAGCTTTGTTCCCCCTCTCTACAAACACAAATTTCAGAAAGCATTTCATCCTAATGAAAACAGTCAAATCAATTAAAATAAGTTAGCTAAAAGCTAGTTCAGGGGGAAAGGTAGAGGAAACACCCACTGTGATCATCAGCTAGTCAAGAGTTTCTTCCTTTTTTTCTTTCATGAGAGAATTGATGTATTCTTAGTTCAGCTTGTCTTATCCAGACTAGCCTGTGGCAATCTAATGAATCTCAAAGGCAAAGAAAACAAGCATGCAGCAGTAGACATGGTACAAGATGCAGGATGTACTTTTTAATTTGGATTTTACTTTGAAAATAGTTCTAAAATATATTTCTGCTGTTCTATGCTTTTTTTTTCTATTAGCGGCTCCTAGAGAGCACAGGCTAAATCACAGGATGTTATTTGTCAGTAGCTGCAAGCTTTCAAATTCCTTTTGAATTCTGAAAATCAACTATGTCTTTTTTTTTTTTTTCTCTCTCATACGTCATTACAGTTCTGTAGTTTAGCATGTAGAACTAACATTTCTGTTGGTAACAATTATCCTGTTCACTTGTCAGTATCTAGCTGATTTGCAAATCTCACTGGGAGCGAAAAGTAGCACATAGCTATTTGTATCAGTTGTCTGAAAATGTCAGTTGAACAAATGAAATAAGGAACAGTTCAGCTAAACAGTGGATTAGCATTAGCATGATGTGTTAAGTGAAGAGGAGCCACCTTCAGGATAACATATTCCTTTCCTAAAAGTCTTTAAGATCTTCCTTAGCAGGAAGGTTAAGAAGGGAGGAAAGATAGTTACATGAGATTCCCCCGATTTCTACCTCTGCTTCTCAAACTCTTGCCCAACTCCAGATACGATCTTTGCTTCTGATGGAAGTAGTAGTAGTACATCAGAAGTAGCACAACGGTTATCTCAGTATTGTTTCTATACTCATAGACTATATTGGCTCAAGGCGTAGTTCCCCTCAAAACTCAGAGCAGGTCTTTAAACCATTGAGAGTCATGCCCTGGAAATTGTACAGGTGAAGCCATGTTTGGGAGAGATTAATCTTTTTAAATTGCATAGATTTCTTACAGAGAGACTCAGCAATATGATATCGCACAAATGATGTATTATTTTTCCCTGGGTCATGTCTCTTCCCCATCAACTCCTACTTCTTTTGTTTAATTATCTGAAGGTACATACAAGAGGGGCATTTACATTAGCCTTGTAGTTCATAGCAACAACATGTTTCTAAGGCATCTCTTCTGATCATCCCCAATTACTACACTTAAGTTTATATTGCACTGCAGTTCTGCAGTGCATAAACTAAATCATTTTGGGGTGAAACTAAGCTGAAAGGTATTTGCCAGGATCTCATCTAATGCCACTAATGGGTGCTCAACTCATGGAGCTGGCTAGAACTATTCTTAGGCAAAAACTTAAGTGAAACACACACTATATGGATGCAGTACCAGCTAATCTCCTCTATAGGTCTGATCTATTTGTGCCTCATTACATGCTAATAAGGACACATTATAGCACTCAAAATTTTGCAACTCTGTGTGGCAAAAGAGACCACAGCATGTTTATTCCAACAGGAGTTTGTACAGCTTGGGAAATGCATTATGTCAACAGACATATAATGTGGAGAGCTTTTTACAATCAACCTGTTTTTGGAATAGATCCAGGTTATATTTTAAATTAAATGCTATTGCCTTTTTAAATTTTAGACTGCTATTTCTTACTTAAAAAGAATTAGAAGTGTATTTTATAATTATGTAAAATGTCAGATGAAGAATAACACCTTGCAACAGTACTGCATTTTTTTTTAATAAATCCTAAGGTAAACTGTAATCAGAATGTTGTTATATGTGGCTGGCACTTGGATCATGTTCTTGCTATCTAAAAAAACTGAAATTATGAGCCATACCCTAAGATCGAGTTTAGAGTATGCTTTCATAACAATCAGCAGGATAAAAAAAAATGTTCTGTAAAAGATCCATGGCAACATGTCTTTGTCTTGTGGAAGAAAAAGAAATTTGGGAATGCTGTAATTATTAATCACTTTAAATAAAGGTAGTTTAGCAAATCAAACCAGAGAATTTTTGCAGAGCCCATAAAATAAATAGCTCCTGGGAGGAGGATAAACTGTTAGAATTATTGGAAGGTGAATGATAATATTTGATAAATATGTAGTAGCTACTGACCCCCTACTCTCTTCCTTTCACACACATTAATCAGTTGTATGATTTAACAGCAGGGAGCTAATGTGAATCACAAATGACAGTTGAGTCGTCTGCTAACTACTGTTGAGCTGTAATGCAAGGTTAGACTTAAACCAAGTAATTAGAAAGGTGTTTCATCTTTGCTAGTGAATGGGCATATTTAAGAAAAATAACTGTTAAATGGGGAAAGAGAATAACCTTGGATAATTAAATGACAATGTCACTTAATCCATAGCCGCTATTACTTACCCTCTGGTTTACATATAATGACTGGGTTTTTTTGCTCAACTATTAAACAGTGAGAGTCCACAGAGAAAGATATTTTCTTTTAATTTCCTTGCTGATGCTATCTGGAATGAAGATGACAGTCTTAGTGAATTAGGTATTAAAGCAAGATAATTGAAAGGAAAACTTTTGATCTGTTTCAGAGATATACATATGTAATGAGAGTGTTTCTAATCAGTGGAACTTGTGCTAGGCTTTTTGCTCAAGAGAAAACATGGTTCTGCTTTATTTTTTTTTTTGTTTTTATTTTTTTTTACCTCACAGAGAGCAATGAGATGAAATGAGAAGAGATTGTCTCTAAAAAATGGTTATCTCAAGTAGAGATTTTCAGACCACAGTCTGAGCACTCTTAAAAGCGATAACCTGAGAATTTTCTTGCAGCAGCACAACCTCTAAACTTACCCTGCCATTTCCTATGGCTTGCCAGAAAATTTAGTAGTACTGCTACTTTTTTTTCCCTTCTATGATTTTTCAGAGTAGTGTGAATTCACTCCCTTCCTTGTGAAAAACAAGAAACCACATTTATAGTTCTGTTCCTATTAAGATTTTTCATCTATTCAATGGGAAGCAGTATAAAGATAACTGGATAAAAATAATCTAAGGGTTATGCAGTTGGTTTCTCACATGCTTCTATTGCACAGATTCCAACTAAAGTTATTTACAAAGAAAAATGTGGAATATGAATTAGAACTCTTCAGTTTACATGAAAAGCTATAGTGAGTGTGTGCTAAATATTCATTTCTTTAGCATTTAAAAAGGATACTTTACAAAGAATTTCAACAGGTCAAAGGAAGTATCTGAGAAAGTGGGAGGCTTTCAAAAGATGAATTACAATTTATTTATGAGTACTCCTTATTCCTAAATGTTAGTTCAATAATATTTCCAGTTGTTATGAGTTTGTACATTTGCAGGTGTGTCTGGTCATAAATGCAGAGAAAGTACTCATATATTTTATCTTTTACAAATTGATAATGAATTAGTATCTTTAACCATTGGCAGCACTGTAAAAAATTTTAACAATTTACAATGAAAATATGCTGTTTTGTTTACTGTATCTTATGTTGGTTTTTATTGAGGATTTCCCAAAGAGGAATGGTAATACAGAGATTGAATTCTGGTTGAAAAATCCCAGCTGACTATTTAGAAATATGGACTTTAAGTTGGAATTTAATTTTGACAGCAAAATATTGCAATAGGTGTATGTGGATAGTATGTAGAGGTCAGCAAATCAGTGGAGTCTAAAGTTGATAAATACAGTGTCTGGCACAGGCTGCCCAGAGAGGCTGTGGAGTCTTCTTCTCTGGAGATCTTCCAAACCCGCCTGGATGCCACCCTGTGCCACGTGCTCTGGGTGTCCCTGCTGGAGCAGGGGGGTTGGACTAGATGATCTCTAGAGGTGCCTTCCAATCTCAGCCACTCAGTGATTCTAAAAGGCTGAGAGTTATTTCTTCCATAGAGCTCGACACTTTTATAGTTGTCTGTACACGGAGAGAAGTCTAAATGTATATGTCTAGTTCACCAAAGCAAGAGACCTTCTAGCTTCAGCTCTTTCCAACTTACAAACCTCAAATATTTTTGGCAAACTGTGAACAAGTCAATGCAAGAGTCACTCTGTGGTCCGTACATAGCAGATGATGACTATAAGATGAATAAAATAATCAAGAAGTACAAGTTTACTAAACTTGTAAACTTGTAAATTTTAAAGTTGCAATGTCAGGAGGAGAACTTTTACTCTGTAGAAAAAATAGGGGCAAGGAATGGTTTGTGTCCAGATAGATGGATACAATGAAAAAGTGTATTTCAGGGGACGGTCCTACTAGGCCTTGCTAATCTGAGGTATTCAAAACTAAGCACTCAGGAATACAGGGAGATTAACAATTATAAGGATGTGCCCTTTATATTCTATGTAAATCCATACTTCTGTGAGAAAAAAATTCTCTTTTCCATATCCATCCCATTTAACCTCATAAGGAAAGAAGTGCATTCTGTGTGACAGCTGAACTAGTTGGACTGCATAGAGAGACCCAGAGGATTGCAAGAGTGTGTCTGTGTTCAGACTGTATTGATTTTATCTCTTTTCGAAGCGCTAGTAAGTGATATCAATCATTAATATATATTTTGGTTTTGATATTATTAATAAACGTTAATTGTGATAAAAATAAATTTGCATTATATTTCAAGAAAAATATTCTGATAATAAGGAAATGTATGAGACAGATTTCTAATCTAATGTCTGAGAACCTCTAAGATATCACATATGGAACACAGTAATGCAGCATTTGCCTCTGTAAGTAAAATACTGAACTGTGAGCAGCCTGTAAAGATTTAGTTTTGCTGGGTAAAAACTGATTATTAGGATTTTTTTTGCTCTCTTTGTTTTTTTTTTTTTTTAAGATTATCTGACTGTCAGTCAATTTAAAATTGATAACTCCTATAGATAATTCTTTTAGAAACCATTCTTCTACACCTTCACATTTTTAGATATTTCCAATTTCAGAAATTGGAACAGTTCAAAATTTCAGAAATTGGAACAGTTCAAAAAGTCTGATCCCATTATATACAGTTACTTTGTGACTTCGGAGATTGCAGAGATATACCCTAAAAATGGATTTGGGAAAATAATTCTAGACTATTGGAGAGGACTTCTTAATCTGTGTCATTTTACCTTTCAGTATGGACAAACATTATCTCTTTCTATTCTTGGAGAATTCTGGATAAAAAAAATTATTCTCAGGAGAAAATTTCAATTTTCTTCTAGAATAATCTCTAGGGGTACCCTCCATCTCTACCACTTATAGATTACTGTATCAGTCTGTTAAAATGCACAGAAACATGCTTGGTTACTGATTTAAAATTCTCTTGTTAGACCTATGCATTAAGAGAATTACTGTAGACACAAGATTTAAGAGACCTAAAATTATTAATATTTTACCTCAGCTGATTGAGGACCTTGGTGTGGGGTCGAGTACTATCTTATTAGTATGGTCATAAAGATTCAGTAAAATTCAGGGTTTTCAGAGTTGAAAATAATTTAAAAATGAAGCAGTACTTTCAGTTAGTTCATACCACCTTAAACTGGGAGTAGTAGCACAAAGAATATTTGCTTCCACACATATAACAGGAGTTATTAAAGGAGGTTAGAGTGTTGTAATAATTATTATTAATATTCTACCATAGCATCATCAAGTTCTGATAGGTGGTTGTAAGTTTATTTTTGTTAAGATTTTTTTTAAGTTAACTTTTCTTTGAAGTGATGGAATATGGAAAGTGTTCAGTTCTTTTTGCTAAACAGTTCTGAGACAACTGATTTCTCAGCATCTCACTGAGTAGACTCTGTCATATATGTAGTTATCCAATGAGATTTTCAATCAGATGCAGAATTTTTAATCCAGGACAGCATGTTCCTGTTGCATATACCTGTTTCAATATCCAATCAGCTAACTAAACCAAGTGCTACCAGAATTAGTTTCTGAAAGTAGTTCTGTTATGTTTCAGTCATGGACTGTATAATGAATATGTAGAAATGACCAGTGCTCACCAAAACTTATAAAGTCTGCTCTGAGCTGTTGGAATTATGAATCTACAGGATGGGTGCAACTTCATAAATCACTTGCAAACAAATTGGTGAGGCCAGAAAATAATTGCAGCTTTGTACTTGCTGTAGCATTATAGCATTGTATAGTAGGTGCACTCAACTCAGGAACTGAACTTTGTAGTTTTTTTTTTATATATATATATATATTTTTTTTCTTTCTATATATATATATATAAAATTAATGAGCAATTGTGCATTTTTTGGTAAATAAGAGATTGATAAGGATTTGGTTAAATATGCACCTGATTGCCATTCATAAAGATCTCTTTAGCTAAGGTTTAGTCTCGATCTGAGAGAGATAATTACAAAAGGATGTTTTTTTGTTAATTATCTGCCTGATTATCTGCCTGATATATTAGAAGCTATTAGGAATCTGAAAGCATCCTAAAATTTAAATCTCCTTCACCTCCCAGTGGAAAGGCTAGTTATAAATGATGATTGTCACTGTTATGAGGCTTGTTTTGGACAAAGATCTCTGTGCATATATCTTGCCTTTCCTTGAGGCATTATTGATTCTGAAAGTGAAGTAGTTGCTAATAGATCTCTTGAGACTGTAATATAGCTAAAATGTAGTGTTTCCAGCTTACAAATGCTGTGCTTTTAGTGGTTCTGTAGAGTGATACTGGCCTGAAGTAGAGGTAGTATTTTGTTCTGGTCGTATGAATACCACCTGAAGTAGGTAGGAAATTCTAAAAGAAAAAAAGACATTTTTTTTTTGTGAGAAATGCAGCCTCTGGATTTATTAAAGTTTTTCAAAATAGTCCCATAGAACAAGTGATTGTAAATGCAGCTATTGATCTGATTCAAGCTATGGTTTCCATCATTCCTTCTAATATACATCTTATATATTACTTGTATCTGCACAAGGTGACCTGTGACAGTGATGAATAGGAGATGTATGGAAGTCTATCAGCCACTGAGTAAAGCTTTCCAAAAATACTGTTGACAAAGTAGATGTATATGACAGTTCTATAAGATTATCTGAAACTGAATTATCTGAATTAATTCCTTTCCTGCATTAGCACACTGGCAGATTTTGTCTTCTACTTCAGATATGGAAATGGAAAAGGTTACCTTGCTGTCTCCTAACCTGTTTCAACCAGGTGATATTTTATGGTGGCGTAGTCTAACCAAGCTGGTCACTGACAGTGCCAGGCTTTCATACAGAGTTAGGTGACAAATGCCCATAATTATAATTTCTTCTGGCACTGCTGAATCTGAAAAAGAAATCAAGACTGTGGCCTCAGGAAGATGAATAATTATTGAGTTTCAATCTACATGGACACAAAAGTGCCCTTTATTTTAAATGAAGAAGAATATTCAGTAGGATAGGAGCATAATTATTACTTTCTCAGTTATGGCGATTTGAGAGATTAATTTGATCGTGAAAGAGCCTTTTTGCCATGTTCCTTGACAGGTGTGATTTTTTTTTTTATAATTATGTTAATGCAGCATTTCTCTTGTAATTCATCTCAAGTCTTTTCTATAATTTCTTTTATCCATCCATACCAAAATGGAAAACTTAAACAGCTGGGTGAAAGTTGCAATATATGAAAGTCTGGGTAGGTACTTATAGGTGGTCCATTGACATGTGCTGTATATGCTTAAAAAAAAAAAAAAAAAAAAAAAAAAAAAAAGCAATATCACTTAGGTTTGGGTTTCTCAATATGAACGATTTCTTCCTGGGCTGAAGATATGATGGATAGCTTGACAAACATAGGATATATGCTCTTGCAGTGTCCTCTTTTACTCCAATAGAATATAAAATTACATATTACTGTACATGCTGTATACATGCTGTGCAGTATATTAAAAGGAGGATGTAGAAAATGAAGTGGTGAGAAAATATTTGGTATGAAATATGTCAGGAAGATTTTTCAGCTAACAGCTAATTTCACAAAAGACTGATGCTGGTAAGCATCTTGTGAAGCAAAATGTTGATAATAGAGCATTACACCAATACCTGGACTCAGGCTATCAGTGTACATAAAAGTATAACCACTCGTTTCTCTCTTTTTTTTTTTTTTTTTTCCAAGTTTCGCAGAGAATGTTATTCCATATTTGCTTTTCATTTTATTTTATTTTACATTAATTTAGATTATGTTACTTGACCTGCAATGCACAAGAATTGGAATACAGGTTATCAAGGAATAATAAAAAAAAAGACATACTGCACCACAGCAGGTCTATCCTGGTCTCCAGCTGTCCTGATACATGGAGCAGTTTGGTGAAGATTAAGACTAATCTTCTTTTTTCAACTTTTATACTTTTCTGCTCTCAAGATATTTATAACACCTGAAACATATATTGAAATATGGTACTAAAGGTATCACTGGAAATGTGTTTGGGACTTACCTATGATATTGCTCTTTTGACTCTCCTGTGAAAAAGTGATAATATAAAATAAATAATACTTTTGGAAATTAGATGGACATTTTGTGATTTATCCTAGTATTATGCCTCCATAACAAGGATTTCAAAGATTCTATTAAGGCCTAGAACTGTATCATAGATAGATCTAGGTATACATATAGCTATTCTCTCGACCATCCTTGCAATGTCAATGGTTTGAAGCATTTTTAGTAATTCCAGGGAAACTTCCTGGAATATTCCAGGGAAATACATAATTCTGGACTAACTACTGGCAAATGAATGCTGCTTTACCTGAAACTAATGTATACAGGACAGGATGTGGGCATTTTACAGTGCTTTATTATGAAACTGTTAGTAATAAAATGGGAAGTAGACTTAGAAATTTGCTTACATCAGTAAAAACTATTAACCTGAATTTTAGAATATTTTATTGCAATTTTAGATCCCCTCCTACAATGTGTTTGAATTTTTTAAATTATGGTGTAATCTTGCTATTGATGAAACATTAAATGCCTTTAAGTATGTTCTAGTAGTCATTTTCTATAAATGTGAATGTATAGGAATCTATCGCAAGTGTTTGAAGCTTATTTTGGAAGAAACTGATTGAATGAGTGAAAGAAAATGGGAAAACACATAGCAATATATATATTTTGCATATTTTATATGTATAAGAACATATATGAACAGAATATAAGTATTTTAAGCATCAGGCGTGCATCCTTAGTGGTTATGGTGAACTGCATTAATATATCCTCTTATCTGATTGGAAGTGTTTAGTTTCAGAAAATATGTTGGTATTTGCATATATAAAAATGATTGGATTTACCCTATTTTGTACTATGCAGTGAAGAAAGAGGTCACTGAACACTGCGGAAATACAGCAGTGTTTCAAGAGCAGCTGAAGAAGGTAGCAGCTGTGTGGAGCAAGGGCCTTGGCTCAACTGCTCCCCTTCTTAAAGGTGCTCCACATATGCAGTGTGTATGTTTATCTAGTCAGGCTATAGCTCGGCTCCTTGTTACTACGTTAATTGGAAGTCAACGTGCTTCTTTAATAGTGTCTAGGAAGTACCATATGTTTTCCAGATACTAAAGAAAAAATGGCTCTCACCTAAAGCTTTGATAGTCTTTGAACAGAAACATGAGACCACTATTAGAGGAAATAGGTGACCAGAGAAGGGATGTTTGTTGTGGTACTGGGTTTTTTTGTTTTGTTTTGTTTTTAATACAAAGTATTATGGTATAATTAAAAATTAAGAGAAAAAAAATCTTGCAAAAAAAAAGGCCTGTAATTTTCTACCTGCTTGCAGAATGGCTGTTTTCAATCAGCTCTTCTTGGCTGGTGAGGGATGGCTTGTAGGACTTAAAGCAGATCAGCCCACAAGACAGTGATTGGCAGGTCTCAGCCAGAGCTTGGCAGGCTAAGTTACTTGTTAAGAGTGCAGACTGCCCAGGAAGACTTGTTTTTCTTCCTTTTCTTCCTTAGAAATAAAGAGTTTACAATTGCAAAATTGGCTTGTTGTCTCTTGCTTCAACTACTCCATTTTGGGTTAGTTCATGGAACAAAGTTGAAGACAGTGTTTGTATAAATGCAAATCATATGTGAGCAGCTTGTGCTTATTTAGCAGAAATCTTTTTACATGTAGTGGCTCATAATTTATTTTGTGTTTCTAGGATACTACTGGAATTGATATTCCCATCATTAATCCTACAGAGAAATTTCTTCACCTGAATGTAGTGCTAGAGAATCATTCACTTCATGGAAAAAAAGCACTAACTCTTAGACCAAAGCAAACAATTCAGTATCGGATAAGGTTTTCCCCAGTTGCTGTTGGCACTTCAGATGCAAGGTAAGTTACAATGTCATGATACTTGTGTTTGTAACTCTTGTATTTATAAAAAAAAATATTGAATTCTTGGCCACTTGGTCTAGATATCTAGATATCACCTTAGGGGAAAAAAAAGTAAAAAAAGGCAATTAAAAATATTTCTAACTTTAAGTACATTGTGCCCCAAAATGCAGCCTTCCTCTGAGAAGGAAAAATAATCTCTTACTAATAAGTATTAGAATAACTCTTAATTGTACTAGTTCATTAGAATTCAATGAGCAATGCTATAGTTATTTATTTAGAAATTCCCTCTCAAAACTTTAAATAAATTGTTCATTTTATAATAAGTTTGATAAAGGGAATAATGTGATTTCATTTGTTCTGCAGAGAAGGAACTAAACTCTAACAGCACCACCACTAAAGACAGGTTACTCTTTAACAATCTTCACAGAAATCCATTTAGTTTTGGAATCTTTCATTATTTAGAAATGATCTACTTAATGAATATGGAGAGGTTTTAAATTAAAAAATATTTCATTGGAAATCCAAAAGAGACTGTGCAGGATGATAATTAGAAATGAAAAGACTAATGACCTCTTGCTTTTACTTTCTAAGTTGCTACTGCTGATCATGGTCCCTAACTGAACCAGTTAGATCAAGCTGAAATGCTTACTGAAACAAAAGGGTTCCTTATTTGCTAATGATATAAATAATTTGGCAGCTTTTTTTTTCAAGGTGGAGGATGAGTAGAGGATAAGGAAAGAGAAACAGATGACATGTTCTGAAACACAGTATTTACAACTTCCAAATCCATGTATTTCAAAGTTTTTGTTCAGTTTGTTTGTATTTTTCCCAAGACTGGAGTAATGGCAGCTATTCTCACACAGTACAGCTAGCAGATAATGCAGTTTTATAAGAAGTAACACTTTAGTAAATATTTTTTTATGAGGAATGATGTAGAAGTAATGTGTTCTGAAGCTCAGGAGATCATACTTCATTTTTTCCTATTAGAAAATATTTCTGATAATTTTTCAAGTGCGTAAGGTCCCCTTCAAGAAAAATATGGTCCAGAACTCAGCTGATTGGCAGGCTAGGTTTGAATCACATAATGGGAGTCCAACCTCCCTGCTTCAGCAGGGACACCCAGAGCACGTGGCACAGGGTGGCATCCAGGCGGGTTTGGAAGATCTCCAGAGAAGGAGACTCCACAGCCTCTCTGAGCAGCCTGTGCCAGGGCTCTGTCACCCTCACAGGAAAGAACTTCTTCCTCATATGGAGGTGGAACTTCCTTTTTGGGAGTGATATATGCAAAGGCATAAAAGGCATTGTACATTTTCAGTGCATTTTGATACACTGTAGGAGAAAGCTATCTACCTCCCAAGGACCGCAGTTACAACTGGACTGAGGTGCATTCAGCTACAACAAGCCATTATCCTTTTTCTGTAGCTGTGCTATGGGAGCAGCTGGGGTGGAGGGTGCTGCAAAAGGTCTGGAACCATAAAGTCACAAAGCAGACAGTTACCTCTCATTTAGAGATTTAGGTCTTCAGTGGGGCATGGATTTGCCCAGTATATTTCATGTATTTTAAAAAACTTCAGCTATTTGATATTCACAGACAAGAACTAGAAAAAGAAATCTGTAAGAGAACAGAAAGTGTTAGATCGTCACAGGAGTTTACTGTGGCACATATCTCACCTAGAAACAAACAATTTCCAGTCATGGCAAGATTTAATTTTATATGAAAATAGTATATTGAATATTTCTTTGAAACATATCTATTTGCCATGCCCATATAACCACGTATATCGATTTTTCAGTTTTCACCACTATATATGAAAAGGTTTTCCTTTTTAAAATCAGTGAATGGTATTTCTATTACTTTGTGTTTTGAGCCCAAACTAACTAGAAAAGAAATATTGTCATGTTAAAATGAAAGTAAAGTTTACTCCATAAGCTGACAATGGAAGTGCCGTTCAATTTTTGTTAAAAAAATAGTTTCTATGCTGAAAAGTATAGGAAGATGAAGAGATTTTCTTGCTTCAATAACTGTAAATATTATTAGCTTTGGTAGCGGAATACTGGTACCAACAAGAACAGGTATGGGAAAACTGGTAGCTAACTAGAGAATTCACTGGAGCTTAATACATATTTCTTCTGAATTCTCATCTCTGCATTTTTAACTCTGTGCGAAAGCTGTGTCGTATTTATGTACCTGTCTTTAGTGTCATATTCCTGTCAGAGATGGTTGGAGAGTTTTGGTACGCTCTGAAGCTGATTGTAGAGAAACCTTTGCCAACTACTTTACCTGAGATAGAATGTGAACTTGGAAAGTAAGTACATAGCACATCATCATGCTTAGCTTAATTATATATGAGGTATTATATGCTATATACTATGTATGTAGTATACTATGATGTAATCCTATAAGATTATGCTATAAAAGAGTATAAGTTTTATTCCTGATTTTGATGACAAAAAGAAAATGATGATGAAAAGAAAATTTTAGGATCAGATTTTCAAGAACCTAAAAAATTCAGTTGTGCTATTCCACCTATTATGTCTGTTTGTAATAGGTTCTGTGCATGCATTACTCTTCTGAATGCTAAATTTAACTCCCTTCTCAGTTTTACCTTTGAGTGAATCTTGTAATTAGTATATTATTAGAGAATATAACATAAAGTTAAATTTTTGTTAATAGAGGGGGTGAATGAAATAAGAAAATGGTTTTATGTCATATATTTTAATATCTTATTTCAGTGATTTTATGCATTTTTAATTATTTTGAATGAAAATTATGAGTTTTAGAAATTTCAGGTTTCAGTTAAGCTAATGTTAATATATGATGTTCATACCAAGCCTAACTAGCAATGAATTTGTTATTAGCTTTTAATAGGATAAAATCAGTAGGACTATTTCCTGTTAAAATATTTCCTTTAAAGTTCTGTGCTTCAAATTGGAATAAAATTCATATTTTTTTCTCTTAATATGCAGCTTGACATTGATAGGTATAAGAAATAGCTTTAAACTTTTTCATCCAGATCCAGACTGACTTTCCACTTCCTCTAGTATGCATTATATGTGAACCTCTGGTCTACCTCAGACCAGGAAGTCATACTTTTTTACTGCAAATAAAAATGTAGGTTGGAAAGAATTAAGTCCAGCACTTTTCTATCAAAAATAGTATCTCAAATAATTTCAGAATTTACTTTTTCAAAGGAGAAATATTTTCAATTAATTGTATGTTGTTGTACTTCTGCTTATGTACATTGCCATCTATATTTACCCTTTTCAGATAGCAGAAGAAGAATGGACTAGTACTTAAAGTATTTCAATTATTAATAGCAGCAACAACTGCAATAATATATGGAAAAAAATAGTGATAGTCCTTTCATATATTCATAGACAGATATATGTAATGTTCCTTTGGGAACCTAATGATCTGACTTTATTGCATTCATATCTACTACTTTGGCTGCATCAGATTAGATTTAGCGTTAAGTTCCTTAGTGTATGCCCTTAAGAAAGGAGCTCTTTGCCTTGATGTTCTCCTCCATGTTCATACATCCATCCTGATGTGTTAGGGCTGCAGAGAGGAGTCATCGAAGGTGCCAGTCAGTCAAATTATGTTCTCAGTGGCCTTGATTTTATTGATATGTAATATGATTTTTTTTTTTGTCACAATTGCCTCAAAAAGTGCCATCAATCTCTGTGAGATGACAGCAGCTCTTAATGGGTTCTGATCACCTGAAGAATGTACAGCACTCAAATAGGCTGCTTATGGAAATTTCAGACATAATTTTCCATTGAAAAATGGAGAGGCATGTGTGAAGAAGACCAAAGAACTAAAGGCTGGAGATAGTAGTGGAGGAAGGGATAGTAGTGGGAGGAAAGGATATTGCCAAATGAATCTCGAGTTTTTCTGTGAAAGTTTCCTACTATTTCTGCTTTTGAGATCTCATTAATAAAATTCTTTGAAATTGTTAATGAGAAAAAAAAATCTGCCACTCAGCTGTTGCAAATTTATATCTTAAAGTTGTGAAGAATCACATGGAAACCAGAGTATCACTGTGTATGTTAGGAACAACCCACCTGCACCCAAGAAGTTAGGGCATGAAGTCACAGTCATAAGACTTGACTGAAATCCTTCTGTTCTTAAAATTGATTTTTGTATTTTTTCCCCTACTGATTTGGGTATGATAAACTGACTCATTTATCCTAGAGAATAAATACATGAAGCAGTCTGGCAGTTGACCTGCCACAGTTTGGACTAGCGAGGTTATTCATTAGGTAGATAAATTACTGCAAAACCAATATATGTATCTCATTTTTCAAGCTTTTCTTGTTTAGTGTTTTCATTGATTCACCTTGAATTGTTTTTGCGTATCACTTGGTGTTATAACCAGACTGTGATTTATGGTCATATATCTTTGTCAGAGGCAAGCAATATTTCATTTTGATCTCATCAGAGGAATCTTATGGAGTCTTCTGACCTCTTTGGAAAATTGTGTTCCTTTTTGAAGGCACATTGTTTGTGTTTATTAACATTAATTAAAAGATAAAAAAACTGTAAGATACAGAGCCAGCTGATTTGTGGCATTACATTAACACAGTGAGCATACTGTGTGGTATGCTTTAGGACATCCCATAATACCCACTGAAATACAGAATTTATGCATACAAAATAATGATATGCATGAGCAATGCAACAGTTGTACAAAATGAAACTGATTTTCAGTTATTAATAATTAATGCTATTAAATACGTGCCTGTGCTAGTCAAAAACTGGTAAATGCAATAAAATATAATTCTTATTTTCAAAAATATTTATTTTTCAGAAAAGAAAATAAGTGATTACTAATAGACTGCAATGGAAGTAGCTTTGTAATTAATACTCATTTCATATACTTATATGCATTTTTTTCCAGATGGGTTCGTCTGTATATACCTCTATTTAATCCTACATCTGAAACTCTGGAACTAGAAATTGTTAACAGCAATCCTAGCAATTTTTCAGTTGAGACTGATCCAAAACAGCCTGTAAGTAGACCGGAGGAAAAAAAAAAAAATCTGTGTATGCCTTCACAAAGTGATAAAAGAGGGCTTTCTCTACAAAATGCATGGAAACAAATTTTGTATTAGTGAAAATAGTGTTAAGGGTTAAAGGTATACAGGGTATACAGAGAAGTATTTCAGAGATTTTATAGCTTAAGGATAAAAATAATTCAATTTGAAAAACAAAATATCAACAAGCAAGGTATTTTTTTTTTCCTGGAAAGCTTTGTGAAATGATTTTCAAAAAGAACTATGGTGTTCATTGTACTTATTAGGAGGAATTGGAAGGAGGTACTTTAAATAAACCATTTGTATGAGAAGCTTCAAGAGATTTTAAGAATCAACAAGGTAAATATTTAGGTAGGGTGATAAAATGCTAATGTTCGACAAGGCATATAAGAATACTTGACACACAGCATTTATAGCCAGCATGCAGGGCCTGGATTTTATCAATTTAGCCTCAAGGAAGCTTCAAACAAATACCTGGAAACATTTTATTCTCTAAACTCATGTTTACCTAGAGACCGTTTCCTACTAAGAAAATCTAAGTATTATGTACTTTTTTCTCCTGTCACAAAAGCCCTTCTTGTCTAACATTTTTGTCATTTCAATGGCCAAGATTTGTATAGAAGGAATCACATTTTCATTGAGATTTTTAATACCTCTAGGATCTCAGGGACAAAATGAATGTCAGAACATTCATTCTTGACCACTGATTACTATGTTTAACCCATGTTTATCGTGTATGCGAAGTTACTGTTTGCACTGGGGATAATGAAATATTTCAGAGGAAGGATGAGAGACTTGGTTTCTTTCACAGAGCCAGTTTCAGATTTCACTGTAATTTTACATAAAGAACTAGTTATTGAAAAGCTACATCTTCCACGGTATCCAAGATGCATCTTCCAAGGTGTCCATCTGCTGACAGAGGGGACAGGAATGTTGTAATAGGACCTTAAAACAGAGCTGAGAAGGCACAATGGGTGTTGAAAGGTGAAAATAGACGTAAGCTGTTAAGATAGGTTCATTTCTGGCTTTCAGAAACTGAACAGTAAAGTATACTAGTGCCAAATGAGGATCATACTTAGCATTATGTCGACCTAAGGTATAAATTATGCGATGTTTATGTCTTTTAGGCATATTAGCATATCCTCATACATTTCAGTAAAAATTGCAAGTGCTATTACTAATCATTTTTTCAATTCATATTTGAAAAGGGAAATGCAAAATATAGTAGATAAAAATATGTTGATCATCTGAGAGATTTATACCTATTATATTTAGGTCATTGACACAGAATAGAATTAGATTTTTTTATTGCAACTTTTGACTTTTGTATATGGCTTTTCCTTTCAGTTTTCCTAATTTGTTACTAGAGATTCATACATAAAAATAACTGCATTTCCTTGTTTAGAAAAAGATACATTCAAACCATCTTCAGCAATTTTGTTTCTTTCTTTCTAATAGAATATTCTGTCCTAAGTATCGTTTTGGCATTGAATTCTGAAATGTTCTCTGAATTACAATAGTTCTCTCTTCCAATTAAAGGATGGTTTTGGATGGCATTTGCCATAAACAACTGTCAGGTATTTATTTCATTTTATGGAAATACTACCTCTCTGTATGTATGAAAATACAGTCTTTTCAAATAGTTTTCTCTTTTTGTGGACTTATCTTTTGGAAAACTGATCTCTTTCCCACAGGCAGGGAGTCGGGTGTAAATGCTTGCTGTTTGCTCAGCCTATGTTGCCTCTTAGGTTGAATCCTTCCATACTGCACTAAATTAAACTTCCAAGAGATTACTGTTTTTTTTTTTTTTTTTCTCATGAACTGTGATAGCAGTTTTCATTCACATATAAATATATTATACACATACACATCGTTTGACTTCTGATTCCGATTCAACCTTTCTATGATATTCTGAAGAAATTTCCTGCTTTAATTATTCATGTTTCCTTCTCTAGCTAAAGGAAATGTGTTTTCTTGTCTACAGGAAGAATGTGAGGCTGAGCTAATTTGAGGGATTCTCGGATGAATGAACAGTTAAATGCACAATAACAAGTAAATGATTACAATAGTAAATCAAAGATGGGATTGCCCTGTTAAGGATGGGTAATTGAAGAGAATTAGTAGAGTCCTTTTAAAATAACGAATATTCTAAATGAGTATGTTTAAATATTTGATGTAATTCTACATATTTATTATTATGTCATCTCAGATGTGGATATTGAAAATATTTGGTTGTGAATCAGGCTATCATTAATTTATGTTATCAGTCACTTAACTGTCTTAGATGAATCAGATACAAGAGAGATGCAAGAGAAAAAATTATCCTTTCTAGAAAAGAATGGCCTACAATGTAACCAAAATTTTACTAATATTACAAAATTTATACAAAATAGAATACCATATTTATGACAGCCACTGTATGTATTTATTTTTCCAATTTCTGAAATATGACAAGGGATTATTTTTTACAATTTGATTAAATTTCAAATAGTAACATCATTAGTAATGGGCATTCCTGGAGTCCAGAAAAATAAATCTCAACTGTTCCCAAAATTTGGGCTGCTTTAAATGAAATTTGAAGGATTTTAGTCTCTTGTGAGCTTCAAGTAAATAAGAAGCATTTCCATGTAAGTTCTTCATAGACTGATGAAAGTGAGAAAATGAGATGCATCTTGTTAGCAACTTTGTAATTACAGCCTAAAACAGCTTACAATGAGATATAGCATCTTGATTTTCTTTCAAAAATTTGATGAGAGTTATCAAGGAAAATTAATTTAGGATTCTTTTTGATGTGATTTGGATTTTTATATCTTTAATTTTTCGTCAAATGAGCTACACCTATATTTTGTTTCCCTTTTTGTCAACATTACATTGTACATGTAAACTAATAAATCTTTTAAAATGTTGCTGAATTCTCTAAATGTTGGCATGGGAGTGAACTATTGTAGATTTGCTGCAAAATTTTTCAGTTGGTTTTGATGAGGTTGTTGAGAGCTACCATTTTCTGGAGGACAGGGTTTGGAACTTTGGACTTTTTTTTTTTCCTAATCTGAGCTGTCTAGTGGAGCAGGGTTCATGTCCAGCATTTAATAGATGACTATTCTCAATCATCAGTACTGCTGTGTTCCCCACCTTATTTCTTTCCCCCTTAATATATAAATATACACACTGACATTTTATAGGGTATGCATGTTATATTTATTCACCCATACTTATGATGTGACTTACATATGGGGAACATAACTAAGAAGAAACATATGCTCACTTTATCTTCAGCTTGTTACTTTCCCAGCTTGTAACCAGACTTTTCAGGAAGCTCTTGAAAATATTGTCTTTCATCCTAATCAGCTTTGAAACACAGTTTTTATTGAGGAAAAAGAACTTGATAAAAAAAAGGTTGTCAAAAGAGAGTTCAGTCTCAAAGTCACTACGTGCAAACTGTAATAGTTTGCTCATGGCTGAATGTGTTGTTTCATGTGGAGTAGAGAATAAGCTGGGTTTTAATGATAAATTTCCCTACTTTATTGGATTTATATTAAGAAGCTACTGGTTGCCTTTGATATGAGTATCTTAGAGGACACTTGTTTGTGTAAACAAAATGAAAGGCAGGGGGTGGGTTGACTTCTGTGTATTTTACTGAATGGCTGTGGCAATGTATGACCTTGTTTAAATATGTTGTTATTTTCTCAGGTTTTTAAAGCTGTTTAGTTTTCAGTAGAAAGTTCCTTTCTTTCCTTTCTTTCCTTTCTTTCCTTTCTTTCCTTTCTTTCCTTTCTTTCCTTTCTTTCCTTTCTTTCCTTTTCTTTCTACACAAAGCATTGTGTAGACATACATATGATATTCAAAGCCTATTATTTATTAAAACAACAATTGTGAATCAGTGATTCTAGCTGATTGTTCAGTCTATTCGTAGGCATTTGTATTATTCAGAAGCCTGCTCTTTCACTGCTCATCTGCTTCTTCATGACCTCAGTGTAGTCAGCTACTGTGCCCCTCCCTGGGCAAATGTGACTCAAGCAGCGCAGTTCAGAGGAAGAGAAAATTCTGGCAACCTCATTTACAATGTTAGTTTATGGAAAGGTGACCAGAAGGAGAAATAAACATCCGTTTATTAAAACCTACCATCTCTCTCCCTTGTAAGCCCGTATACTTCTTTTGATTTTAACACAATAACCTTTTGGTATCGTCAGTATGATTAGACACAAATGCCTTGTTCCACTGCTGTTTGGGAGAGCCGTTATCCATCTCTTCTTGGAGAAATCGCTAAAACTAGCTCAGTCACTTCTGGCAAAGGGATGTGCTGTGACTGCCTCACAGACTGCTTATTGCAATAGCTTTGCTACGTTAGTGGCCCCTGCATGGTGCGAGTAGAGAACGCGTCTGGTGAAACACATTGGTCACATAAACGTCAACACTGTCAATACAAGCAGAAAAAAGAAACTGTCTTAAAAAAAAAAAACAATTGATCCTGTCATCCCTCTGCTTTGCTTTTGTATTTGTACAGCTGATTGTCACCCCTCATTCCAGAACAAAAGTACCTGTGAAATTCTGTCCATCTGCACTTGGAAGAGGCAAACATAAGGCATCTATAATCTTCAAATGTCCAGAGGTACAATAGTATATTTTCTGCTTAAAACACTTAGAATTCAGTTTAAATAATATTTTGGACTACAGTGTAAAAAAGACTGTCAGACAAGTTAAAATTTATTTGCTGGATCCATAAAGAAAGAGCAAATGCAAAGATGTTCATAAGTTGTAAGGTTTTAATTTTAATTTGGCATTTTTTAATGTTATGTTATTAAAATAGCATTAACTAGGAACTGGGATTGGATTACTAGGGGTAATTAATATTTATTAATTTAAGTATTGAAAATGGTTTTTAGTTTGAGCATTTTAGCATTTTGACTTTTTATTAATTTTTCCTATTTTTTAATAATAAACTCTAAATAAAGAAACATGAGTCATCGACAAGATCTGCTGGCTGACTAAAAACTGCAAGTAGGCCCAAAAAGAAGAACTGATGATATGATGTGCATGTCATTATTTCATTGCATGACCTGTAGTTGAAGGAGATATTCTATTTCTAGGCAGTTTCCTCTCTCCATTCTTGTTGGACTGTCAGGTAACCTAATGGACTGCTGACTGACTACTGTAATGCTAAAAACTATTTCAGTAACATTCTAAGTAATACCACCAAAGCAAATGGGTTTTTTAATATGATAAAAAAGAATTATTTAAGGAAGTGATGTCACTTTTTTTTCCTGGTAAGGTATGTCTAACAAATTATTTGTAGACAGTGTTAGCACAGCATGTTTTTTTCAGAATCCCTCCTCTTTAATATTTATTAAGGATAAGCACTGGAAGCCAGCAGTTCTGATATGAATAATACATGTCCAAGACTAGTTCAGGAATCATTGCCATTGTCTTGTCTGAATCCTAAAAGTAAACAGAAGTTTTATCTATAAATTAAAGAAATAATTCTTCACCAAAACCAGGGCCAATAAAACAACTAAATAATTCATGTAAGGCTTTCAGGAACAAATTGAGCCTTGCCATCTGAATTTTGTCGTTCAGTGTATCTCTTCTCAAACAATGGCAGATCTCCAATTTTTCATCTGTAATGAATGTTAGTCACTAGCTCATCCTTCTAGTTGCTTTGCCTAGATCTCCTGAATCTTTTCAATATATTTATGTAATTTTTGTAATTTTTCAGTGCCCCTTTTTATGCCTCGATCTTTTGAATTTTGTAAATTTCCATTTATTTTCACGGCTGTGATTCTTGCCAAATTCATCCCAGACTATTTCAATGTGCTAGCTGTTACACTGATAACTGACAGTGAGTATTTGCATAGACATAGCATAACAGCACTTTTTGATGAAGATTTAGAGTATGTTTCCTGCCAGTGGTGGAAACCTCAATCAACTTTTAACCTAAAAAAATTTTTATTAATTTCTCTCTGTTGATTCCTCTGATTATATATATCTGAACTGATACTTTAGACCATCTCATGGCTGTGTAGCTGACTAACCTAAAATCAGTTAATGATAGTACTTACAGGGTAAGTTCTAACTGTTTCTGATTGTGCCTCTTTTATGAATTGAAAGAAAATGCTGTGTTATTATCTACTTCATTTGGTTCTGGTTTGAATCTCCGGGAAGAACTCTTCACAAGAAGCATCCAAGTTTAGCACTAATCAAGTTACTATAGTTTATGAGATCTGAAATTAACTCTGTTGGGACAGCAAAACTGAAATGTCAGCCTCGACATAACCCCCATCCAGAGTTCTACAATGTTTCTGCTACCTTATTCTCTCCTATCATATCCGTAGCATCTCTGTGTAATGAAGTGAGCTTAAGAGTGATAAGTAATACAAGAAAGAAGCTGGGTCTTAGATTCTATCTTGTATTATTTTCTATAGAATTTATTGTTTTTATTGTTTTATTTTCCAAACTAGGCTCTAATTTTATTTGAATCCTTTATTTTTAGTTGCTCGCTTTGACAGAATGTCAGAGTGAGTTTTTTTGAAGATGCCCAGCACTCGAAGCAATGGAGCTCCAAATGTCCCTACTTGCTAACCATAAAGAAATCGGTAGAAAAACACAACCTTTTGTCATTTGCAAAATATGAATTGAGCCTTCAGCAACAAAGCTCGAGCTTGATATGTACAGTTCAACCAGAATGTGTGAATGTGTTCCTTCTCCCCCTCCATACCCCATGTAAAATTATTTACCGTGAGCATACGGAGAGGTGTTTCGCATGTGTTTACAATGGATATTGTTTTGGATTATATTTTCTTTGTAACTTGTATATCAAGGGTTTTGCAAGTAGTTTGTTTGATTACTGTTGTTTGTAAGCTGGCATTAAATATCATGAACAAGTCAATGTAGACTATTTATAATGAGATGCATCTAATTTTCTGGAAAAATAGTCTCCTGGATCCCAAAACGTGTGTATCCAGTTCCTTAAAAGGAGCCTGGACAGTGCACTCAGCCTTTGGTATATATTGAATTACTGGAGGCAGATGTAGTAAGGAAGGCCATGAGCCAGGTACACAAATGTTACAGCTTGCTGGCTTGGCAACTGCTGGGCAGTGTCTAGTTGGCCATGATGGCAAAGGTGCTTCATGGAGGAGGTTAATCCTGTGCCTTGCATAGCAGCAGTGCTTGCAGTCAGCCTGAGTAATGTGCAATGCTAGCTTCTTACCCCTGCACCAGTACCATGAACTGGATATATGTTACTTTTAAGTCAAATATAACCAAATAAAATGTAATTTATACAGGGAAATGCTTTTTAATTCTTGTTAGTTTGAGTAATGGAGAACTCCCAACAGTTAGGGAGATTTATTTTACTGTCTAAACAAAGCATAGGCTCTATTTTTATATGAAACGTTGAGCATTGGGTGGTTGCTGCATTAGTACAGAAACATTTCTTCCTTCTTTCTAAGATTCTGTTAAAATTCTGTAGCCGTGGATGACTTTTACCAACAGATCACCTTCAGCAAGATTAAAATGTCTTTTTTCCGTCTCGCATTGAATGTGTCTTTATAAAATGATGATAAAGGCAAGCAATTTTGCCATCTAAAACAATTTTCTGAAGACTTTATGATATTACATTTTATTTAGCCTTTCTTTTTATATTTAGAAGTCTGAGTAATTTAGTAACATTTAACACTAAGTATGTCTGGAATTGTTGTTAGATTTTGAACCCTCTCTGTTACAGACTGCCTTACTTCCTTACTTTTTGCTTTTTTTTTTTTTTTTTTATTACTTAGAATTAAATTCACTATTGCAGATAATGGCAAGAGCATTTCAATTTTTATTTATTAATTTCTATTCTCTTTATACTGCATATGTTTTGTGTGATAGTGCAAAAAAAGCCGAGCAATGGGTCATTCTGAGCAGTTCATAATGAGCCTCAAATTTTAGTCTGTGTGTATATTTTTTAATGCCAGCAATGTGAATGTATGTATCATTAAACCTTTTCTTTAAAATAGTGGTGGTGCCTTGACATTTTCTGTTTACTTTTGCTGCTTATTCATCTTTAAAACTTCCATAATGAGTGACATTCTTAATATCACTTCTGAAAATATCTTAAAAGATTAAATTTGGGATAGGCAATTCTCCACTGTCATGGTAAAAAAAAAATCAACATTAATACATTTGGCTTTAGCTTAATTACCTTTCTCTCTCTGTCCCTTCCCCCCAATCCTCCAATATGATGCTGCTATAGATCAACTAGTTCTTTCCTATGTTCTTGATTCTTCTGTATATATTTTTATATTTAAAGTCTTTTCTTACCTGTGGAGTAATAATTTTAGCTTTTTGGTGATTTTATTGCTTTCCCCTCAATGAATTATTTGCCTTGGTCTTCTGAAGAAGGCTTCTCCTCACCTCGTTTGTTTGCAGATTTTAATATATGTGCTCTCAATAGCCCTCTTGCTGTCACCCACATCTGCTCATTCACTGCACTGGCAGCCCTGAATAGCTACACAGCTGCTCTGAGTACACAAAAGTTAAATGCAAAGAGAAATAACTCCCTAACTCCTATATAGAAAGCCTGACACTTTGAGACTGTTGGTTCCTAGATAGCAATATGGGTAGCATAATAGCTTGAGGGAAGAAGAAAGAAAGGAAGTGTTAAACAGCACTTCATGTACTACAGAAAATAGAGAACACTAGAAAGATGGAAGAAGGTAATTTGTCCTAAAATGTACCAGTATGACTTGGGAAATAATATATAATGACACAATTTTTTATCTACAGCTGACCGAGTGGCTATTTTACGTTTCTGGAACTGGTCTTCTTCCTCAGCTGATGGAACCAACTAGCATAAGTACATGCATTGATCAGCATTCTTCTGTCATCATATCCTTCAGAAATCCAGCTCCTGAAAACGTGCTGGTAGATGTGGAACTATCAGGTACAGTATTCTTTTCTTTGAGGAATGTAACTGCCTTGAGCATGAGTTGAGTAGTTATGGTTACACTTGCTGAATCCCACATATGAGACATTGTGCATCTTTCACACTGACCCTATAAAGCTCCAGAGACTCTTCTGGGGGAACTGAGAAATAATATACCTCAACATGGCATAACAATTAGGATGACGTTTAGTCGCATGTATACAGACAGGTAGTTTGTGGCTGTGAACTATGCCATAGTCATTAGGCAAAAATATATATACTTGGATGGGGAAAAATAATCAGCTAGAATGAGAGTTTAGAAAACTAGAAGAGGAGACTTCCACCTGTTAGAAACGTTTAGCTATTTTAGAAGTGTTGACTTTTTTAAGAAGGTTGTTAAACTTACAACATTAGTTTGTCTTTATTGTTGGTCAAATCAAAGCCAAAATATACACTTCAGCATATGTTTTTGTGATTGGTCTTTTCATCAGTGTTCAAAAACAAGTGAATGTGGTGCTATAAACCTGGATTAGGTTATATATATATTGCCAGTAGGCAATGAACTGCAAGTTTTCCAGATGGATGTCTCAGGATATTTTTGTTGGTATCGTTTTCGTAAGCACTGAGTTTCATCACAACTTCTGTAGGGGAGAAAATTGTTTATAGCTGTTGAGCTGAACAGATGATGGATTTTAAACTCATACTTAGGTCTTTTTCCAGGTTAGCCTAAAGTGCCACACATCTGACAGAATGATACCGTGCATGGACTCAGGACCTTATTTGTCTAGCCTGCCTGAAGCTTCCACTTAAGCCACTTTATAGCATTAGTGTTAGAAACCATAGTTAACAAATCATGTAGTCTATAAAAATATAATTTTTTGAGGATGCTGCATAGTTACTGAATTCAAGGCTAATCTGGTTGTAACATTTTTCCTGAGGAAGCCCTGCTGGTGATTTATAGAGATTACTAATTAATTGAGTCATCATGTTGGTATTCGTATATAAGACCTTTTGGTGTGTTTGATTGCTTTAGTTACCTGGTAAATGGAGTGTGTTTGATTGCTAAAGTTACCTGGTAAATGGGGTGTTTAAAGACACGTTGAAGTCACCCAATACAGAGAAGAGTAATGCAGAATAAATTGCTGTGCTGGGCTACATTTCTAAGTTGTAACAACAGATATCTCACAGATATCTCACTGTATCTTTGAGTTTCAAATGTGAAATGTAGATCAGTTTCCTATATGTGTAAAAAATTTCAAAATCTGAGGAGAAAAATGTTATTTTGTTATATATGGTTTTCAGGGAAAACCTTCGGGACAGATACCGACAATAGAAGTATTTTTCTTGATTTATAAATCATGGATTTGAAATCTTTAGTTTCGTTAATATCAAATCCTTTTGTATTGTGACTATGGTTTATTTTTATAACTAAATGAAGACTTGCTGTTTTTCTGTTCTTGCTGGAAAAAAAGACTTCAAGCATCCCCTGGGTTTGACAGTACTGGCTAAACTATAACTCTTGGGCTTTAATGTTTAACACGAAAAAGAAGGTTGTTTTACCTCTTTTAAGGTATTATACGAATTGTGAGTCCTCAGAGGCATGAATAGAGTCCAATGTGGGGAATGTTTCAAGGACTGAAGAATGATTTGAGGGGATATAGTAGTCTCTCAACTTGGATTCAATATTAAAGCCTGCAATAATTGGGGTGGGGGTACCTTTTCACTTTAACCTGGGTCCCAGATTTATTTATCTGCTCTCCCAAATCTGTGCTACATCCCCTTAAAACCACTCTTTTTTCTATCTGTTGAGCTCTGCTGTAGTTTTCAGCTGCATGATGCTTCATAGTGAGAGAATCTAGGGATTCTGTTCCCTGAATGGGAACTCATGAAGGGCATTCTTTTGGAAGAGCTTAATGGAATTTCCCATGCTTAGCCATTAGAGCATTTTCATTCGCAGATATCATAAAATGGAAACCTTTTCTTGAATGACTAGACCACTTAGTTTCTCATCAGGTGGTCTTTGCAGGGAACATGCCAGACACAGTATACCTATGGAATAGCTCAGTCAAGGACCAGAGCTTCAGTGCAATGTCTATGCCTGTACTCCAATAGAGATTTTTCATTCATAGGTTAGCTGTTTCTGCAGAAATCTGATCAAAGATTACACAGCTGTACTAGGTCAGAGCTGATCTTGAATCAAGGCAGCTAAACCCATGGGAGTGGGGGAAGAGATGGCAGAGAGTTTCAGAGAACGATGTTTATTGGCTGGTCAGTAATCAGTCTGTTGGATCATTCAAGATCGTGACCACTAATAATTTTAGTCAAAATTACTCAACTAATTGCTGATAACTAATATACACAAAATATTTTTTCTCTGGTGTTATGCTCACTCTTCCCAATGCATTGTCACAGGGTTATTATCAGCATCACAATTTATTCCCTGGTGATGATGATGCTAGTTTCTTCATTTTCAGTCTGGATCTGCTTGAGCTTATTTTTTATATGTTTCCAAAAGCTTTGTTGCTACATTTGCTTTATTATTGGTGCCCATGTTTGTTTCCACAGTGGCCCCTTAATTTCGTTAGGTCTTTGCTCTATGTGGCATGATTTCTTTCTGGTACAGCCACAAATTGCATAAAACTAAGCTGAAGCTAAAAACAAATAAGGCAACAGCTAGCAATTGGACAGTTGGGCAGTTTATTGATACAGCTAAAACAAGCTCAAGCCATTGCTAAACGAGGTGTTTCAACTCCTGAACCATCACATTATTGAGTTAATAGAAAGCCTTGTGGCCTCTTATTTGCAGTGGAAATAATGCCATATTAGTTGTTCTGCACATTGAAGAATTAACAAAAGAGGAATATAAAGGCACTGAGATGGTAGTTAGCAGAAAATCAGGAAGGTCAAAGCCCACCTGAAGCTAAGACTAGCAGAGGTTATACAGGACCAGTGGAATAAGTAAGTTGAGGGAAAATATGGGTGTTGGTTGTGGGGAATCAACTAGTGGCAGACAATGTAAAAAAGGATGAAGTTCTCAGTTCTCAACACTTCAACATTTTTTTTTCTTTTCCTTAATCTCAGGCAAAACCTACTTCCAAACCAGCATAGTCTGGTATGATTTCAAAGGGCAGTTCTTGTGGGAGCTGTGGACTACTTGGAATTGGCCAATGTGATTGTGAGGCTGTGGTCTGTCCTCTGAAAATCTATGGATAGGAGCTGTCCCTGATGATTGAAAAAGAGCTGGATTATTCCCTTAACTTAAAAATGCTAGAAACAAGGTATATGGAGCAGTAGGACGAGCCTCCCCTCAGTTACTGGTAGGATCATGGAGCAGTCAGTTTGCAAGCACATGAGGGTAAAGAAGGTCATCAGAAGCAGTCAGATGGATTCACTGAGGATGTATCGTGATTGACTAACCTGACTGCCTTCTACTGGTTAAACAGATCATGGGGGAACAGTGGATGTAATATACCATGATTTAATAAGACTTTCATCACTGTTGTCATATTGCAATTGGAAACTAAGGAAGCATGGGCTTGATAACAGATTGTTGCCTGGATTGGAAACTTGGCTGGACCATCAGTCTTGAAGGATAGCCATGACCAACTTGACATTTAGCCCCTGCTTCATAGAGAGTACAGTACCCCTAGGGTCAGTCCTGTGGTTCATATTGTTCAAGATCTCTGTTAACAACATGAGGAGGATACAGAGTACAATGTAAATTAGGGAGAGTGGCTCACATGGTAAACTGCAGAGATGTTGTATTGTTTGAATGCCGCTTTTTCTGATTGCTCTGGTTCTTCAACTTGTCAACTATTGGACAGCTGAAGATAAACAGTAAACTTACACATTTTAAATAAGAATGAATTCCTTGTTTGTAAAATGTTAGCAGCTTTTATTTCCCCTGCACACACCCGTCTCATTCCATCTCCACTGTATCCTAGCCCAGACACAGAAGCACTTTGAAGTAATACCTGCTCAACCAGCCTTACTTCATCAGGAATTAACTGATCACAGTGTTTCATGAAGTGTAGAAGGGGTGCATTACATATGTGACTTGAAGTTTCCCACTGCACCTCACAGAGGGCAGCATGATTTCCTAGTGTAAAAAGTAAATTGGTATTCTAATTTGCGTAGCAACTGGAGCAATTATGAGAAGCAAACTACTTGGCTTGCTGAGCATAAATCCACTGCCACATAGCATAGCTTAATATTCTAGTACTAATGAGTACTATTTGTAAAAATGCTAATCTAATGCTATTCAAAAACAACAACAAAAAAAAGAAAATGAAAGAACAACCAAACCTCTCCACAACATACAATCCTAAGAAAAATGATTTATAAAGCTTAAATGTGGATACTAAAAACTACTAAAATGTAACATTCTGAGAGACTGTCTTAAATTTGCAGAGGCTGCCTAGTTTAAATATTTTAATGAAAACATAGTTGTCTTTTTGACTACAGAACATTAACTTTTGCTAGGGAGATTTTCAATAATAGAGACAGTGCACGGGCAACTGGCATAGACAATGAAAGACTAATGTTGGCTTTTATACATTGGAAGTTTCCAGTCTTCATTTTTTTCCTTACATATCAGTAGACCTGACATGATGATGATCTAATATTCTGCAGTGAAATTACTAAACGTTTTCTCCTAGAAAATACATTTTCTACTGTGGTCTTTATGTAACTAAGACTACACTTGTCCTCTAAAATATGTTTTAAATTTTTTAATCCGTTTAATTTATAATGTTAATTTTCTAATTTAGTTGTCACTAGTGACTTATAAATAATGTTTGCTTGTTTGAAATCACAGTAAGATAGGTTATGTACTCGAGTTATCTTTAGAATTGGTTGAACATGCTGTTGTTTGCTCTCTCTAGAAATATTTACTCTAATTCTAATTTCATTCTTTTCAGAGGAAGAGAAATCTAGTGTTAGAAGTAATTTCATGAATGCAGCAGTTCAGTGTAGTATTTCCAGTTCTTACATGTCCTGGAAAATAATTTCCATAATGGCATATAAATTTAGTTGAACTTTAATGTTACCAAGACTTCATTTATCCAGAGAGGAAGCAAATAATGTTTTAATATACTAACTCAAATATTGTAGGAACCATACAGATATGTTTGCCTGCTGTTCAGCTGATTAACTTCTTTTTTTCAACATTAAGAATGAATTTACCATCTCACAGAGTAATCAGAAATCAGTTAGAAAATAATACTAAAATGAATACATTTTATTAAAAACGACAAAAAAATTATAAGTAAACCTAGTGATCCATTTCACCTAGGCTTTCTTACGTATCACTATTTCTTTTGGAAGATAAAACATTATACTGGATTTTACGCTGTTTTCTTTATCCTTAATAGTAAGCAAATCACTGCAAGGCTAATATGCTGATGCACCTTTAAGGATCCCATTGTGCCAGCAATTTCTGCCTACTGTAAGCTAAAGACTGCACATTGACAAAAAAAAAAAAAATTATTTCCATGGATTTCATACTTTAGTGATTGATGGAGTGGCTGACACTCCCAAGGGCTGCGCTGCCATTCAGAGGGACCTAGACAGGATGGAGAGATGGGCAGAGAGGAACCTCATGAGGTTCAACAAGGACAAGTGCAGGGTCCTGCACCTGGGGAGGAATAACCCCAGGCA